>OY759241.1:10610000-10957394 GCA_963662185.1 Eilema griseolum | reverse complement strand
TCACAGTGATATCGTCTGCGTATTTTTGTTAGTCGCCTCTTCACCCTTTGGATGAAATATAGTGGTAGGTATACTTATAAACTTTTCCCGTCCCGATGACTCTCGAATTTTCTCGAAACTTTATCTTATAGGAACCGTTCGCAAATATATTATGCTTCAGTTACACAGTTGATAACAATGCCTTCGGATTGTTTATATTAATATTATAAAGCTGTAAAAGCCAATGAATATACATAATGATATAATGTAAATATAATGAATAATAGTAAACCCAGGTTCATCTTTGCCGAAGAGAGCTTTATTAAGCGATAATCTGACACATAACTTTCGTGAAATATGAAAATTTGCAACTGCAATCTGCCTAAATTCATCCAATTACTAACATAACAACAAATCGTTATTATTTTTTATAATAACGTTAACTACAAGGAAAGCCCGACCACTTTATCTTATCTAGAGATCTAATTGTTATGTTAAAATGTGCGTCATATTTTATTAGTCAAATGACAAAAACGTAAATAAATTCCAAGTATAAATTTCACAATATTGTTATACTTAAATACTTCGTTATTGTAAAATCATGGTTTTTCAGCTGTTTCGACACGTTGATTAAATGATATGGACATAGTGAGTCACGCGTAATTTAAACAGAAATATGAATTATTTTAAATGATGAAATTGCTGAAAATATGTCGTTATAAGAAAAGGTGTTTTTGTCAAATGTTATTGTCATTAATTTGTACCGGATGTACAATAAATATTGTGTATTGTTCGCCGTTACATGCATGTCAACCACCTACAACAGGCACAAAGCCTTGGTAATATTTTTGTACACATAGGTACACATTTTTACTATCTGTAGTAGGTGTGGGTAGTACTAACGTTTAGGTAGTGTACATACTTAGGGTATACCCGAGTCCCCTGGTAAAAGGCTACCCAACGGGATCGGACTCCTTGGAATTTTCTTATTAAGTAAGTTAACATTGGCACTTCAACTCATAACAATGATGGCGTTTTGCATTTTAATATAATACTGAAATCATACGTAGGTACTAGAGTACAAGTAAGCAAGCTATAACTGCCTATTAATACTTATTAATAGGATTATCAAGTACCTACCTGCCTCCGAAAAATAGCCAAAATATTTAATTATTTCAACAGTTCTCAATTTTTAATGCATTATTATATTGTGGTAATAATACCACCGAATAATTTCATTAAAATCTCGCCCGTCAAAAAAAATTAAACTTGGCGCACCATATTAAAATACCGCGTGAAATTTGACCAGGATCTGTCACTTCGGTTTGTTTGAAGCTGCAGTTTTTATTTTAGTTTTGAGCTACTGCGATTTGAACAATAAAATGAAAAAAGTAAACAAAGAGTTCACTTTAAGGATTAAATTTCGAACGAATTTCGTGTGCTGATGTGCTAAAAGTGTTATGTGTCAAAAACAGAAGGATTCAGGGTCCGTTTACTAGGAAGCGGAGACAAGCGGTGCGACACGTGGAAACCTACTAATCTCATTATTACAGAGCTTAATTTATGTACTATTTTCTATTTATACTGTTGATTGATAGCACTTGGTGGAAATTGTTGTAACACATATTGAGAAACTCACTTGTACTTTTCCACATTATTTTTAATAGACATTATAGGTACCTGACCGGTTTCGCCTTACGGCATCATCAAAGGTTTACAATGATGATTACATTGAATGAATGTTACATTGCAAACTTTTGAGGATGCCGTAAGGCGAAACCAGTCAGGTCTAATATATAGTATATTAAAAATAATGTGGAAAAGTACAAGTGAGTTTATCAATATGTGTATGTACTATTGTAATTGATTGTTTTCCACTTGCTGCACGTGCACGTCACTGAGGGATTTACAAGTTTTCAAACTTGTAATTGTTCATATGAGAAAAAACAAATATTTCATAAGTTGCGTCGCTGTTCTGCCAACTACCTGAAACTTTTATCTGTGTTTGTATATTCGAGCATCAAGTCTTCTATCATTGGGCCACTAAATTCAATATCTGTGCAAAAATTATACGTTTTTGTCCTGTAGATTTGAAAAAAATGCGTATTGGCAGACATCAATTAACAAAACTTTCTGTTTTTAATTGGAATTAGGAACCTAAATTAATAGTAAAGTACTCGATCTATAAATGTAAACTTGATTGCATTTGACACTGCGATACGTTGCTGCGAATTTGATAACCTCTAAAGTACTTACTCCGTATATTTCCACAGTTAATACATTGTATGACATATGCCTAATATTTACTAGACATGTACCGAACTACGAGTCTGCGATATGGCATTAAGATGGCTTTTCTACTAGAGTAGTGAGGGATGTTTTTGTTTAGGTTAATTTTTAGTTTTTTCCTATACATTTCTCGCAATGCTCACTCATGCACACACCATGTTTCACAGCGTCTCACCGAAACCTCATACTTCGCACTGCTCAAATTAAAGAATTTACAACTGAACGACCTAGACTATGGCCGATGAAAGATGAACAAATCATTTTTTCAGTATTTACCTGTCAAATTGTATTTTGTAGTCTTCCAAAACTTCTTGATACTCATATCTAATGTTATCAGCGAATAATTCACAAATTGAATTGATTATTTTTAATATTGACCAATTGTATGATTAAGAAATTAATGATTTTAAATAATTATCCAATATTTTACATACATCACGCCTTTATGCTTGGAGGAATAGGCAGAGGTGAATTAACACCCATATTTCACCAATCATAGAATTCGGTCCCACGTAATAGGGGTGAGCATATTGCCGTCTTCCAGGCACTATTGTCGGCTCAAGCCATGCATTTAAGGCTGAGTCTGGGCTGTATATATCTGACTGATGTTAAAAGCCCTATCCCGTAGTCGACTTGTGCCTACGACACCGCATGGGAAAAGATGGGGTGGTCTAAATTTCACTCTGCCGGGAGCCACGCGGCGGGCACCAATATTTTATAGTAAATTATAATAAATTTTAAATATGAGGTATTGAGTTTGTTATTCATCTATGTAAATTAAAAGGTCCTGATATATTCCTCATGTAGTCATGAGGATCCTGACGTGTTTGTACTCTACAACATTTTTTAGATAGTTCTAAAAAATGTTGTAGAGTACAAACACGTCAGGTTTTTTTCGGTAACACAATATTTCTTTATTTTGGTAGAACAAAAAGTTTGACTGTTTTAATACATAGGTACCTAAAAATAAAAAAAATAAATCATATTATCAACTCCGTTTTATCGATGTATAATCGGTGTTCTGTTATTTTTCCAATTTTGCCGCCGTTTTTATACATCTTTCGCTGGCCAGACTCTCATCTACATCGAAATCACTCACACTTCTCTTCTCTTCAACACGCATCGCTTAGCTACCTCGCGCATCTCTGTTGGAAACGCTAAGTAAGGCTACTTACATTATATATTATTGTTATATTCGTCACACTAGGATTCAACAGTATACATAGTAAACTACAGAGCATGTCTAAATGGACATGAACTGTTGCCAGGTGTATGGCCTGTATGTTTTTTTAATCATTGCCGTGACACCCGGAATTGCAATTACCGGTGACGAATAGCAAAAAAATATTACAAAGTCAGAAATGACTTCATCATTATAGCGTTGTTCGCAGATATATTTGAGGCTTGGAGTCCGAGATTCGCTTATTTCTTATTCCCATTTTGGTTTGGCTGATACCGCTTTTATGGGTGCGACTGCTGTCTAACCTCCTAACCTAAAAAGGAAGTCTCCGTCAGGGTCTCATCCGTTAAGCAGCAGGTGGAACGGTTCTGTAGGTATCTGTTGACGTTGGCGATGTAACTTTTCACCAACCCTCTTCACATCCAGTACTGTGTTCTTTGACATTTGCAAAATTAATTCTCCCTTTTTATAATTCTAATATTTTCCTTTTCAGAGCAACAATTTCTGAACCAATCGCCCTACCTCTCACGAATGGCGACATACTGTACACTCCACCTCCGCCAAGCGGCGGGCTATTACTGGTCAACATCTTAAACATCCTCAAGGGGTATAATTTCAACGCCTCCAGCATCAACACTATAGAAGACACAATCCTCACCTATCATAGGATTATCGAGGCTTTTAAATATACCTTCGCGATCAGGAGTAAATTGGGAGATATGAATTTCTTGGACTTAACAGAGGTACATAAATCTTAAAATAATTTGTTGTCTCGTAAGATTTCTAATAAAACCCTTAAAATACACCCTGACTTCATAGTTGTTTCGGAGCGAAAGATTTTGGGTAGAGTTTCGATAGCAAAGTCGTCTGGAAATATTAATTTAGCAAGAAAATAAATATGATTATAATTTATGAAGGTAATAAAAGTCTTTTTTTTTCGCTACATTAATACTTCAAGACGGTTTTACTATAAAAACTGTGCTCAAATTCTTTCGGTTTGAAACGACTATAAAATTAGGTATCCGGTTTATTACTTAAGTGGTATACAACTCCAATTATAGATAGCTCACTTAATGTTAAATGGTCACCGTAAACTATGGTCTCCTCCAATATTTGCCAAGTCTGTGAGAACGTTTTATTACGATCTTTGAAGTAATCCTTATTTGCGTCTGGTGGCGCGATTCTCATGCCACCTGAGCTAGTGGACTGTATTTTGCGGGGAGTGAAGTTAACTGTTTCATATGACACTTTACACAACAAACAAGATAGGTGATCGGGTTGCCGCGGAGGTGGTTTAGGCATTGAATGCAACCCGAGAAATTAGGAGAGGATGCACTAACCTTTACTACGCCACGTGCTGTCGTGGCAGGTGCACCGGTCTTCTCTTCCTGGCTCAGGAGTTGCCGCCCACATCACTAAATCACTTGAGGGACACACGAGAGGCACAATCCGATCGGTAAAGGTCTATGAAAGCGGTTAAAATCCAACAAACATTATTAATTTCTGAGAGTCGCGCGCGCCGCTGCCATTGTTGATTGCTAGTTCAAAGCGGAAGTGAATATGCGTCTATTTTGACAATTGAGCGGTGCGAAAACTATTGCTATCTCACTTTAAAGGTAGTGCGGGAGGGAGATGGGAGCGTGTGTTCAGTGTCATCAATTTGAATTACTACTATTGAGCGAAAAAAAAATACAAATTCTACTATCGGCGCAACCATTCCCCCCGGCTTGAAGGAAAAGCAAAACGAAAAATGCGGAACAAACCTAAAGTCTAATCTAAATCTAGGTTTGGGAAATAACAACTAAAATATAAACCTAGATTTGAACTCGTGCCTACTGCTGGCTAGGCAGAGGGCAGAGGCGAACAACCGGGCGCAGATACGATCCGGTTGCGGTTTTAACCCGTACAACACGAGTTATCCCGCGGGAATCGGGAAAAACTTCCTCTACTACTCCTAGAGGCCAATGCAAAGGAGGCGCATTCCCAGTCATAAGGACTACCACCGTACCTACAGTAATTGGGTTAGATGGAGTATTCCATTTTTGACGCTACTGCAGCGTGTGCAAATAATCGGTTCTCCAACGATTCCAAAACGATTGGACTAATTTATCTAAAAGAGCGTGACGAGTTAGAAGGTGCATTCTATCGTCATTAACATCTATTGCGGGCAAATATTTTGCGTACTTAAATCACCGGTCAACTCTATATGACCGCGCGTAGATAAAATTCTCAAAAATCGGCCTACATAAACAACACAACGCAACAGTGTCGACCAAGACGAGACGCGATTAGCCAACAACAAAATAAGGGACTCTTCACGCGGGACCGATACAACAAGCGAGTGCTTCTTCTCCTCGGGTGGTTCGGAAACCGTAGTGGGATTGAATTGACTAACTGGCCACTTATCTAACGCGGCATGAATCCAGGACGGTCCACTAAACCATAACGGGTGATCTAAAATTTGCGAAGGAAGCAATCCACGAGAGAGACAATCGGCTGAGTTGTCGGTGCCAGCAACGTGAAAGAGATTTTGTGGCGCTAATTCAGATTGAATTTTTGCCACTCTATTAGCGAAGAATGTGTCCCAACGATGGGGCGAAGAGTGGGCCCAACACAAAGCGACTGTTGAGTCCGAAAAAGCTAAAATTCTACTAATATTAATGCGACACGGAAGTGCTAGTCTTAGCACTGCCATCCAAAACTACGCGGAGTTTAGTAGTAAGCTTATCTTCTCTAATAACTCCGTGGTGCGGGATAATGTACGAAGGCTGGGTCTCGTCAGTGTCCGCAGGCGCAGGTGAGATGTAACCTTTATCTAAATATTCGTTAACAACCTCATCATAGGCTTGCTTTAACTTTGGAGACGCCTGCATCTTTCGTTCTAAACAAAGAAAGCGTTTTTCAGCGGATACACGGGAGTCACCGAGCGAAAAAATATCTCCCTTGAAAGGGAGCGCGACAACATAACGACCCTGCTCATCACGAGTAGTCGTGCGACAACAAATCTCCTCAGCCATCTTGTCATCAGGGCTTAGGATAGGTGGGACATTGACCTCTTCAATTTCCCAAAACTTGCGGATGGTAGACTCCAGTGGCGGCTCGACGGTGCAACAGAACGAAGCAGTCGAGTGACTAAAACTATCTATAGAAGCGGGTGCGGAACCAATTATAACAAAACCAAGAACTGTTTCCAGTGCGTGCGGAGCGGGGTACGTCGGTCCCCCTTGAACCTTACGTGATAACTGGAGGTGCGGGAGAATCGAAGCGCCGATCAATATATCGACGACTCCAGGTACAGCGTAAGTCTCATCTGCTAAAGGCAAGTCTTTAAATTTCGTTAATAAAGACGTGTCAACCGGGACGGTAGGCAACTGTTCAGTTATTTTATCTATAACGAGCGAATCCATGTCAAACCAAATATTATTATTAAAACGAGATCCAAACCTTGTTTTAACGGTGCCATGAACAGCTGACTGTAAACCTCCAAAACCCTTCACCACTGAGCGGGTTGAACGCTTATTAACATTGAAACCAAGACGTTGACAACAATCTTGAGTAATAAAATTACTTTGCGAAGCGCCATCCAATAGCGCTCGAACAATGTGCGGTTTACCTAACGCATCAACAATGATAACGCGAGCAGTCGCGAGGACAACAGTCGTGAGCGCAGCACTAGCGGACAACGAACACAAGGCGACGCCATTCGCAGCGGTCCCCGCGCGGGCAGGAGCGCGCGCGAGCGCGGGCTGCGGCTGTGGCGCAGGCGCCACCGACACGGGCGACCTATGCGACGGTGTGCCACCGCTCGACGAACCAACTGTGCTCACATTGGATGCGGCGTTACTATTTTCAAAATGGAGCAAAGTGTGGTGTCTCGCTGAACATTTGCGACAACTATTGCTACTATTACATAAAACAACGCGGTGTTTAGTACCGAGACAATTAAAACAAAAATTATTAGCGCGAACAAATTTATAACGATCACTAGGCGATAATTTTAGGAAACCCGGACACTTGTACAATTGCGAATGATGAGCATTACACAAAGAGCAAACAGGTGATTGTACACGTGCTGGTGCGGTATTAACATAAGTATGAGTCGACCTCAGTGACCTCGATGACGCATCTATTTTGCGTTCCGAACTAACAACTTTCTTCGCGCCTTCATGTTTCGATGAAGAGCGTTGCAATATTTTTATATGCTCGCGAACAAAACTTTCTAAGTCTTCGAACTTAGGAATTTTATTGCCGCGATGATCCGACTCAAATAAACGAATGGTTTCGGAATCTAATTTCTTTAAACCCATATACAAAAATAAGAAGTCGCAGAGGTCATCGATCTTTAGGTTCTTTACGGCGCGAACAGATGATGCGAAAATATCTAGAAACTTCTCTAAGTTTTGATCGTTACATGCCGTAATGGGTTTCAAGTCAAACATCTGATCCAAATATGCGTTAGCTACCGATCTTTTATCCTCATACTTAGCTTTCAAAGTATTTAAAATTAAATTATAATTTTCGGCACTAAACGTAATTCCAGCGCAAACGGTTATAGCTTTACCAGTTAATTTTTCAACGAGATAATGCAATTTTTCGTGATCTGTCAACGAATCGTTCTTATCTATTGTATTCTCAAAACTATCTATAAATAAACACCAATTGCGAATGTTACCATCAAATTCGGGTTTTTGAATTGGTGGCAACTTAGGTCGGTCGCGAGTGGGATTGGGTCGGTCAGACGGTTTCTCCAAACTCCTAGCGACGCGTTTGATATGACAATACAAATCGTCAAACGACGACAAGGCCTGATAACTCACTGAGTAATCGGGATTTAAATTTAACTCTAAAACGTTGATGTCATGTACTAAAGATTCGAAATCCGCGCGTAAACTATCCAAGTTTTCTATAGAACACAAGAACGAATCTCTAATAGCCAAATCAGAGGTTTTAAGTGCATTATCACAAATCGATTGTACACGAGAGTAAATCATTTCTCTTTTAGCGTATAAAAGTTTCAATTGAACTTTACTATCGGTACTACCAACCTTTGGGGGCATTTTTACAACTAATATCAAACTAAAGTGCGGTAAACAACAAATGAAATGACTTAATCTTAGCGGTACCTACAGTACAGCGACGCGGCGCGAACGATATCCGTAGGTAGGTAGGTACCTATAACTGCGAGTGCAAGCTTGAACAAAACGCGCATAGCAACAAGATCGTACCTACGCGAGCTAGATCGCTGTCTAGGTTCAACTATTATTTCAGGGATTAAGTATTGCGTAATATCTATTCAAATTAAAATACTTTCGTATGAATTTGAATGAAATGCGAGCGAGGTATAACCACGTATCTACCCACGTAGGTATTAGGTAAATACGATGCGAGCTAGCGGCGAACGGACAACTTAATTGAAACAAATAAAAACAAAGCCAAATGCGTTAGGTATTACACTGTGCCTATGCACTAGGGTGTCAGGATACCTAAGATCTAAACCTAAATGCCTAGATGCGGGGTTTTCTACTAAAATAACTAGGTATTTAGGTGCGGTGCGTTTATTCCCTGTGGAATAAATAACAAAAGCGAGCTACGACTAAGGATCGATACGATAAGAGAAATGCGAGCGAGGTATAACCACGTACCTAACCTATGTAGGTATCAGGTAAACACGATGCGAGCCAGCGGCGAACGGACAACCCAGAAATTGAAATAGCCAAATGCGTTAGGTATTACGCTGTGCCTATGCACTAGGGTGTCTAGTATACCTAAGATCTAAACCTAAATGCCTAGATGCGGGGTTTTCTACTAAAATAACTAGGTATTTAGGTGCGGTGGGTTTATTCCCAATAGAATAATAACAAAATGCGAAACTACGACTAAGTATCCGGCTCGAAGGACCAAAAAGAATGGTGGCGCGATTCTCATGCCACCTGAGCTAGTGGACTGTATTTTGCGGGGAGTGAAGTTAACTGTTTCATATGACACTTTACACAACAAACAAGATAGGTGATCGGGTTGCCGCGGAGGTGGTTTAGGCATTGAATGCAACCCGAGAAATTAGGAGAGGATGCACTAACCTTTACTACGCCACGTGCTGTCGTGGCAGGTGCACCGGTCTTCTCTTCCTGGCTCAGGAGTTGCCGCCCACATCACTAAATCACTTGAGGGACACACGAGAGGCACAATCCGATCGGTAAAGGTCTATGAAAGCGGTTAAAATCCAACAAACATTATTAATTTCTGAGAGTCGCGCGCGCCGCTGCCATTGTTGATTGCTAGTTCAAAGCGGAAGTGAATATGCGTCTATTTTGACAATTGAGCGGTGCGAAAACTATTGCTATCTCACTTTAAAGGTAGTGCGGGAGGGAGATGGGTATAGGGAGCGTGTGTTCAGTGTCATCAATTTGAATTACTACTATTGAGCGAAAAAAAAATACTAATTCTACTATCGGCGCAACCAGCGTCCATTAGTTTAGTTACAATTTTAGACTCATTAGAAAAAATTCCTCGTAAATCGTGCAGAACAAGACCGTCCTTTCTGATTTGAAAAGATGAACCAAATTAAGACACTAAACATACTAACCGCAAATGTTTGGTTCATTTATACTTGATAAAGTTCATAAACATTTAATAGATTACCATCAACTCTTTTAAAAACGCTCGTCACTAGAACTCATGTAAGGTAGGTTTTACTTTATTATGAGACCGTCTTACAATCTAGAGATCCCAGGTTGGTACTAATCCTAGCCATTATACTACCAGTTTAACTTATATGAACATAGGAGGATCGTAAGCCAAGCTGCCCGCGTACTGACGCAACTCGAACCTTGGAGGTCGATGAATGACCTCCGCCCCCTCCCCCATGAGTACAGGCTTGGGGTGACGGATGTCACCCTGGCAGAAGCAGGTCGCAGCAGCGGCGTCCGCGTTACCTAGTTGTTCCCTCTTTAAATAATGATATGGGTTTTTAATTATTAATCTTTATCACCAAATCGGTCTCGGCTGATAACTGTTTCACCTTCATCGAACTACTGTTCGTGATTTTTAGTATAAGGAAGGCTACCCGGTTCGACACAATACCGATTTCAACAACGCTGCTAATATGCTCCTTTATTACCAGAAAACTGACACCTCCCTGGGAGAGCTGTTCACCTTCTCTGAAGTAGAACAGGTCGCCTGACTCAGTGATTGTCGTGTCCTCCACCTGTCTTCGGATTTCGGACAACTCTGATATGTGCCAATTTATACGACCTAGTTCTACCTCGAGGTCTGCGAGGGCCGGTCCAGACGAAGTGTACTACGCTTGTACGTTGCCAGTAATAGTCGTCGGTTGCGGTAGCCTCCTGTAGCCCGGAGATTCTTCGCACCCCTCGCCCCGCCGTTACCCGAACCGCTACCTTGGCTGGGAATAGCGGGACCACCGGGAACTGGGGGCCTTTTATTGTGGCGTCTGTTCAATGGGAGGGTTTTAGCCTACTATTGCCACGCTGGCCAGACGGGTTGGCAAAGGGTTTGTTCTCGTGTTTTCCTTCTCTCAGGTCTTTCCAACCTCGGCAGGATATCGGCCAGGAGCCGCAACTCCTCCTCAAATTTTAGGGAGGAGTTGCCGCTTCTGTTGCCCAGGGTGCCAGCGTGGAGGTTTTCTAGCCCGCCCCTAGGACAAACGAGACCTAGAATGGAGACCGCGAGAAGGTAAACGGAAGGTAGGACGCTCCCTAGCCCGATGGACGGACGACCTGAAAAAGGTGGCTGGGACAAACTCGATGCAGAAGGCAGAGGAACGGAAAAAATGGCGCACATTGGGAGAGGCCTATGTACAGCTGTGGACTGCGGTGGGCTAATTGATAAACTAATATGCCATTGATAAACTTCAAATAATAAACTAATATGCCATATTCAACAGATAATAGTATAATTGATACTTTCTTCAGATGGAAAGTCTAGCAATGTTTCGATGTTATATGAATTACTACATAACTAATTTAAGTACCAACCTACCAAATAAAATATTCAATAAAACAACGGAAGTATTGCGAAACGCGTTCGCAATATTATTATGCCAATACGTATTACGACATTTATATCTGAATCAATCTGACCTTTTGTTATTACAACGTGCTAATTTTAACAACCATCATTTTATTAGTTTACTGAAAATAACTGCGTAATTACTAACCAATCACAAGTCACGTGAAACGCAATATATTTTACGAAGTAAAATGATATAAAATACCGATTATTTTTATACCACTTAAGTGGCAGACCATATCATATTATAAAATCAAAATAGTGCGCTCGCCTGTTACGTGTTTTTATACTATTTAGGTAGCAGACAAGCATACGGCCCACCCGATGGGAAGTGGTCACCGTGATCTATGGAAAAAAAACTAAAAGAGTCACACTCGCGCTGTCAACCCTGCAAGCATTTAGAGCAGTGTAAAAGACACAGTAGGAAAAGCTTTTGGTCTTTCCACTGACAGCACAAAAACTCTCCAGTGAGCTCGATCGATTAATAATTTTCAAGAATATTTTACGTGTCATTTACTTATTATTTCTGACTCGCAGATTAAAAATATATTAAGTAAGTATTAATATATTTTTGAGTACTTCGCTGGTCAGATCACTCTGATCAATCTTTGACAGATCAATCTGGTGCTAGCACATGGAAGTTACGAGTATTGTGTGATATATATTTGAAGTCTCATAAAAGCGTGTCTGGATCATAATAAACCTATTTTTCTGTACAGTCATATTATCGATTCGTAGGCCAAAAATATTAGGTCTAATAAGTTAATAATAGGTCAAAAAAGTTGTGAAATCTCGGAATTAGGTTTTTAAAAAATTGAATTTCCATACCAATAAGTAATCATGCATACAATTATTTGCACTGAGCGGGAATCAAGAACCCGATTGATTGATCTGTCCATAGGCCACGGTAACAACTTCCCATCGGTTAGGCCGTATGCTTGTCTGCTACCTAAATAGTATAAAAACACGTAACAGGCGAGCGCACTATTTTGATTTTATAATATTACTAGCTGACCCACCCCAGCTTCACCCGGGGTATATTTTGAAGCTTCATATCCCTTTGAGCCCGTATGTTATAGTCTTCCAAATATGTATGAAAAATTGCCGGATTTGTTAACATTTATTATCAATGCTCCGCTCCCTTAAGTAGTAGCGTGATGATATACAGCCTAAAACCTTCCTCGATAAATGGACTACCCAACACGGAAAAAATCATTCAAATCGGACCAGTGGTTCCAGAGATTAGCGCGTTCAAACAAACAAACAAACAAACTCTGCAGCTTTATAATATTAGTATAGATATGGTTGCATATAAGTAGGTATGTTTATCCGCTTATCCGCTTTGTGAAACCCATATTACCTACAACGGCAACCCGTACTAAATTTGGATCTAGATTACTCGATATATCTATTAGAGCTCTTGTTCATAGTTTTAAAAAACTCTCCATTTCTTTCCAGTTGATAAGTAATGTAACATCGCAAGAGTACGGCAATATGGTGCGCCTGCGCATAAACGACACTATGACTAGTAACAACTCGGCCACGTACGACATCGATTCCTATAACCAACCAGACTCAGGCACTGCACATATATCCATCATAGCTCCCAATGGAGATGCAGTTTCCGTCACGAGTTCTGTAAACTTTTAGTAAGTACTTAATACCCTAGGAGAGGGCCAGATCGTGAGAGATACACCTGGGTCGGCCGGGGTGCGAAGGATATGCCTGTCAACCTCACCTTCGGCAACCAAAACAACCCACAGGCGGCGTGCGTTTTAGTCGGTTCGAGTCCGACGTAACCTCTTCCACCGGCTCCGGTGGGAGGTATCCGTGGGGATTTTGCGCACGTAAAAAAAAGTAAGTATTTAAGAAATAGTTTTATACATCCACTCAAAAGATATCGTGTGTACGTTTCTCAGTAAATGTAGGTCAACCAGCTTCACTTCTGCTGGACGTCAACGTTAGAATTTTAGGGTTTAATTATAAGGTTAACAACGGAACCCTTTTTCTAGGACTCCACTGTCCATCTTTTCTTTTTATCTAGGACACGCCAACTTGACTTCACCTCGCCTGATGGTAAGCTAAAGGCAAAATCTCAGGAAAGAGGGTCACCATTACAGACACTAAGTAATGTTACAATGGTTTCACTCAGCTTGGCGGCCTCATCAGGTGCTTTTTCACGCCCCGCTTAAAGGACCCGGGACTGTAGGAAGAAGGAAACATGTGTGCTGGTAATTGGTGGTGCGGCAAAGAAAAGAGTCTCCGAACCGCTTGGTTCTTGCTCGTATATTCTGCAAAGTGTGAGGGTAATAGCTAGACAGTTGAAATTTTCACAGAAGATGTATTTCTATTGATGCTATAACAAGTACTAAAAATAGAATACAATAAATATTTAAGGGAGCCTAAAGTTGTATACTAAGATAATGGAAAAGACAGATGAATGCCCAGAAATAGAATGTCAGGCTCTGGCATCACATTTCCTACATCAATCTTTTACAGTCACGAGAATGTCGTATGTCAGAATTATAACCAAAAATTATACTCATAAACCTTAACATAACTAAATAACTGTTTGACAGCTTCGGCGCTGGCTTCATGACCCTCAAGACTGGCATAGCGCTGAACAACGTAATGGATGACTTCTCGTCACCTGGTATCACCAATTACTTCGGCATGAAGCCCTCAGAGCCTAACTACATTGCGCCTCACAAGAGACCCTTGTCTTCTATCAGTCCAAGCATCATTGTGGACAGAAACGGCAATGCAAAGTTGGTTATAGGAGCTTCAGGAGGAACCAAAATTATTACTGCGGTACCTGTGGTAAGCATGATATTATCTTTTATTTACTGTGATGTGGTTTTTCCGAACAACTACAATATGGAGATCTTCAAGAAGAGCATTAGGTTTCTACATTCCTAAGTGGTATAACACGACGGTATTTCCGTCTATTTGAGTAGTCCGACTGGGGAAGTACCTCCACCTTACAGAATACCGCGGCCACAATAACCTCGTGTTGTGTTCCCGGTGGAGAGTAGGGTAGCCAGAGCCCACTGGAGAATTTTTGTCAGTGGGGAGACCAAAAGCTTTTCCACTGACGGCATAGAAACTCTTGTGCTTACAGGCAATGGGAGTGTGGCTCCCTTGGTGTTGCACACGTCTATAGGCCACGGTAACTTTCCATCAGGTGGGCCGTGTGCTTGTCTGCCATCCAAGTGGTAAAAAAATATATTAAAAAGAAATTAAATCCTGTATATTGGGTTGTATGGGGTGTCACCAAGTTCTTCAAGGTCAAGCCAACATTGTCAGCAGGCGGTACTGATTAGCTGCTGTTTGACGAATGAGATTTAGGCTCAGGCTTTCTTCTAGGAAATCAATTCCGGTTGCATAGAAAGCTTGCAGCTTGTAGCTCGAGTCCTCCCTCTTATTCCTTCAGTCCATGATTTCGTTTGGATCTCCCCTACAGCACAGAGCCTACAGAGAGCCTACTTTCAACGGATGAGGTACTGCGTCCGTTGATTGGCAATTGCATAGGCCCTGATATATCTTGATAGGGCCACGTATACCCAATAATACTTGATTCAACTTAGGTATGTACCTACTATGTGATGCTAAATTCCAAAATTATGTTCACAGGTGATAATGCGTAAATTGTGGTTCGACCAGTCTATAAAGGAAGCCGTAGATGCACCTCGGTTTCATCATAAAATGACGCCTATGGAAGTAGCATACGAGTTTGGTGTCATCAAGGTTAGTTCACTTTCTTAACATATCAATGATATAGATTTAATACATACATATAATCACGCCTTTATCCCCAAAGGGTTACGCAGAGGTGAATTTTTAATTAACATCCACATTCCACCAATCATTGTACCTATTCGGTCCCACGTAATAGGGGGTGAGCCTATTGCCGTTTACCGGGCACTATTTTTGATTCAAACCATGCATTTGAGACAGTCTGGGCTGTATATATCTGCTTGATGTTAAACAGCCCTTTCCCTTAGTCGCCTTGTACGACACCGCATTGGAAGAGGTAGGGTGGTCCAAATTCTACTCTGCCGGAAACCATGAAGCAATTAATCTAAGACATTAATTGCTTCATGAAGAATATTGAAGTTCGGTCGTTCCATATTAGACAGAATATTGACTCCAACTGAGTTGGGAAAATACTAAAACGATTATTAGATAGTCATCTAATAATCTGACCCATTTGCCGGATTTGTTGACATTTATGATCACTGCTCCTCTCCCTTAAGTAGTAGCGTAATGACATATGGCCTAGAAACTACAGAGGCACTTTTATCTATTCTGTGCTCTAATAATGTATGTTCCCACAGGACATATTGGACGGCCTACGAGCCAAAGGACATGGCATGAGGCGTTATCGTGAACGAGGCTCCGTCGTTTGCGCACTCTACAGAAATAGTACAGCCATTTACGCAAACGCGGACTTCCGAAAGGGTGGTGACGTCGCTGGTGATTGATCACCTGACACCTGTGCCTAACTATACATGATAATACATAATGTGAATGAACTTTAATACGAACTTAGGGCCCGATGCCGTTGAGCAACGTTTTCAAAACGAGTGATTTCAAAACTTAGTATATTAAAAGAAATAAAATTACAAAATCTAACTAAAAACGAATCAAATGAGTGATTTTAAAGATATGATAACGTAGGCAAGTTATGTTTTGACAGATCATACGAAACATCTAAGTTCTTTTTGTTTTACTGTCGTAACGGAATAGGCTATTTGACTATTTTATTTATTATCGAAAAATGACCACTCTATAATAATATAGTGAACTGCTAAAGAGAAGTACCTATTCTTACGACAAATAAGTAGTTTTAAAGATATTTCATTTTGAAACATCAGTTTTTTGCGCCGCCCGATAACGCTCCATTCAAAATCGTACTTGTAAGTGACGTCACACGCCAGTCGCGAGTAGTGCAAAAGTATGGAGTGAATTTCAAGAATTTCACATTTATCTCGGTCTACGTTGCGTTTACGCATATCGACGGTTAAAAGGAAATAGGGGATAAGCGACAAAAGATGAAATGTTCAGGAGAGCCGTTCAAAGTTTTAAATTTTAGAAAAACTGACGTATTTTCGTCATTTATTAAGATATTGTGAAAAGCGAAACAGTTATAAAATCAGATAGAAATGGAACAGTTACTGGTATTCTTAGTTTTAGTGATTTGACGTTATTTAAAGTAGTTTTTGTCGCTTATAACCACAGCTTATAACTTTTGAATGAGGAAATATGGCATAAGATACAGATGACAAAATGAAATATTAAAGGATAAGAAGCATATGCGACATTCCAATTTATCATTTCGCAAGGTAAAAGGGTATAAGCGACTAGACCGTTCAATCAATATTATAGGAAAAGAAGGATAAGGTACCTTTCATAGTGGTTGTATAAAAGGTAATAGGGCACAAGAAACACTCGGCATTCAAAACAATACCAGGATATACGACATTAGTAACACACAATGTCGCTACGAAGCAAAGAAATATGGATGAAAAGCCACCCCAAAAGTAATGAAGTAGCGCAACCAACACAATCCTTCATCAGGAAAATATCTAAAATAGATATTACACGACACCGTAATTGGGTCTCTAACTTCTAAAGTAGGGTGAAAAGTAGGAGTAAATTTTGACAGAAACATACTAAGGATCTATTTTACTAAGAAGCCTATTACAGTATACCCTGCTATAATTTTACACTAAATGGTAAATTTAAAAGATATAGCTCGTCATTTCATATTTGCTAACGAGCAGATAGTGTGATGTTTCTTGAAATAAAAAAGGATTTTTTTTAATACTTTTTAATCAAGAAAAATCAAAATTAACCCCCTTACTAATAAAAACACGAATCGTATTTATATTAGTAAACGGAAGTAAGGTAGAACCACCAGTGTCATATTAAAATCAATTTAGGTAATAGAGCATAACCGACTTGGCTGTCATTAAGAACTGAATGGAAATAGGGGATAACCGCCAGAGTAATATAAGTATGCATTTTGTATATAGGGCACAAGCGCCATAGCTCTGTTAAATTACGAAATGGAAGTAAGCTTTAAGCAACATTTGTACTTTTCAATTGAAATGCTTAAAAGGCATAAACAACCAAAAGCTTGGCACCCTTGTGAAGTAAAAAGGTATTACCGACAACAAACCCAAAATAAATCATTTTTGTAGGGGTACAATCACCTTTATAGCAAAAATGACCAGAATTTTCGTCGGTTAGCAAAAATAACACTATAAATTGTATTTGTTTTGCTTGGGCATAAACGCCAAAAAAGTCATCGTAGAGCCATGGGAGTAAGCGCATTCGAAAGAGCAGAAAATTTTAAGTCCAATGGCATAAATAACTCATTTTTGACCAAAATGTCGCTTATGCCCTATTTCCTTTTACCCGTCGATATATAGTTCATAATATAAGTAATTTATAATTTAAAGAGGAATCTAAAAGTTATAACTTAGGACTGAATTTGATTATTCATATTTTGACTTACTTTGGGAATTAAAAATAATGAAAAGTCATATTTGCAGTTTAGTTAGGCAAAATATTATTTTATGATAACAAACTAATATATTAAGCATTATTGAGATGAATCGGACGACCTTGTCAAAAGCCGATTGAAATCATGCGTTTTAAAAACGTGACCTCACGGAATCGGAGCCTGGCAGTTTTCTTTGTCAATATGTGATCAAGATCATATTTCTATTGTGTTAGTTATTGTAGGTATCTATATATGGAAATAAACGACAAATAATTAAGTACCTACCTAGCGAAATATGAGACTCATTAATTCATTCATTTACACATTGTAAATGAAATGTTATTGGTAATCAAGGTCTTACCTTAAAATACAGAGCTGTGTTTTTTATCATCTATTTATTTGCTTGATTACAGAGATTAGTGCGAACAGTAGTAGGTTAACTATTTTTTACCCGTGCGCAAAATCCCCACGGATACCTCCCCTTCCCCGGTGGAAGAGGTTATGTTGGACTCGAACCGACTAAAACGCACGCCGCCTGTGGGTCGTTTTGGTTGCCGAAGATGAGGTTGACAGGCATATTCCTCGCACCCCGGCTGACCCAGGGCCATCTCTCACGATCTGGCCCTCTTCTCGGGTAAGGAAAGTTATTTGCGTTACGATTCGTAAGATTCGCGATAAATTTTATTCCTTTTTAGCGTAGGCCTAAGTGTACCTAGTTTTGTATTTAGTTGGTGATATAAACACAAATAGGCGGTAAGAAACATAATGCAAGAAAAATGTGATAGTAATAAAAAAATAGAGTAGGTACCTAAATGGCCGCCTTCTTAAAATTATTATGCTATATTTAGTTTACCTACCTACCATGGTCACAGATTAATAAATGGTATTGTATCGCTGACGACATTTGGAAAATGCTATTAAATTAATAAATATTTATAATTAATTATCTATTTATTATATTTTAATGTATATATATATAAATATATATATGTATATATATATATATATATATATATAAATCTTGAAGGACATGTTGCGTCCTACATGGCGTTATTTACCGATAATGCCGCGTCCGACTGACTTTGTGCGTCCGAAATACGGACGCAAGATTAACCGACCCTCATTTTCAGCCCAAATGTTCCTTATGATCAATAGAATGCTAGGGCGAAAAATTGACATGGACGTAATTCCATCACTACAACGCCTTTTAGCGTATAATATAGTTCGGCCGTCGCCCGACTGAAATTTGGAGGGC
Organism: Eilema griseolum; assembly: GCA_963662185.1. Classification (NCBI taxonomy): domain Eukaryota; kingdom Metazoa; phylum Arthropoda; class Insecta; order Lepidoptera; family Erebidae; genus Eilema; species Eilema griseolum. The sequence goes on along the minus strand of OY759241.1, from coordinate 10,938,152 downwards.
ACTAGTGTTCAGCGTATACTTTACCACGTATACTTTGAGTTCAGTTCACCGATCTTAATGTGTCCATTGAATATCGTACTTAATTTGTAAAGTTTTTATCATGTTTTCGTGACAACAATCTTGCGTCTCTTAAATATCCTTAAACGGGCACTAGGTACGGTGTCTGAGGGGTCTATTCGGGGTTCACGAGGGACGGCGGGGCGGGCGGCGGGCTTCAGCGCGCTCGCGTGCCGAAGTTTTTAAACAAACAGACATGTGCGGGCCGTGATGTAAGTTTCTCACCAAAGTGAAAGCTTTAAAAATGGTTATTTATTTGATCTATTATTACCTATAGATAGTTTTTTTTTAATCTTCAGTTGTTATTGAGGATTGAGGTCTTAGTCATAGCGTGACTATGTCGCCCTCATTGGAATTGTTGAATACATGGTGTTCAATCAATGATCTATACAGCAAATCTTAGCTAAGGAATACAATTTTTTCGGCTCCTTAGAAGTTGGACTAGCGAGGATACTGTTACATAGGCCCATATTGTTATTACCGTTACCATATTGTTACGACAGACGTCGATATCTCGAAAACTAATAACCGGATCTTCAAGAAATAAAAACGCATTGTTAGTGACGAGGTACTCTACCGATTGGCATAGAAAAATCTAGAATTGTCAACACAAAGTCACAACCTACCTACGAGTACCTACTCTTTTGAATAAATGAAAACAATAGGTGAATATCGAGAATGAACTCGAAAGTTCAGTGACGGCGGCAAACTTCAAAAGAGAGTGGATAGTTATCGCTCGCGTATTTTCTAGATGATTCGACCCTCCTAATTGAGAGGTATATGAACACGCTCGCATAGCGACACCATTCATTCTGTCTTTGAGATCGCTAACAAACACAGCGAGCTTAAGCAACCGAAGAAGATTATACCTGTGACCTGAGCAACGACTGTGGACTACTGTGAACTACTGAGCGACTGGAACTGTTGAAGAGTACTGTGTGCACCAGTGATTTAATTGTCTAGTTTGTGGTGAGCTAATAAATTCCTTCGTTGCGTACACGGCATTTATTTGTACCCTGTGCACGTAACAATATAATTGCTTTCTTTGAGCCTCATTCCGGACACACTTCATCAAAATGAAATTGATTGACGTTACATAAGCTACAGTTAGGCGAGCCCAACTTATCCTTTAAAGATAGACTGTAGGCACTTGAGGTGGAAACGATCCAGAGTACGTTTGTGGTGCCGATACACACACCACATCTCAGAGGAATATAAGAGGTTTGACAGCACAACTGCCATGTAAACAGATATTTTGGTGGCCAGCTTAAGGTCATTTGAGCAGAAAACCTTGGAATGCAGCTTCCCAAATATCGCAGCTGCGGCATAGATCCTGCTGCCGATCTCATCATCAAGGTCACACTTGGATGTTATAGTGCTCCCCAGATAGCAAAACTGGTCAACCTGCTTGAGCATGTCCTGACCTAGCTGTATAGACAGTGTCTCGTGACCATGTGTGTCCAGAGACATCACCTCCGTCTTCTTGACACTGATTTTAAGGCCGAACTTGCAGCAAGCTTGGTGACAACTGGACATTAGCTGTTGCAGGCCATCAGGGGATTCTGCCACAAAGCATAAGCATACATGATTTCTGTAATCATTGTATGGGGAGACCTTAGTGCGCGCCTTAAGTCTGGCCAAATTGAAAAGACCATCCTCCGCCATCTGTGCGGAAGCGGATGCGTACTCCCTCAGAAAGAGTTCGTAAAACATCACTGACTATTACTGCATAGTACTTGGCGAACAGTGTGGGCGCTAGAACACACCCTTGTTTCACCCCACAGGTAACGAGTAAGAAATTTGATTGTTCACCATCGACACCGACGCAGCATTGCATGTCGTTATGCAGGAGTCTAAGAAGTCTCACAAACTTCTCCGTGCACCCTAGCTTCCCAAGCATCATCCAGAGAGCTTCCCGAGGCACACTGTCGAATGCCTTCTCCAGGTCAACACAGCGGAGATAAAGCGGACGACCCTGTTCTCTGCTATTTTCTTGCAGTTGACGCACAGAAAAGATTGCTTCAGAGGTGGTTCGTTCAGGTCGGAAGCCAAACTGGGTTTCTGGCAGTATCTTTTCAGACAGAGCTTTTAAGCGGTTTAAAAGGACTCTGGCCAAGGCCTTTCCCAGGGCTGACAAAAGCGAAATACCGCGGTTAGAGTTGCAGTCGGAACGGTCACCCTTGTTTTTGTAGAGGGTTTTTTTTTAATTTTTTATACCACTTAGTTGGCAGACAAGCACACGGCCCACCTGATGGGAAGCGGTTACCGTGGCCTATGGACGTATGCAACACCAGGGGTGTCACACTCGCGCTGCCGACCATAGGGAAACCTTCTGATGCCCCTCTTGAAGAACCCCATATTGTAGGCACTTGGGAAAACCGCAGCAGGGAGGTCATTCCACAGCTTGAGTGTGCGTCGGATGAAGTTTCTTTCATACCGCACAGTGCGCACCGTCTCAGGTCGCAATGTGTGAGGAGGATGAATTCCCTGCCTATGGCGAGATGTGCGATGATACAATGTAGCTACGGGCATCATGTCTAACAATTCATCTGAGCACAAACCATTGTATAGGCGGCAGAACACACACAATGAGGCAAAATCCCTCCTAAGGCTAAGAGGTTCCACTCTACCTGTGAGTATGGGATTGTCAACCAGCCTCAATGCCCGTCTTTGCAACGAGTCGAAGGGGTCAAGTTGGTATGCAGGTGCTCCAGCAAAAAGGTGACAGCAGTACTCCATGTGAGGCCGGACCTGTGCTTTATAAAGAAGGAGTTGCTGCCCCGCAGTGAAATACTGCTTCGCCTTGTGCTTCCACCCTAAAGGGTATTCATCCGGGCGCGTAGTCAGCAGAAGGTCCAGTATAGAGCTTCTGTGGGTCTCAATTTCTGGTGTTCTAGTGATAGAATGCACCAGTTGAGAGAGCCCATAAGTTAGAGCGAAGTCGTGAGCAGCCCTTCCCGCAAAATCAGTCCTAGGAGACCCCAGCCACATACAACCAGAGCCCACAGACAAGTTGGGGTTGTGTGACTGGCTGGCGCGATGGGCGGAAGGGCCCCCGGTCCCCTCTCAGATACAGAAGCCAGGTCCACTCCGGTCTCCTCCTCCGGCATGGTTCAGCCTCCTGAGGCGGAGATTAAGTAATCCCCAGGTTCGGAAACCGTACAGCCTGCGGGCGGCCAGCGGATAACCGTTTCACCGAGTCTCCCTGACCACCGCGCCAACATTTCACGCCCCCACCAGTCAGTGGGGTCAATTTAAGCCTTTGGTCTTCCTACTGACAGCACAGAACCTCTCCAGTGGGCTCTGGCTACCCTACTCACCGCCGGGAACACAACACAAGGTTATTATAACCGGGGTATTCTGTAGGGCGGAGGTACTTACCCAGACGGACTGCTCAATTTTGGACGGGAGATACCGTCATGTCCTTCCTCCAAATAAAAATACAAATAAAGGTACAAATGCGAGACACTTTAAAGTCATCCGGGACTCGCTCTTCCTCCCACATACGAGCAAAAAGTTTCCAAACCAACATCTACAACTCCCCGCCGCCGTATTATAACAGCTCTCCCGGTATAAGGTCAATACCAACCGCTCGCTTCTGTTGCTGCCTGATAGCAGAGACAACCTCATCATATGACAGGGGCTCATCCAGCTCAATGGAAAGAGGGAGTTGAGGTATTAGACTCACATTTTGTAAATCAGATGATCGATCTACGTTGGACTTGGACTTGACCAGTATCTCTCTGCCTGACAAGTATAATCAATCAAGTGCCAGTGTTTCGGATCGAGGATGCATCCACGTTGTCTTGTGCTTAGCGGCAAGTCTGAACATAGTGTTCGATATTGCAAGCTCAAAATGAGCACAAAGACTGAGTAGGAACTGACCATTGCTGTTCATGTTGCCGACTCCGTGTCTACCCAAGACTCCAGGCCAAGCCTCATTGTTCCGTCCAACTCTGGCATTGAAATTGCCTAGCAATATAACCTGCTCTCTGGCGTTTATGCTGTCAAGGCATTGAGATAGTTCCTCGTAGAATTTATCTTTGATGTCATCAGCCTTATCTAGCGTAGGGGCATAGACACTGATGACTTTAAGGTAATTGTCTTTGTCCGTGAAGGCGCAGTGTGGTAACGCGGTCTGAAGAATGCATAGGGTGCTCCTCAAGTCGCTTAGCTATGTGATTCTTGATGGCAAACCCTACGCCTGAACGTCGCGGCTCGGAAGCTGTGGTACCTTTCCAAAAGAAAGTATAGCCGCCACCTTCTTCTATCAGCTCTCCTTCATCGGCAAGGCAATCCACGTTATATCGATGAAGTTCCCGAGCTACTATGGCAGTTTTGCGTTCAGGGCAGGCGTTGCCATCGCGATCAACAAGCGTTCTCACGTTCCACGCGCCGAATGTCATTATAGGTATTGTCATTTTTGTATGCTAACTATTAGTTATTTAATATCTGTGCCTGGAGTCTTTATAAGCCCTTATATAGATGGAAGCCTCTTGGCTGATAAGCTGGATACAATAATTCAAAAACAGTATTCGGAACTAATCTGAATTCAATAGTAGATAGATGTCATGTAGTTATTAAATCATTATGATATATGCAGAGCATTATACGGAATTGATTTCAACATGCAGTTGGATGGAGGCGGGAATGTGCATGCAGTGTTTTGAACGTATACGGAGATATTCAGTGTGCAAGAAAGATTTAAGAGTGAACGGACGAACTAATTCAGTTATACGGAACCAATCTCAATTCAATAGTAGATGGATGTAATTTAGTTATTATAATCATTATGATATATGCAGAGCATTATACGGAATTGATTTAAACATACATTCGGATGGAGGCAGGAATGTGCATGCAGTGTTTAGTAGGTATACGCAGGTATTCAGTGTGCAAGAAAGATTGAAGAGTGAACGGACGCACAAATTCAGCTAGAAATATTTAATTTGAATATCACCATTTAACGTTTAAATGAAATTTGACGTCGACTACTGATATGATACTGATTAAAACATCTTATATACGCATTGAAAACATTAAAAATCTCACTACATTCAGTGGACGCCGCCGGGTGGTAGTTTGTAAAGACGCAAGAAGTCCTTCGCGATTTATATATATATATATATATATATATATATATATATATATATATATATATATATATATATATATATAAATAAAATATATATATATATGTATATATAAATAAAAAATCAAATTGGTGATTATTTTATATAACTCTTCGAATATAAACAAACAGCTTATTGGGCGATTCATACCATATGGTCCAAAACACCTAGTTCATTCGAACCGTGGTGGTGGTATGAATCAATCGTGGCATACCACGATTTATTCATACCACGACGAAACGATTCCTTTTTTTACCAGAACACTTCTAATAGATATTATAGAATTGTAAATCAAATTTTCTCATTTTCTTAAGTACATACGACAAAAGAGATAAGTATGCACCTTTAAATAACAAAGTTGTTTGTAAAGTTGTGTACTTATGTCCTTTGTTTTCTGCACTTGGATGAGAAATGCTATAATTATATTTTTCCCAGTTGACACTTTTGGTGTTCAGATGGAATTTACTGTGGCACAAAATAAAAGGTATTATTGTATTTTTACATTCATAGGTATTATTAGTTTTATATAGCACTAGCCTGCGTTTGCGGCTCTGCTCACACGGTATCGATATTTTATATGTTAAATGCTAACCATTAAAATTTTGTATATATATATATATGTATATACAAAATTTATAAAAGCTATGAAGTGCTGCATACAGGGTTGACTGTCACATTATAAAAATATAAACACAAAAATTACATATATATTTATATTTGATAATTGATCAACATATATATCAATTATCAAATAATAAATATTTGTATGGAATCGAACCGCATGCGTTTCGATTCCATACAAAGTAGATATGCGGGAAGCAGCCTGCGTTCTGGGTCTTCCTGTAGGCGCATTTTCATTAGTCGATAAATCGTTCGTTTACCTAAATTCGGGGACAACCTGCATTTGGAATAACGATCAATTAAATTTGTCGGTCGATACAAAGCATTCGGGGACTATGACGACAAAGTAAATTGTTCCCCGCATGCGGACCCTGTGGCAAGCGTTACGGAAAACTCTCGCACCCAGCATACGGGTCCTAACGACTAATGTAAGCGGTTTCTCCCGTGCGGGCCCTGTGACATGCGTTTCAAAAATCTTCCGCATTCCGGATACGGGTGCCAACGACCAATGAAAATGTGCCTCGACTAGCATAATTTGCATTATTTTTTTTGAAAAAATAACTAAATCCTCATCATGTGCGTGTCTTTAATAAATGTGTTTTCTTCCTTTCTTCTTTCCTTCACTTAAAAGAAAAATCATGTAGATATGTATCAGGAATATGAGTGTGTATAATGTAATAGATTCAAATGGAACCAAATAAAACCTTCAGTTGATGTCACAGTGGTTTTTTTGACCCTCTACCCACTTATAATCCTCTTAATTGGCTTATCGCGGTTTTTGCTGCGACTGTCGTCTAACGTCAAGAGGAAACCTTGTTTGGACCCAAAGATCTTGGTGAGGCCTCATATAACCTTTGAAAGCATATAAGGTATTTATGGTTAAACACACACTCCCAAAAGGAAAAGTGTAGGAGAACAGACTCTGGATTCAGGCTCCAAAGCGCAAGCTGTGTCTGCAACCAAGATAGGCGCTGGGATAATGACGACCAGCACTTTTCCAGTTAACAATGTAATACTTATATTTCAATTACGTAGCCATATTCATAATTGGAATTCACCAACAACAAAAAATAACAATAGGTAGTTTCCAATATGACCTCATTATTGTTATCGCGTTTTAAATAACGCGTTATAAGTGATGTGTGTTAATGTTGTATTGAAGGTGCTTTGTTGTTTTTATTTTTATTTAGATAATGTAGTGACGCGGTGCCTTATAAACTTAGCTCGAAGTATAAGTAGGTACCTTTCATTGTAGATAGTTGGCGACACAATAACAAATAGATAAAAGAAACACAGCTCGTCAGTATCTATGCAGAACAGAACCACACAGTTTTGTATACTGGGTGGTTTCTTTCTGCATAAATACGACATAAAATTTGAATAAAGGGAGCCATACATGCAGCATTTATTGCACAAACTGCAAAAGCTACTTTGGTATTTAACATTTACGCTGCAAATACTTTTTGACACCTCTTATTAATAAGCAAGTGTGCACAGCAAATGAAGCTTTGATGTAGGTATGGCCCCATAAGTAAGTAGGTAAGAGACTAGAGCCATACTAGAGCCATACACCTGCGACTACGCTGAAACGACAGCCTAAACGCTCTGACTGAAATTTGACACAGATTACGGCACTTTTTATCCCGAGAATACTTAGGATCCCATAGGTTGCGGAGCGGAATCAGACGCGGGTGAAACTGCTGGCTACAGCTAGTGTGTCTGCACTCACTTATTTTTATAAATCATACGTCAAGTCTAGTATATAATAAGGCGATTAAAGTTAGCAATGACTGTTTAACACAGTGCATAAGTACCTACTTAATTAGATATCTCGTAGGTACATACAAATTCTTTGTTTATTTTGAAACGTCAGTGACATCATTATACTTTCCGCTATCATGTTTTGACGACAACATAATTGCAGATATCAGCTTGTAATCTTTGAAAGGTTAGTAAATAAGCAACGTACTGTGAACTAGTTCGTCACCTGACGTGACCTGACTGATGAAATCGAAGTAGGTCTCTCCTAGAATAATCATCAACATCTTAGCGATTTACCGGTGCGACGCAAAAAGAAATAACTAGGTACTTATTAAAACCAATTCATTCCAGGTGAACGAAATCGCGGTCTAAGCTAGTTTGTTTTAAAAGTGATTTCAAAGACTTACGTCGTTAATATTCGTTTCAATTTCTATCGAGAGTTCAGTTTGTTTAGTTTCTTTTTCTTCGTGACATAACCTAATGTTCGTCCACATGTGGATTAGGCACAATTTCACCGGAGATTATGAACACGTTTAGTTATATTTATAATACGGCTGCACATTAGGAAATATAACTCGATTAATTTCATTGAGTAAAACGTGAAATTACCTACAGTTAATTTTAACTGATGAAATTCAGGGTAACGAAATAAATTTCAAAAATAAAAAATTCACAGTTATAAATACTGTCGACTGTTTCGTTTGTTTACATTTATTAGCTGTTTCATTTATTTCTTCTATGTATTGTAATTTTTAATAGATTTGGCGAAAACATGGTTCTAAATAAATTTCTAGGACAAAGTAATACATAGTGGAATTTTACTAGAAGTGTTTTATAGTGACCTCTAGCGGGCAGTAGCATAACTACTAACATGTAAACAGCGCCATCTAGTTGCGAATAAATTACTGAGTTTATTTTTTGTCGTCATGGCTTTGTAATACTTGCACATTATGTAGATTTTTTTTTCATTTAAATAACTGAAATAATAAACATATAAATGTTATACTTTTCTATTTTTCGTAAAATATCCTATTACAAGATTTTTTTATAAACAAAAGAACCTCTTTTTGCCTCGCTGTTTGACCTTTTACCGCCAATACAATGGTTTGTGTTTAGTAGTATTATTCGCCATGATGCCCACAGCTAGTTTCTATCATCACACCGCACGCCATAAGCAGAGAATTCATCCTCATACGTCCGGAAACGGTACGGTATAAAAGAATGTCATCCCACACACGTTCAAGCTGTGGAATGTACTTCCTGCTGTTTCTACCGGGTCAGTAGCGCGAGTATTGCACACGTGCATAAGCCACGGTAACCGCTTTCCATCAGGTGGGCCGTGTTTGTTGGCATTTAAAATAAAAATCATAGCCAGCAGCTCTAGAATTGTTTACACCTTAGACAAAAATAGACTATTTAAATGAAAACAATAATTGCTATTCAAGAATTGTATTTTATTTTGCATTGTAATTGCATTGCTGTAACCTAGCTTACTCTATAATAAATTAAATTTATACTTGTAACAAAAATAAAACAAATATACAACACCAAATTATCATTTAAAATTAAATTCTTAGTTTTTACCTACAATATGTCGCCAAAACACAAAGGCAAATTCATCATATATATTTGTAAATTTTAATATCGAATGAAGATTACATTTATTTAGACCAGTGACAAATTCGTTTAATTTCAGAAAATATTATGTCAATACTGTTTTATCAAATAAAAATTCATTAAGGTTTTAGATAAAGTATGATAAGGATAATAAATAATATCGGGTGATTTTATAGTCATTTCGGATACAAAGATTTTGTACACAGTTTCGATAGCAAAATCGTCAAAGAAGTATTAATACGAAAGAAGACGAAAAAAATATTTTTTTACAACCCCCATACTTCATTCTATTCACCTGTACATTGTTTCCGTCCACTTATCGAAAAAAGTTCTTTTTCCGCCAAATACAACAATTACACATTAAATACTTCCAGACGAGACTGCTTTTTTTTTTTTTTATTAAAGGGCATTGCCGGGATTTTGCTATCGAAATTTTATCTTAAATCTTTTTATCCGAAACGACTATAAAATCAGCGTGTAATCACCCGTTTCATCGCTCAACGATACGCAAATTTATAACTTATATACATACATAGTATCGACTTTATACATGACATTCATTATTTATATAGAAAGTTTAAATTTATACTAATGACTTCTGTACATGCGATTATAAACAGACACATTTTTTTATTCAATTAGCTTAAGAAGACATATATATAAGAAGACAATGAATCTAATTTACATATTAAACTCATATTATGGTCAAAAATTACCATCTCACTCCACAAAATTCAATTGTGCATCAATAGTCTCTCTCGGTACATTTTGGCATACATTTAAATTTTTACAGCTCTTGATAGATAAAAGGGTGCAAGTAACAAGAATTTTTTGAAGAGAAATGGTCCAAGCTGCATTAAAAACACTTTACAGCACAGTGGTTTTTTCTACAAACTGCACTGTCGCTTGCACACATCCATTATTGCATGGTGTTGCAAACATCCATGGGTGTTGATGACTGTGAGACTGCCTAAGGCTATCACCCTGACCCAGGGCCATCTCCTATTTCGAGATGGCCCCTTTGGGACCAGACCTCAGCTCACCTCATCTCAATAATCATTAATACGAACCAAATTTGTTCGCAGTTGACAAACGGAATCACAAAACCGTAATGGTCGAGTCTCCCCTGTACTTTTTTACGTGCGCAAAATCCACGCGTATGCCTCCCCACCGGAGCCAGTGTAAGAGGTTATGTCGGCTCGAACCGACCAAAACGCACGCCGCCTGTGGGTCGTTTTTCGCTGCCGAAAGTGAGGTTAACAGGCATATCCCTCGCACTCTCGATCTGGCCCTCTCCTCGGGTGTGGGGACCACAGAGTCCCCAACTCGTCCCCGGAAATAGGGACCCCAGACGTCTAGAATCCCCGGACGCGGACTCTCCACTATACTTACTACCAATATTCGACCGACCATAATACCGACGATCTCTGTGGCGTAGCGGTAGAACATTAAACTGCTACGCAGACTCAATTCCCGCTTAATGCATTTTTTTATTTATTATACACTAAGGTGGTACACAAGCACACGGACCACCTGATTGAAAGTGGTTACCGCGGCCTATGGTACATGCGTAACACCAGGGGAGTTACACACACGCTGCCGACCCTGTAAGCTCAGACAATGCAGAAGACAAAGCAGGACAGGCCTTTGGTCTTCCCGCTGACAGCACAAAAACACTCCCGTGAGCTCTAGCTACGCTACTCACCGCCGGGAATTTCCGTTGGTCAGGGTGTTTATATGTATATTATCCAACTAAATTCCTTACATACTATCCTTCCTTATTCACATAGTGGGGATACACGATAATATGTCCTTCATGGCCTCAATGGGGTTGACCATCTTCGTAGAACCGATCAGCACGGTGTTGTCTACACCGCTGGTGATGACTGTCCGATGTAGACGCTTACATTCCTCGGCTGTGATACCGCCGATGACGAAAATTATAATCGTTGGATTATCTAAGGGATGTTTCGCTGATCTGGTTTTCTTTTGTGTGAGCATACTGGAATAGAAAATATATGTTTATTTACACCTGGAGCATAATAAACGAAAAAGTTGAAGTAAGGTTGTTCCGTTGGGATAGGTTGTCTAGTTGTTTGTCAGGGTGGTAATTTAAGTAAAATAAAAAAGGATGGCATGAAATGAGCTAATAACATATAAAATCTACACTTAACTCACTTGTTAATTATAGCGTTGAAAAGGTCACAGTTCGATTACAAGTGTCATTATATGCCTAATTGCAGTGAAATAACATAACATAAATTCACGCCTTTATATCCCCGAAGGGGTAGGCAGAGGTGCTAGCACCCACATTTCGCCAGTTTATGTTTAGGCCCCAATGTAATAAGTGGCGAGCCTATTGCCACTAACCGGGCACTTATAAACCTGCGATAAATACACACATACAGTGAAATTAGAGTCACTTTATGAACAAGTGTGTTGAAAGGTATATTAAAACTTCATTTATTTAATTTTTCAGTTTGAAAACACATTTTAAAGATTAAAATCTAAATTTAACCACTAGTTAGTGAGTTACTTTCTATAACTCAAAAACATATTATTTAATTCAGAATTTTGTACAAAGCATTTTGTTTACTAATAATTAACAATAATATCTAAATAAGTAATTAATTAATTAATATTCTACATCATTCTTAATAATAATTGTTTTAAAAAAATGTCGCTACAAGATTGTTTACCTTTAGTTAAGTTCCCAATCAAATGGAGTATAATATAAGTACTTAAAAATGAGCTATTTCCTTAAGTAGGTAGCTGATTAATTGAATGAGCGTCACTTAAAAAGATCGCCCTATGTTAACTAGATTTACTGTCAGATGGAGAACCACCCTATATCGTAGTCACCCTATACTACGAAAAGTGATGACCCTTGTATGAAACTTGAAAGAAAGAAAGTATAAAAAAAGAAGGAAAGAAAGAAAGATAATGTATTTATTGTACATACATACATATAATCACGCCTTTATCCCCGGAGGGTTAGGCAGGGGCGAAATAACACCCACATTTTACCAATCATTGAATTCAGTCCCACGTAATAGGGTGTGAGCCTATTGCCGTTTTCCGGGCACTTTTGTTGACTCGAGCAATGCATCTAAAGCTGAGTCTGGACTGTATATAACTGTCTGGTGTTAAACAGCCCTATCCCTTAGTCGCCTTGTACGACACCGAATGGGAAGTGATGGGGTGGCACAAATTCTACTCTGCCGGGAACCACGCGGCGGTGTATTTATTGTAAATCACTATTATATCACTATTAGACCCCCGGAGCCGCCTGTCACCCTGGCAGAAGCAGACCGCGGCGTCGGCGCGCCTCGCGCGCCTCGCCGTTTCCGGGGACGAGTTGGGGACTCTGTAGTCCCCACACCCGAGGAGAGGGCCAGATCGTAAGAGATGGCCCTGGGTCAGCCGGGGTGCGATGGATATGCCTGTCAACCTCACCTTCGGCAACCAAAAACGACAAACAGGCGGCGTGCATTGTAGTCGGTTCGAGTCCGACATAACCTCTTCCACCGGCTCCGGTGGGGGGGTATACGTGGGGATATTGCGCACGTAAAAAAAAAACTATAAGACCCCCCATTGTACAACAATCTAACATGCATATATCCATCGTATGTATTCTATGTTTGGTGTGCAATAAAGAGAATTTATCTTATCTTATCTTCACTGTGAAAAAAGAACGTACCTCAGTCCAGTTCGTAGTAAATCTTTGGTCTTGAGTACAAGGGACTCATCTTTATGCCTCAAATCAGGCATATCAGGTCTTTCGCTGTCTACCAAGTCTTCTACCAGTTGCTGCAGTATACCCTTGTACTCGTGACCCACGCCCGTCTCACACGGTTTCAGTACTATATTGTACCTGTTAAACGATATACTTAGTGAAAATTTTAATATTGATATATCACAGCATCTTAATCACGTGTAGCTTAAAACGGCCCTGTTCCTAAAAAGTTCACGAAATATCATTAGGTCCCCCCTGATGGATAGGAGCAGATATTACGTCATTAATTTTTATCATGGCGCTTTATAATAAATAAAAAAGTTAATATTCTCTATTTCTTTTAAATAACTTGTACCTAAAAAATTCACGAGATTTTAGGTAGGGGTAAGGGTAGAAAACATCACCACGTATCATCATGGGAGAGGTTAAGTTAAGAAATTGTTAAAAAATGAATGGACAGTCCCTTATCAAAGTTACCAAAGGCGTTATCAAGAGCCAGTCGCTTCTGTAAAACCCAAGATAAGCCATTCCACGAATAAAAATGCAAGTTATGTATGCAACTGCGACTAAAGCGGTGATGAGGACGAGTTGAAAGTATTTCCACTGGAGAAATTCAGCTTCATATCCTCATACCAATTTCTTAATTGCGTTCAAAGTTTGCACTCTGGAACTCTGGGTCCGCTTTTAATTTTTGATTGTTATTTCAACTTTTCCGGGAGCAACTACCGTCTGATTTACGATCCCCGAGAGGAAAACCTGTGCCAGAGCCTTGTTCGTTGTTTAGCAAGACTGACTAGTAAGTGAAGTCGGTATAGGTTCAAAGTTTTGGTAGGGTCGTTTACTGCTGGTGAAACGAAGCTATAATTCAGGCTTCTTCTTCTTCACCATCCTTACGTTAATTCTAGTGGCATCCGAATCCGACTTTCACCTCGGAGTATAGAATCCATTTTACCAGTCCAACTGTGGATTACTTGAACTTCGTTATTTTCCGTGAAGCGTCTACCACTGACCTCCACAACGCAAAGATCATCTTTCGAATCGAAGCATTTTTTTTATACAACTTTGGTGGCAGACAAGCACACGACCCACCTGATGGATAGTGGTTACCGTGACCTATGAACGTGTGCAACACCAGACTGCCGACCCTGTACGAACAGAAAGTTTCTGTGACGTCAGTGTTAAGACACAATCAGAACAAGCTTTTGGTCTTTCCACTCACAAGCACAAAGCACAAAAACTCTCCAGTGAGCTCTGGCTACCCTACTCATCGCCAGGAACACAACACGAGATTATCATAACCGTGGTATCCTGCTGCATTGTCGTTAGACCAGTTGTTAGGTCTTTTTTAGACACCAACAACCCATAACGACTGTCATATTCGTATGACAAACGGGACCGACAGCTTAACCAATGCACGACCAGGCCAATGCAAATACCCATGTTCATGCATACAAATATTTGCACTGAGCAGGGATCGAACCTGCGCCTCCTGCTTAGCGGCTACGTTTACTACCACCGCCACAGAGGCTGTCAATTCGGCCTCATAATAAGAAAAATAGGTAAAGATTTACCTAGTCATGTTCGCTCTCATGTTAGCGATATCTTTTAAAGTAAGTATCGCTTGCTTCGCTATTTTAGTGCATCTCTCTTTTGCTTCCGACTGTACGCTTCCGCTCAACAAAGACTTGTAGTCCTCGTATATAGCCTCGCCCAAAACCACTTCCAAGGAGTCTTCGTGTGTCTTGGAGAACTGTATTTCTTTGCCTTTTAATGAATAGATGTGGACGAGTAAGGCCATGAGTCTATCGACCGGTAAGTCGCGATCTTTACGAGTTGCGATTAGATGACATATCTGTAAAAAATATAGGAAGTTGTAAAGAGTGCTAGTGAAATGGTACTCTTTAGTATTACTTTATGCTGCTTCACTCACTGGTTCTATATGTGCCATTTATGTTATTATTTTAAACTGAAGTATGTATGATTTTTAAATCGCTAAAACTGCAGCTTTAACAGACAGGTTTTATGCTAACTGTACAAATCGATTAAGATATTATATACAATATATAAGATAAGATTATGGGTAATGGACTACTGAGACGAGGTCTCGGGTTCGATCCCAGGTTTTACCATGGCACACACCAATGACCTTTCGATGCTTTTCGAAGTTATGTATGTATTTATCGCAGGTTTATAAGTGCCCGGTTAATGGCAATAGGCTCGCCACCTATTACATTGCGACCTAAACATAAACTGGCGAAATGTGGGTGCTAGCACCTCTGCCTACCCCTTCGGGGATATAGGCGTGAGTTTCAATAAATAGATAAAATAAAAATCCATTGCACGCCGCCCTACGATACACCTGCTGGTCTCTGACACCTGATAGCTCACACAGGCTTTCCTCATGAGGTTAAAAAGTCAGGTGGCAGTCGCACCCATAAAAGCCAAAACAAACTAACCAAATTAAGAGCGAGACAGTGGATCCCGGACTCAAAAATGCGAACGTTGGATGTGACAACTTGGCGTTCGAATGAAGAAAAGAACAGGGCAAGTGCGAGTCACACTCACGCACCGATGATTCCGTAGCTTATAAATAAATAAATAAAATAAAAAGCCTTTTATTTCTTGCCAACAATTTGAACATAGAATTTGTATATATTTTATTTCCTGTAGCAGGAACCCCTCTCAGGTAAAGGCCTCCTCCAAAGTTTGCCACTTAGCACGATCCTGTGCAATACGGTGCCATTGCTTGCCCGCTATATTTTTGATATCGTCTTCCCAACGCATGTAAGGTCTTCCCCTGTGTCTTTTGCCGGGTGGTCCCTTCCATGTTGTGACCGTTCTGGTCCATCTCTGATCTTTGAGCCGAGCTACGTGTCCGGCCCATTTCCATTTTAGTCTTAAGGCATAGCTTACAGCGTCGATCGTTTTAATTTTTGATTTTATTTCTATATGGCGTATCTTTTGGATTTTTTTCACATTCATTATACTGCGCTCAATTCCTCTCTGACATGTTATAATCCTATTACGTATTTTATTCGTAAATTTCCATGTTTGACATGCATAAGTCAAACATGGAATGAGGCATGTCTCCATAGCTTTCTTTTTTAATGGTAAGGGCATATCACTTTTAAATATCTCTTTATAACCCCAGTACTTTTTCCATGTGAGCTTTATTCTCCTCTCAATTTCCAGCTGATTACTGTTTCTCTTGAACCCAACTTGTTTGCCTAAGTAGATGTATTCATCTACATATTCTAATGGTTGCCCGTCTATTGTGATGATTGGTCTCGTATTGGGTCGGTTGGTCATTAATTTCGTTTTGGTAGTGTTCAATTCCAGGCCCACTTCGCTACTGGCCTTGTGTAGAGTTTCAATCATGTATCGTAATTGACTAGTAGTTTCTGAAAACAAGACTATGTCGTCTGCAAAACGAAGATGACTTAGGTATTTTCCGTTGATATACAGACCCTGACGGTTCCAGTTTACCTTTCTTATTATTGATTCCAGGACAGCTATGAAGATTCTAGGGGATAGGGGGTCACCCTGTCTCACCCCTCTTTTCACTGGAAAACTTGGACCCGTTGTTTCTAGTCTAACTTTGCTGGTGTTACCACTGTATATACTTTTCAATATATCAATATATATTTTATCTACGCTTTGTGATTGTAGAGTCTCCCATATGTTGTTGTGTAAGACGGTGTCAAAAGCTTTTTGGTAATCAATATATGCAATGTGCAGTGGTCTCTGATTTTCCTGGTACTTCTCTATGATTAATTCCAAGGTGTGGATGTGGTCCACAGTTGAATACCCCTTTCTAAAACCAGCTTGTTCGATAGGCTGGTTTTGTTCTAGTGCTGTAGTAATTCTCTTGTTGATAATCGTAGAAAATAGTTTGTATAGAGTTGATAATAGGCTTATAGGTCTATAATTACCAATATCTTTTGGGTCTCCTTTTTTATAAAGCAGAATAATAGTAGATTCAGACCACTGTGAGGGAGTTTCAGAGGTTTCTAATATCCTATTGAACAGATTTGCCAGCGGTGTTACAAGTAGAGTACCAGCTGATTTCAGTGCATTGTTGGTTATATTGTCGGCACCTGGACACTTGTCAGATTTTAGTTGCTGTATTACTGCCATAATTTCATCGCAATCAATAAACTCTATATAATTTTCAAGTCGTTTACACTCGTCGCTGGTATCGCCACGTAATTCCATTGATTTTTCAGGATACAGGCTTTCAGAAGGCGTACTGTATAATTTCTTGTAGAAATCTGTTGCAATATGAATAATTCCCTCGCGATTGTACACAGTTTTACCTTCTTCATTCAGTCCTTCAATCCATGCTTTATTGGTGTGTAATGCTTTGTACCCCTTTTTCAGGCTTCCGTTATTTTCTAAATGGTCTTTAAGGGTTGTTAATCTATGATTTTTATAATCTATTTTTATGTATCTGCTAGTAAGTTTGTATAGCGCTTTAAGCTCATTTTTCATAGACCTAGATTTATTTTTTGTTTGTTGTAGTTGTTGTTTTCTTTTTATTAGGTTTTTTGTGCGATCTGCTAGTATGCTATTGGTGTTTGTAATGTAACTTTGAGATATTCTTGCATTCTGTAGGCTAGTTTGTATAGAGATTATTATACTATCGTAATAGTCTTGTACTGACTTTGTCGGGTCCATTGTATATAGATTTGATAGTTGTATATTTAGTTGTTCTTTAAATGATAATATTTCTTCCTCATTTTTGAGCGCGCTGTATTGTTTTGTTACATATTTAGCTCTACTTTTTATTGGCTTCCTTAGCGATATAACTGCTCTTAGTAACCTATGATCTGAGGGGTAAGTTAGGTTTAATGTGTCAATATTTTGAAATATTTTTGGCTGGTTTGAAAGGATAAAATCTATTTCGTTTTTATATTGACCATTGGGTGAGCACCAAGTCCATCGTTTCTTTGATTTCTTCTTAAAAAATGTGTTAATAATTGCTAATTTATTCTCTAACGCAAAGTCTATGAGTCTCTGTCCTCTGGCATTTCTATCCCCATATCCATATTGTTTCATTACTAAACTTTCATCCTTTCTAGGTTCACCTATTTTTGCGTTAAAGTCTCCCATTAAGACGAAGTCTTTGTAGGCAATCTCGATAGCCCCGTAGATACTTTGGTAAAATAGATCTATTTCGGCTTCCTCTGCTGATTCCGTAGGGGCGTAGGCTTGAATGATTGTCAGATGTTTCCCTGATATGTTTAGGTTTAGTACTGCCAATCGCTCAGAGATGCCAATATAACTTTCGATGCTCTGTTTGAGGCGTTTATTGATCATAAAACCAACTCCATACTTTCCTGGCGTTTGCCCGGTGTGGCATAAAATAAAGTTTTCGTGCTCAGTAATTTTATTTCCTAGGCGTCGTACCTCTGATAGGCCGATGATATCATACTTTATGTTCTTTAGAGCTTCATTAATTTCAACTATGTGTTCTTCTGATGAAAGTGTTCTAGCGTTATAAGTTGCAATGTAGAGATGATGTCCCTTTTTTTCTGTGTATTTTGATTTGCTTGTATTTATATCCTTTGGAGGGTTATGGTCATAGTCTTCCACGGTGACCAGCCGGCTTGGAAGATGTGGTTTGGTATTTGTTTTTGATTGTTTACTGTTTTTCGTGGGAGAGGGCAATAATTGCTATTGTTTGTTATTTATTTGAGGGCTTAGTTGGTTATTTGTGGTGGTAGTTGACTGATTTTTGATTGTTAGGAAACCGAGTATTCCTGGTTTGATAACCCCCTCTGATACGCTTGATGATCTTTGTATTCCTGTACAAGTTTTGTTTTTTTTTTGAGCTTGTACTTTTGGATCGGCTTGTATGGTATCATTGTTTTTTGGTGATATTGGAAGAGCCCTTTTTTTGTTGTTTGAACTATCCGTGTTATTGTTGTGAATTATAAGCCTGTCATACTTGATGGTGGCGAAATTTCCTTTTTCTTTTTCAATGTTCACTTGTTCTTGTAGTTCTCTCCTCTTTTTAAGAACATGCTGTGGGTAGTCTTCTTTTATGTAATAGGTGGTGTCTTTTAATACATTTCTGTTTTTTAAAATTTCTATTTTCATGCCCAATGTAGCTAGTGTTACGGTGATCGGCCTGGGTTTTTCTCCTTTCTTTCCTATCCTTCTGGCCTCCTGTATGTCCCTATGTTCTAGCCCCAAGGAGAAATATTGGTTTATGAAACTTAGTATACTTTTCCCTAGGTCTGGATACGATTTTTCAATTTCCGCTAAACCAAAAATGACTATGTTCCTCTGTCTTGATTGTTTTTCTAAGAGATATAGTCTTTTTTCTTGATCTTCCACCTTCTCTTTAAGCTCCTGATACTTTCCATCCATTGTTTTGAACCCCTCCTCCAGTGTAGTGATTCCGTAGCTTAAGGCAACATAAATCGTAATATATTTTGAATGCGTTGGCTATGGCGTTATGGACCTGAGTACGCGGTATGAATTTCAACTTGATAACCCCACGCATGCTTGGGAAAAAGGTCTTGACATACAGACAGACAGATGGACAACGAAGTGATCCTATAGGGATTCCGTTTTTTTCCTTTTGAGATACCTAAGCCCTAAAAAGAGTATCACAATAGTGTTTGATTTTGTTTATTTGTGGTCAGACTGCGCCTCAATAAGAACTCACCTGCTGCAGTACAGTTGTGGAGTCCCTACTAGTGGCAAGATTTTCTTGAAACTGCTTTTCTAAGCTCATTAGCAACTCCACTTGCGATCGCTGGGGTGACTTCAGAGCTTGCACTGTGGCACAGGCCTGTTGTAGTACGCCGAGATGATTGATAATAACTGCATAGTTGCCTACAAAAAAAGATTAAAGGTGGTTATTTTTCTAATTTTGTGTCTACTACGATTTAAGGGGTCCGATGTAAAAGTCGCGCAGTGTGCTATTGAGCGAGCTCTGCTTGAAATCTCTTTGAAGTGCAGAATTCGCACTGAGGTCATCTGACAAAGAACTAAAGTCTAGTTAATAATAATATTATTATTGATATAAATAATAATATAATAAATTTACAACTTAAAAAGTCAAATAAGTACAAATTAAATTATTACAATACAAATGTCCAATCATTATCTGTAATCATAGATTTTGTCAATTGTTATGTCAAATCAAATAACCCGCCCCGTATCGTTCCCGGCGCAAAGGTGCCCATGACACTGGCAGCGTTGCCTCGCTGAATCGCGATGGCCATCCTCTGCCCCAGAAACGAGCCGGAGCGGGAGTCACCGCCTTGTTCGCGGATACGGCGGCCAATCTCAGCGATTAAGCCCTTTGCCTCCGACCCCCAACTGCCCATAGTCTCCACCGCAATGGGCACAAAATAATATTGTGGCTCCATTGCGGCGCATTTCATTTTTTTTCTGCTCGCCGCGTCCTCAGCCGCCGACGCAGGAGCACTGACGGAGCGACTTAGATGCGTAGCCGCGACAGTGCTGACGCAAGTGGTATCCCACAACAGGCACCTGCCGTTTTTCCACGGCACCAAAGTTAGCCCGTCTGGTCGCATCCCGTCAGATCTGCTGAGACCCGAGCCCGATATAATTCATAATATTCACGTATTATTAGTACGTAGCTATTTTTTTTGAAAGCCTGAATGATGTATCTATTAATAATTAATACGTCATTGATCCGAAGTGATATACTTAGTCTGGCCATAAATACTGTTACAATTAAAATAAGAAAGATATTACATTTGAATTTGGAATCTGTCATTTTTATACGATTGTTCATTGTGTTTTCTAATTTTGGCGCCAATACATTGTACAATATTTTGCTATATTAAAATGGAGTGGGGTGATAAAGAAAACTGAATCGCTGTGATTGCATTACACAAAGTTGGTATGGAGCCGCATGTAATTTTTAAAACTCTCCATACGCTTGGTATTAGTCAAATGTTTGTGTACCGGGCTATTAATAGGTACAATGAGACCTCCTCTGTTTGTGACAGAAAAAGATCTGGCCGTCCAGGTAGTGTTCGTACGAAAAAGGTGGTCAAAGCAGTAAGGGAAAGAATTCGAAGAAATCCTGTCCGAAAGCAAAAGATTTTATCTCGGGAGATGAAGATAGCACCCAGAACCATGTCGCGCATTTTAAAAGATGACTTAGGACTTGCAGCCTATAAGAGACGCACTGGTAATTTTTTTTAATTTAAAAAAGAATAGGGTGGTAAAATCGAAGCAACTACTGAAGCGGTACATAAAGGGAGGTCACAGAAAAATTTTGTTTATGGATGAGAAAATCTTTACAATTGAGCAACATTTTAACAAACAAAATGACCATATTTATGCTCAAAGCTCTAAGGAAGCTTCCCAATTAGTCGACAGAGTGCAACGTGGGCATTATCCGACTTCAGTGATGGTTTGGTGGGGTGTTAGCTATGAAGGAGTGACTGAGCCAAATTTTTGTGAAAAAGGTATCAAAACATCGGCACAAGTGTATCAAGATACCATTCTTGAGAAGGTAGTTAAGCCCCTTAACAACACCATGTTCAATAACCAAGTATGGTCCTTCCAACAAGACTCAGCGCCGGGTCATAAAGCTCGGTCCACGCAGTCTTGGTTGGAAGTGAACGTTTCGGAGTTCATCAGAGCTGAAAACTGGCCGTCGTCTAGTCCCGATCTTAATCCGCTGGATTATGATTTGTGGTCAGTTTTAGAGAGTATGGCTTGCTCTAAACGCCATGATAATTTGGAGTCCCTAAAACAATCCATACGATTGGCAGTGAAGAATTTTCCCATGGAAAGAGTGCGTGCTTCTATTGATAACTGGCCTCAACGTTTAAAGGGCTGTGTTGCAGCCAATGGAGACCACTTCGAATAAGCTTTTGATATTTTAAATTGTTTTATATTTATGTATTAAACTAACACACTGTAAAAGTAATAACTATTATTTGCAATAAAAAAAATGTTTTTTCTTCGTAACAATATTTATGGCTAGACTAGGTATATATATAATATATGTATATCAATTGGTATCAATGACGTATTAATGTCTATATAGGTATATATGTATAGTATATGTATACATCAATATATTTACCCATTTAAACTCATTCTTTAACTTCATTGTACTATAATTTATTGTATGTGATATTGAGATACTTAAGTTACTTATATTTTTCTGAATAAGAAAGCCGAATTGACAGTGGTCGGGCCACATCTGTCGAAGGACCGAAGGTGTTTGAGCAAGCGAGTAACAAGTATTAGAGTGGAGACCGCGAGAAGGTAAAACGAAAGGTGGTACCCGATAGCCAGATGGACTGATGATCTGAAAAAGGTGGCTGGGTTAGCATAACATAAACGGACGCCTATATCCCTGAAGGCGTAGGCAGATGTGCTAGCACTCACATTTCGCCAGTTTATGTTTAGGCCCCAAAATAATAGGTGGCGAGCCTACTGCCATTAACCAGGCACTTATAAACCTGCGATAAATACACACATAACTTTCGATAAACATCGAAAAGTCATTGGTATAGTGCCATGGTAAAGCCTGGGATCGAACCCGAGACTTCGTCTCAGTAGTCCATGACCCATATCACTAGGCTACCGCGGTTAGACTGGATCGTAAGGCAAAGGAGGGGAGAAAGGAGGCTCATAGGATGGTGGGTAGATATTATTCAAACTATTATTTCCGTAGACATTGAAATTAGAAAATTCACAAATTCAACCAACCTTTAGTGGCATTGATGATCTTCTCAATGCTTTGCGGTGTGACTTTCAACAGCATCATGGCCCGTTTCGGACTGGGCGACTTCTGAACGTCAAGCTTACCCAGTTTGTTGTACAAATCAAACATAACCTCCTTTTGTGATTTGTTGATCATGTAATCGTACGTTTGGATGCAGCTGTCATCCGTGGCATGGTATAAACATCCTGGACTTAACTGGCTCTTTTCTGGATGGTCTATGCTGGAACTAATGTTTAAAACAAATAATTATACTATGACATATTACAACCCGCAGTCTAGGCTAGACCTAGTTTTAGACTGCAGTTAACTAGACCTAGGTCTAGTCTAGACCCGAACTACTACTGCTGTCCCCGCACACCTTGGGTCCTATAAATAGTTCAGTAATACACAGAAGTACATTTTAACTGACTAAGTATATTGATAGATTCGTCGACGATTCATCAATATAATTCGAACTGGACTTAAAGCAAATGGCACGAATAATTAAATATAAATAATGCTATGTTAACAAAATATAAAAAGTAGAGCAATGTACGAGACTCGAACACTGCCACTGAAAATGCTGTTGATCAGCTCTTCTGTGTGGGTCATTTCACATTTACGTTATGATGACTGGGACCGACGTCTGAACGTGCTCTCCAAGGCTCGACCAGACTAATGCATATACTCATATTCATGCATAGAAATATTTGCACTGAGCGGGGATCGAACCTACGCCTCTTACGCAGCGGCTGTGTTCACTACCTTCCTAAGTTCGCTACCGCCGCTACCGCCACTCCCGCCACTGAGACTGTCTACACTCAAACTAGGTGTAGCTTGTAATATGAGTACCAGGTACTAGGGTATGCATCAATAGGTGGATGAGCCCCCATGAGCGTAGTCCTGGGGGTGACAGGAGGAGCCGCCTGTTACCCTGGCAGGAGCAGGCCGCGGCGGCAGAGCGCATTGCGCGTCTACCTGTTTCCAGAGACGAGTTGGGGACTCTGTGGTCCCCACGTCCGAGGATGGCCAGATCGAGAGAGATGGCCCTGGGTCAGCCGGGGTGCGAGGGATATGCCTGTCAACCTCACCTTACGCAACCAATAATGACCCACAGGCGCCGTGCGTTTTAGTCGGTTCGAGTCCGACATAACCTCTCCCACCGGCTCCGGCGGGGAGGTATCCGTGGGGATTTTTGGCATGCAAGGGTGTGCATTAATATACTTATTTATGCCTGTTTTTACATGTTAAAACATATGTATTTCAGGTCTAAGCACTGTCTGTTTGTTTGACTTGGTACATCTCTGAAGCGTCGCCGCGATTTCGACGAGACTAATAGATAGCTGATGGCATAAAGCGTACGTAAACTAATTCTTCGTCCAAACCTAGTATATTCTATATTTGATAGATGGTCTGTGATGTGTATATACGTACAGATTGTTAGTAGCTTTGCAAAGAGGCGACATGTCCACAGCAACTTCAGTAGAATGTCCAGGAAAACGGGGAATTAATCCCATGATCTTGTCCAATAGTGACTCTGAAGAATGACTGGTTACTCCACTAACGTCCAGTGTTCGATCCACAAGAATCAGTGATGCAGGGTGCGAACAATTCTGTAAGTTAAGAAGGTCGGTCGGTCCAATATAATCGTTTCTGTAAATCCTCGAAAGGGTATCAGAGGTGTAATGAACACCCACATTTCGCCAACGTCATTTTCGGTCGCCTACTTCATATTACGTGAATAGGGGCCGTGCCTATTGCTCATTACTATAATATGCACATTTCGGCGTTCATTTATATATGGTCTTTAGAAGTACGGTGCTATAATCTATAATACACTCAGATACTAAACTTATTGTAGGCAAAGTAAGAAATTTTCACGAGGCTCCAATATCATCATCATCAACCCTACCCTAAAGAAATTTAGCATTTTTCTTTTAATCTAGGACACGCCAATTTGACTTCACCTCGCCACAACTTGGCGGCCTCAACAGATGCGTTTTCACGTCCCCCTTTAAAGGAATCGGAACTGTCTGGTCTAAGAAAGTGGTTACCATGGCCTATGGACTCAATGGCGCGGCATTCGGTAGGGCGGAGGTACTTCCCCAGTCGTACTGCTCAATTGTGACAGCATACCATCGTGTTCTACCTCCATTAATTATATTATTAAAAATATTATAAGTTCTTTACCTTCCGCCTAGTCAAACAGACAGGAGAATTATCCAAAATTCCAGCCAAAATTGCGCTATATCCACCCATATAGTAAATATCTTCTTTTAAATTCATAGAATCAAACATACTGTTCAGTGAACCCGCAAGTCTTCGGGCGTCATTCCTCTCATTGATAAGTAAGTTATATAGGTTGGGCACATTTGGGTCTATAGTAATTTGATTCTTGCACTTCGGGTACACATGTTGGAAGGGTGGTGTGAGAAACACAACATTTGTCAATGATACTGTGAGGATTGGTGCGTGTACTATTTCAATTGAATATTGCTGGAAGTAATAATATATAAACATTATTTGAAAAAATATGAACACAGTGATAGCAAGTTCTTTTCTGATTGACATGATTTTCTAAGGCCGTGGATGAAAAGACAGCGGCGAATAGCGCGGCAGGGGTAGCGGTGCAGTAAGCCAAAGAAAATTTATCTTCTCTCTCTTTCTCTGTCATTGATTTGGCGCGGCGCCACCCCTGTCGCGCCTCTCGCCGCTGACTTCGCGTCAGAAGTTTAAGAAACAAAATAGATAAATAATATAAATAAATAGAGGAAGGTTTGGGAAGAGCGCTGTCAGCACTGTCAGGGCTCCCACTACACAGTTGGTTATACCGCGGAATATAGTCTGTAATAACACATACATAGGCTACTCTTCCCTTCAGAACTAGGTTTCCACAGCTTGCAGCAACTGGACCAAAATAGCTTATTTAACTAATATTTTTGTATTGAAATAAAATGATCACTTTATTATAATGTAATAAACTGCTAAAGAGAAATATTCCTATGACAAATAGTTTTAAAGATATTTGATTTCGAAAATTCGTTTCTAAGATGGTAGAAAATGCTCCATACAAAATTGTGCTTGCGAATGACGTCACATGCCAGTCGCGCGTAGTGCAGATGTATGAAGTGCAAGAGAATATCGCATTTATCTCGGTTCACATTGCGTTTACACGTATGTTGTACATAATAATATTATATTATCTGCGGTTGTACTTTGGGAATTAAAAATAATGAAAAGTCATAGTTTCAGTTGAGTTAGGAAATATCTTATTCTGCAAGGCAAATTTTTCCAGAATAAACTATAATAAGCGCATTGAAAAGAATTGGACGACCTTGTCAAATAGCCTGTTCCACACAGCCAAAGTCATGGGCAGAAGCTAGTTAGATATTTCAGGGCTATCATCTGACATAAGACAATTTAAAAAATAAGCAGTAAACCGACCTTCCCATCAAAGGCCTCCTTAAGAGCCTTTTCCAATAACTTTGTCCCTTCAGCAACTCCTTTACCAGCAGCTATCTTCTCACTAGCATCATTATCTGGGCTCACCTCTAAGTACAACACATCTAAACTTACACAAGATATAACAATTACATGTGTAAAGTTACTGTGCCTGATAATATCACATATTGTTTGAACCTGTATCCATGTTGCTTGTGTTATAAAAACACCTTTCTTATCTTCTTTTCTACAAAACTAAAACAAATGATAATTGATTATGATTATTTGCTGCATCTAAGTAGAATGGAACCACACAGTAGAGAGAATGGGAACAGTATGGTTCCATTCTGCTTACAGCCAATTCATATTTACTAAAACCCATTGCGATAATCAAAATAATTCTAAAAGTTAGAGTTTTATCTGGCATCCTTATAGTTGTATTTACTTGAGATTTTATGCACACTTAATCTGCATAACCACCTAGCTGTTTCAACTCTTCTGGTCTTAAAATATTGTCTTTGTCGCTAGTATCGCTCATCTTTTATGTTTTTCTTTTTATTATTTTGAACCTAACATGCAATCGGTTCAGTTCAGTCTCAGTTAAAACCATAAGCAGTTGTTTTAGGAGATATTTGGTGTGTTAGTAGTCTTCCTTTAATTCTCTCTCAGAGGTTATCCCATGTGTGTATGATTATTTAAATATTTTTAATCTTATTTAACAAGTTGAACACACCATTTTAAAGTTTCAGAAACAGCACTGAGACATTTTATTTTTCAAATGTTGAAAATAGAAATAATTACAATACTTATGCATACGCACAATGGCCCAACAATCCCCTTGTTAGGACTTGTTAGGGACTCCCTTGTCCGCAAAATGCGGACAAGGGAGTCCCCTTTCCATTCCATTCCAATACTTATGCATTTACGTATTAAATAAAAATACTTATGCATTTAAGTATTAAATAAAGATACATACATACATATAATCACACCTTTATCCCCGGAGGGTTAGGCAGAGGTGAATTAACACCCACATTTCACCATCATTGTATTCGGTCCCACATAATAGGGGGTGAGCCCATTGCCGTTTTCCAGGCACTATTGTTGCCTCGAGCCATGCATCTCTGGCTGAGTCTGGGCTGTATATATCTGTTGTCCAAGTTAAACAGTCTTATCCCTTAGTCGCCTTGTACGACACCGCATGGGAAGAGATGGGGTGGTCCAAATTCTACTCTGCCGGAAACCACGCATTATTATACTTATGCATTACTTATTTTCTTATACAGTAAAATATTAAACAATTAAAATAAAAACCATGGTTATTCATTTTACATTTCAAATTTAGTATTTCAAAATTGGACTGAATTACTTGTGTTTGTCACTTGCTCTGTTTTAAAGATGGGAATGAGACAAGAGTGCAGTGTAGTTCGAAACAATTATTTCTAAACCTCCGGTTGGCACTCATTATTGAAAAAATAAAAAAAATAATTAAAAAGTTACTTTGTCTGACACAGTGAGCAAAGTTGCATTTTACACACTCTTTTTAAGCAGCAAAACTTACATGTTTGAGCTGCTGTAGTGAAAAGAAAATTTCTGTATACATTCGTCATACATTTATGCCTGGAAATTCCTGAAGGGCTAGGCAGATGTGTAATCCACTCCCATTTTGGTCCCATTTAATAGGAGGCAAGCCTATTGCCATCAGGCGGGCACTTTGTTTATTTACTGTCCTATGGATTATCCCATTCCTATTGTACTCCACCGGAAACCAATGAAGCGAAATCTCTCTCTACATACAAACATATTGTATTTTACGTGAAACAATGGCTGTCTAGTTTATATCACTTGATTTGCATTTAAATCTTACCTCGAAGGGGGACAAGTTCTTAACAGCAACTGCTCCT
Organism: Eilema griseolum; assembly: GCA_963662185.1. NCBI lineage: Eukaryota > Metazoa > Arthropoda > Insecta > Lepidoptera > Erebidae > Eilema > Eilema griseolum. Next base: position 10,910,171 of record OY759241.1, on the reverse strand, counting down.
CCAGACAGGAGGTTGAAGAGTCCATCATCCCAGTGTAAGCATTCAGCACTTGCATCATCGAGGAACACCACAGCACCAATAATTCGGTTGTACACCTCCGACCACCATGCCTTCGCAAATTCTTTGACTGTACTACTCGCCATTGTTAGGACTTTTTCTCTATAATTTATTTTAGCTAACCTTTTTTACATTGCACAATGATTTAAAAGAGTAAATCATTTAAATTTTTAATTTATTTGCACTACAAAACCACTGGCTGGATTATTTACACATCATATCACTGACACTAATGACATTTTGTCGGTGACGGTGACACATCTGTGACATTTCATTGCTTGGGATATTATGACCTGGCAACTAGTACTTTAATTTCAAGTTTTATATATTAATTTTATAATATTTTAAATGATCTTGGAATGATTGTTGATAATGATGATAAATGAGGATTCCTGCCTCTGTTAAGTGTTGGAGACTTTAAGAAATAACTAGGGAGATTTGGAACGAACACGAAGTCACAATTCACTGTAATATGCAATGCAATGCCACTTTCTTACTTTTGTGTGCGTTACCTGGCGTTACCCAAGCCAAGAGGTATAAAAAAATCCAGGATTTTTACACACTGTTGGGCGCCAAAACTCGTGACATATCAGAATCATTATCAACTTTTTGGATATAAATTGTAATTTTATTAAGATTTAGAAGCTATTTGGGAACTGAAACAAATGACAGAAATATAAATGAATAATCTAGGATATTTTACACGATATCTACCAAGGGCCAATTTTACTTTCTGTTAGCGCGCTACAGTAGTAATCTAACCCAATCCTGATGCACTACCGACCTGAGGTTAACTATAATAAAATTGATTATGGAAATAATGGATATGGAAGGCGAGCGAAATAAAATAGACACTATGATTTTTAAAGCATTTTAATTTAATTACTTATCACAATACAGTTTAATTTGTAATCTAAGAGCATATAATGCACACTCACACTAACGTTTTGAAAGCGGAAAATTTGAAGTTAGTGTTCATAACCAGTGGGCAGTGCATTGACATGGGGATTGTGGAACAGGGACTTCTGGCCATCACCCCACGGGAAACGCTGTAAATATAACAAAAAGTTAATAAATTCGTTCATATATAAAGTGATCAAGGACGTAGGAATATACCACAGTTTTACAACGTATTAGCCGTTGCATACAGAAGTAGGTAGTTGTACATGATACAGGTATAAATAAATAGCACAAACGGCTTTAATGTACAGGAGCTTTTTTTGTACCGCTCCTCATATTTATTATAAATTACCTAAATAGCTAAAAGATCTGCCGAATATAAATCTCTTTAAAAGAAGGTTGCAGCAGTTCCTGGTCCATAAATGCTATTATTCATTGCATGAATATTTAGAGGATAAATGTAGCGAAATGTAATAGTCTTTTTAGTCAAATTTGTAATATTTATTCGTAAGTATTTTATTTTTATTTTATACCACTAAGTTGGCAGACAAGCACACGGCCCACCTGATGGGAAGCGGTTACCGTGGCCTATGGACGTATGCAACACCAGGGGAGTCACACTCGTGCTGCCGACCATGAAGAAACCTTCCGATGCCCCTCTTGAAGAACCCCATATTGTAGGCGCTTGGGAAAACCGCAGCAGGGAGGTCATTCCACAGCTTGAGTGTGCGTGGGATGAAGTTTCTTTCATACCGCACAGTGCGCACCGTCTCAGGTCGCAATGTGTGGGGATGAATTCCCTGCCTATGGCGAGAGGTGCGATGATAGAATGTAGCGTTGACATACTTATTAATCATATATTTTGACATTAATTGTTATACTTGACATTATTAATTATGCTATACTTATTATTGTTTTAGTGTAATATTTAATATTTTTTTGACATTCTATATTGTATGGTAATATAACTTTTTAAAATTTGTTAATAAGCAGAGCACTGCACATATTATGTAAACTACTGACCAACCCTATGTACCTGTCCTATGCGAATAAATATGATTTGATTTGATTTGAACTTCAGTAAAAGAAGCACCCAGTGTTCCTCTGAGTTGTGATGAGAAATACTTGTCTCAGTCAATCTACAACCCACAGGCAGCATGCTTTTAAGTCAATTCAAGTAGAAAGGTTTTGATGCACACATGCATTCCAGTCTCTACATTTAGAAGGTGAGCTCCACATTCCATAGCAGAAGGCTACCTTTTGTACATAACAGATAACAACAGATACATAACAGACGAACATAGCGTAAAAGTAGGACTATGGAGGGTAGCAGCCTACCAGCGGTTCATGTGTCAAACCCGAAACAAGGCTCTCTTTTTGGTTCAATTTGCAGTTGGGAACACTGCTCTGTACACTCTCAATAGAAAAGGAGAGACTGCTGATCTGTTCAAGAGACTGGGGATGGGCAAATGGGCAACAAATATATAAAATAAGTGTAGGTACAATTAACTTGCTTGGTAAAACATACCTTGGTGCGAATACGCATATACTCGAAGGGCACAAATTCAGGCTGTTCATCATGAGCAGCATGCTCCTGGTGAGCAAGATAGGCATTGACCATGCCCAAACCAATAGCTGGGAAAGCTACGATGAAAGTCATCCTCTTCCATAGTTTCCAGCCACCTGGTGAATGTAAAAGTTCATGTTATTTGAATGAAGATTATATTTGTGAAAAGCACCCTTGGTTGGATGACTGTTCAGGTTAAATAAAATAAATATAAGGGTATGCTTGTGCACACCTCCAAGGTGCAATTTTTGAACCTCCACATTGTGCACATTGAGCAACAAAGATAGCAGGACCATTTCTACTACAGGGGAGACCCTATTGCATAAAAATGTTGATGACCTTATCTACTATAGTAGTGATGATGATGATTTTCTCTTTTTTGATACGTGAAGTTTATTTTTTCTGTGCCAGTCTCGCCATATTTTTCTTTAATTATTAGTTTAACAGTTCGTAACTGTTTAAGTTTTTCATATTTCACTTCATGCTAGTAAGTTCTAAGCTTTGATATTATAACCTCATACCAAGTGAATGTTTATTTAGTATCAAATTAAACAGGATATTTACCATGTTTTATTGTTTTGAGTTTCTGATATTTCAGTGCTGTTGCAATGATCATGGTGCAAACTCAAAACAATGAAACATAGTAAATATCCCGTTTATTTTGATACAGAATGTTTATTCGTTTGAACAATCCCACGAAAAGGGCAAATTTCCATGCATTTATATAGGTGTTACTACCATAATACTGTTTGTAGTGCTTTTTATCTTTTTGAATTTACTTATGATTAATATCTAATAGCTATGCTGTGATTAGGATGGATTGTGGTTGGGATAGATGCTGTAAAATAATAAAAAAGACAGCTTTGTTATTAAGTTACAATTACATTTATTTCAGTTGTTTATAGCTGTTTATTATCAATTAATTTGTATTATAATAACATTGAAAATGTATTTTTTATACCACTTACAAAAAAATAAAAAATACAATAGTCAAATTTGTAATATTTATTCGTAAGTATTTTATTTTTATTTTATACCACTAAGTTGGCAGACAAGCACACGGCCCACCTGATGGGAAGTGGTTATCGTGGCCTATGGACATATGCAACACCAGGGGTGTCACACTCACGCTGCCGACCATGAATAAACCTTCTGATGCCCCTTTTGAAGAACCCCATATTGTAGGTGCTTGGGAAAACTGTAGCAGGGAGGTCATTCCACAGCTTGAGTGTGTGTGGGATGAAGTTTCTTTCATATGATAATTAAGTAGTAGTATCATACATAGAGCATTTGTTAGAGGATTTGAAATAAAAGCTCTGTGGCGATGCCACATGTACCCAGCGCCGCGTACGTACGTAACTACGAATCCTACATCGCGCATGTAAAGTTCTCGCGCTGGTATAGCATATGTACATCGTCCCAACGACAATCGTTGGGCCGCGGCCCGCCAGGCGTGATCACCTTGCCTGGTCGGAGGATCCTCCCTTTGTGTTGGAGGAACATCACACCTCGTTCCTCCACAGTGGTGACCCCGACGTGATCTGATCACGTAACCTTCGCTGAACATATCATCAGCATTCTCATCGTCACATCCCATTCACTTCTCCCGCATGAGCGGTAATCAAGTCTTCGCCATCCAGCACTTTCGGCCCTTACAAGGACACCATAGCATGCAGCGACCGCTGCAGCCTGGTTACCCTTCGGCCTCGCCTGCATCTAAGGCATACAGTGCACGTATATACGGTCCACGTAAGAAGAGGACATCTCTCCCGTCTACGTGGCACTCAGCCATTACGCAGCATTCGCCCCAATACACGGGGGACTTACCTCGCTTCATCGAGGATTCGCCCCGTCACTGCCGAGGACTTACCTCGCCCCACTGGCGGCTCGCCGAGGATTCATCTCGACGCATCGAGCCCCAACTCAAGGCGTTTCACTGCAGGACCGCAGCACCGCAGCACCGCAGCACCGCAGCACCGCACTTGTCCCGCGTCTTCGGGACCAGCGGTAGTCCCGACTCACTGGGACTAGCGAGGAAGACTGTTCCACTAACGGAATAAGCGGCGTCCAGTTCTGACGAAACGGAACTACCCAAGACTGGAAATGGCATGCTCATCAAGAGAGCTTAGACAGCCGACTCATCGCGAATCAACCTCCGGTCTGGAGGGGAGTGATGTGGCGATGCCACATGTACCCAGCGCCGCGTACGTACGTAACTACGAATCCTACATCGCGCATGTAAAGTTCTCGCGCTGGTATAGCATATGTACATCGTCCCAACGACAATCGTTGGGCCGCGGCCCGCCAGGCGTGATCACCTTGCCTGGTCGGAGGATCCTCCCTTTGTGTTGGAGGAACATCACACCTCGTTCCTCCACAGCTCTAATAAGCTCTAATCATTTAATATTAAAGTAAATTAAATGAAAAAGTTTTTTGTAACATTTATCTCCTTAATGAAGAAAATTAATCAACTTGTAATATGAGTTACATGACATCATTTAGGATAAAACATCAATCAAGAGGAAAATAATTTTAGTCTCATTTGCTAATGATATAAATTTATTTTTAAAGGCTAAATAATATTATTTTGATTACAAAATTAGACCCTTTTCTCCATCAAGACGTCATAATCGTTCAATGGTTTCATGAGTTTCTATAGACTATAATTCATAGACATCCTTATGTCAAGCATGACTACAAAGTAAATATTTGCTAATATTTACAAAGGACAAACTATTACAGTAGTACTATGGAGGTATATTATTAGTGCTGGGGAATCAGAATTTTACCTGGGGATAGTCCAAAAGGAAGATAAGAACAGATAACCTATACCTGGTTACATAATCCATAGTTTACAAAAGTGTAACTCACCTCCATGGCCTCCAGCGGTCGCAGCATGGCTAGAAGACCGCGCATTTGTGTTAAGATATTGAATTGCAGCTCGTCGCAGTAAGGTATTCATTTTTAATTAAAATGTATTGTCGTTCAGGGGCAAAGCAAATTGTCAATTGGATTATCCAATTGTCAATTTTCTATCAAAATTGACAGAAAAACAATGTTGCCAGTTTTAAATAATTATGATAAATCAATATATTAGGTTCGTTCAAAAATCAACAGAATAGTAAAAAAGTTATTGACGCGATTTGCCAAAACAATAAATCCGTAGCAAAAAGAAATGGAAAAGGCAGTTATAAAGTACAAGTTACAAAAACATAGCAAGAGGCACACGTTGGGCAGCTCCCAATGAAACAAGCATGATAATGTGACGCAAGACAGTTTTTCCTCGTAACTTTTTATCTCGGGTGCCTTAAGCCCTAAGCTAGGTCCATGTACACAATGCTAGATTTTTTAATTCATAAATAATACTTCACTAGAACCTACTTATGCGATATAATATCAAGTAAGTAAATATAGGGATAATAATTATCCCTATAATAATTAATTATTATTAAGTTTACATTTTCACTGTTTACAATAATACAGGTACTTAGATAATATGAATATCCACAACTATGACCATTATTCTTTGCAGTTAATCATTGAGAGTGTGTACTTACTATCATAATGGTGCTGAGCGTATTCCCGAAAAGCATTTAACCCTAATTTCACTCTTGTAAAGTTAAAAATTGTCATATTGTCGAGGTAATGTGATTATTTAAAAACTTTTCAGTTTTTCCACGTTTAAATTACCTGTTTGTAAAATTATAGTATGATTATTCGAATAAATTGAAAATATCAAAAAGAAAATGTGTAGGGTCAAATTGTCAGTGTCAAACTGGCGGATTCTGCTAGTTTTGAAAAGCAATAATTTATGGTATAAATGTTATATAGTTTTTTTTGACTGACCGGCATAAGGAGGAGTTTTTTATAAGATTATGTTGTATTTTGAAGTTGTTATTTGTCCTTTTATCTTTAGATCTTTGTTTTACTTACTTATATTTAGAGGAGTTAATCTCATGCGAGTTATTTTTTATACCACTAAGGTGGCAGACACGCACACCTCATGGGAAGTGGTTACCGTGGCATAATGGACACTGTAAGAACCTTCTAATATTACATAATTCTGAATAGGTATTTCTATTCCGTACCTATATGATGCTTGGTTTAAAAACTGCTGGCAATCAAATGTGTCCATGCCTCAAACATAATAAAGATTAAAGAACCAGTAGGTGCATATCTCTACTACGAGACATTGGTGGAATTGATGATAAAAGATTGAATTCGGTACATATATAAATCTAAAAAGATTGGCACCTTCATGTATTAATATTAGTTATTACTTAGTTACTAGTTATTACTTATTTGAATACTAAAAATACGGACATAAACACATAATAACAAAGTAGATAGGCATGTCACATATATTTGGGGCGGGTTGGCTAGTGGCTTTTTTTAGCGCGTATAATTTCTATGACATTTATTTGAATAGCTCACGTGGCGGCAAATTTGTAAAAAGAAAATAGAATTTATACCACCCCATTACTTCCCATACGGTGTCGTATAAGGCGACTAAGGAATAGGGCTGTTTACCATCAGACAGATATATATAGCCCAGACTAAGCCTCAGATGCATGGCTCAAGTCAACAATAGTGCCTGAAATACGGCTATAGCCTCACCCCCTATAACGTGGGACTAAATACAATTATTGGTGAAATGTGGGTGTTAATTCGACTCTGCCTCCGGGGATAAATGCGTTATTATATGTATGTTTAGGTATGTGTGTAAATTTTAAATGTGCTCACAATTACTCGCGCTAGAATGAGTGAAAAAAAATCACACCCGGCGCTATTATTGTATATTATATATTTACTAAGTAAGTCCTACTATAATATTATGTGTATCCTGTGGTACCCTGTCTTCAGTTCTATATTTTCCCTCAAAGAAATGATTAAAGTATGGTGGATGTCAGTACAGTGAATGGAAGTAAACTTGGATAACTACGATTTTGACATATTCGCTATACCGAGCTGAATACTGATTGTGGTAGACTTTAATATTGGAATTGAATTGTTTTAATTGATAATTGGTTAACCACTTAGGTACTTTAATCTTTTTATCCTTCCTGTGGATGACAAATGACAGTTATAATGAGATTCATTTTTTTTCTTGCCCCCTAAACAAATTTACTGTCATGGCTAACGTGGCTCTGGTAAAATTTCTTGAAAAACTTGACATTGGCGTCTCGCCATTAATAATTTTATAAACTACCTACTACGGGACATGGCGGAATTGATGCTAAAAGCACAGAGCCATTAATCAAGAATTGAATTGATTTTTTTTTTCTAGCATATTAAATTATAATTATCGAAGAATAAGAATGTTATGTTTACAAATTACATCTACCTAAGTATAAGACAGTTTATACTTTTTCACTATATATTATTTTTCATCAGTCCGGTTTCGCCTCACGGCATTTTTAAAAGTGACCGTTTCACCTAACCACATGAGTAGTCATGTGACCTAACGGCGAAATCGGTCAGGTGAAAAGTAAAATAAAGTGGAAAGTACAAAGTGTCTTAATCAATATGTGTATTAGATTCCACCAAGCACCATTATTCAACAGTATTAACATTACATCTAAACATTAATCATATGTCTAAATATTATTTATAAGTATAACTATATTTAGAACATTATAATAAAGCAGGTTGATCAAACGACAAAAAAGCTATGCTAGCGCTGCATAAGTCACTTGGTGGAGATTCTTCATCCTCGACGCTATTCGGAAAGTATTTCTCTAAAACATCTTTAGGAGATACCTGTAATAATAAAAACAAAAAGTATAATTTAGACTTGAACACTTTGAAATTGCGGCGGTAAGACCCATCATGGAGGAATGATAGATCAAGATACAGGGGGAGCTAAAAAAATCCGTCGGACAGAAGTCTCATGCTGTAGATTCTGATACAAACCATGGTCAGTAACAAGAGTGTGCGGAATACCACCACCTTATTTTGGTAGTAATAGAAAGCCAACCGGAAAAATTGGCAATCTCCCATGCTGTAAAGATGGCGAAAGGCGCAACGAGCGATGGAGATACACAGAACGATCTCCGTCCTCTATAAGTGCACGGGTGACAGTTCGGGCTAGCCTTGGCCCTAGCAGAAATAGGCCTAAATGTGCGACGTGTTTCGGTGGGAGCTCTCTATAGAGGAGGACTTATGATGCCGTAAGCATCCAGTAAGGAAGGATTTTTGGAAATTTCGCTCCTAATAGGACAATACGAAATTGTTTGCGGAACTGGTACTTAACTTACCTTTTGCGCTTTTACATGTTCAAAATTAAATCCCATATAAAAAGCCGACTGCTGCAGTTGTCTTAAGTTTCTCATACGGACCCGTGGATCACGTTCCAATAGACGCATGAGTAGTCCGCGAGCTGCGTTCGACAGAGTAGCTGCATTGTCCGGTAAAGTGCCTGCGGTAGGCTGAATAAGATGTTGCCGTTGCCCGTAATTGCTGTGAACAATACATATTATTGAAAATGAGTATTGATTGAAAAATGGCGGGCTGTTGTCTCTGTCCAATCCATAGGGAAATAGGTATGAGCATATGTGTATCTATGTCGCGCTGTAAAGAACTGCAATTCTTTATTACCTCACATGTTTCCTGTGTTTTACAATATTAGGCTTTGCATACTGAAAAAAACATACGTGCTGAGGGTTGAGGCCGCCAAAGAACCTATTTCGGAACCGTTAACAAGAAATATGTCTGTTTGCATTGGACTGGATATTTCCGTGCCTCGGAGAGCACGTAAAGCCGTCCGGTTGCCTAGCAAACATCAATGACCGGTAGTTGGAAAAAGTTTAGTAACTCGTTTAAGTACAATACTTCAATATCGCAAATTGGCTGTAGGTGTCAGATTTCAGTCAGTTCTCGGAAAATGTAGAAGTTCAGTCAAACATGCAGTTTCGATTGCAAAAAGCAGAAACAAAGAGCGTTTTATCAACTGTTTTTTAAGAATCGCGGGCCCTTTTAGCTCAGTAAATTTAAACAATGCCTATTCATTACAATGTGAGCTATAGTCTCTGAAGGTATACCTAACCTACAGACGTTTCAGCTTCAAATTTTTTGGTCTAAAATGATTCTTTGTACTAAATTTGAAGAATAGTTACTGCAGTTATGGCAAAATGATGACTTCTCAAATGAATGTGCATAAATTTAGGAATAAAACGAGGTATGATTCATTATTATAGTAGCGTTGGTTCTCGATTTATGTATGGATATCCCCAAAAGTGGGACCAGCAGTTGTCCATTGTTAGCTCAGCAACTGACATATTTTCTGCGTTGTGGCATTTAAAAAACAATTGGTTCAAATGTCACCGAGCCGCGGAGCGACTCACGTCTTGAGCACGATCCGCTAGGGTCTGATTGCCGTTCTCACGCTCTCCACCTTGCTTGCGGCGATGGTTCGCAGCGCGGATGCGTGGGCGGCCGGCGCCTCCTTCTGCGAGCAAGTAATGCTCGTGAAGGAGGAGGCGGGGCGGGAGCGGCAGCGGGAGCGACGAAGGATCGCAAGACAAGCTGCCCGCGTACGAAGGCAACTCAGGCGACGGAGGTCGATGAACGACCTCCGCCCCCCATGAGCGCCGGCCTGGGGGTGACAGGTGGAGCCGCCTGTCACCCTGGCAGAAGCAGGCCGCGGCGGTGGCGCGCGTGGCGCGCCTCCTCGTTTCCGGGGACGAGTTGGGGACTCTGTAGTCCCCACACCCGAGAAGAGGGCCAGATCGTGAGAGATGGCCCTGGGTCGGCCGGGGTGCGAGTGATATGCCTGTCAACCTCACCTTCGGCAACCAAAGCGACCCACAGGCGGCGTGCGTTATAGTCGGTTCGAGTCCGACATAACCTCCTCCACCGGCTCCGGTGGGGAGGTATCCGTGGGGATTTTGCGCACGTAAAAAAAAAGGGGTCTGATTGCCTGTCTAAACGCTCATATCTGTCGAAAATAGCAATATTGAAATATTTTGTTAATAATAAAAATTCATGGAAATTTTGAAAATCGCGGTCTCTTCTCCTATCTACGACCCTCACTTTGGTTTAAATTGTATTTGCCTAACTTGTACACAACTCAAGTAAAACTGTAGACCGATTTCGGTTAGAATTATCTTTGATAGCAAATTCTTTCAAGGCAAGTAAAAGTAATCGTGTATCCAAAAACCGGAAATACTAGATCAAATACCATAGAATAACATATAAAAATTTCAGTATTCGGAGACGTGTCATTTTTGAGATATCTTGCTTTAAAAACTCCCTTTCTCGGAGACCCCGGCCTAAAGTTTCGCACTTTCATCCCTTTCGCTTTCACTACAAATTCTACACAGAAGATATTCATGCCTCGGTATTCGGAAAATCCCTGCCATAAATTGAGCAGAGAGACCCATCATGTATTTCCATACAGTCCACACAGAAGTAGCATTACGTTGGCTGTGTGGGTTGGTGGGGAAGGGGATGCGTTGAAAAAAGTGATATGGGAGAGAATATGTAATATGTAACATAATACCGCTATCTGGAACGTAAGGGATAAAGACAGTGATAGCTCGGGAAGTCGAGATAGGGGGAGCGTGCAAGGGATCTACGGGGAACTTTCTAGATATGTTCAGGGGGACCTAATGAACACTTTAAAAAAAAACTTTCAGTCGGAACGAGTCCTAGATTCTGAAGGAATTATTGCTTAAAATTACTGAACTATTTGTAGAATCAATCGTAAAAACTAATAATCCTATTACTTGGAAATAATATTAATCCTTCTAAAACGTGCTTACCTATTATTTATTTCATCGCTGTCACTCTTTGCTGCTTTACCAACCGCAGGCGCTGGGTACTGAAAATAAATTAAAAAATGTTAACTTCTAAGATACAACTCATTGAGTGACTGAAATTTATACAAAATCGATTAAACATAACATAAACTCACGCCTATATCCCCGAAGGGATAGGCAGAGGTGCTAGCACCCACATTTCGCCAGTTTATGTTTAGGTCCCAATGTAATAGGTGGCGAGCCTATTGCCATTAACCGGGCACTTATAAACCTGCGATAAATAAACTCATAAGTTCGAAAAGCATCGAAAAGTCATTGGTGTGTGCCATGGTAAAACCTGGGATCGAACCCGAGACCTCGTCTCAGCAGTCCATTACCTATACCACTAGACTACGATCGATATCGATTATGCTTAATTTTAATATAATTATCCTTCTTTCCTGGTGCGAATCGTAAAAAATTCATAAAATAAATTTTACGTAGGTTATATACCTACACTATACCTAAATATTAAAAAAAATATACTTTAAAATCCAATCACAAGCAGGGACATGTAATTCAAACTCAATCGCATGCTCAATTGCTTATGAAGGCATGTTAAATTATAATCAGAGGGGCCCATCTCTCTCGTTGCGTATAACTCTGTACCTATTATGTAGTTACGTAGCTCTTAGGTGTAGGGGGAACGACACTGTAACCCGTCCTGCCATGTTTGAAAAGAAAAAAAGAGAGTATAAGCTAAAAATAGGGAGCTCGCCCCTTAATTGCACACTTGGAATTTACAGCACGATTTTAATGTTTGTTGCGATCTTGTGAGTTCAGTGTGGCTTAACGAGAGGGCGGAGTAATTGAAGCAAAGATTGGAAACGTAATTAGTATATTGTTGCACATAAAAATGTTATTATGGCATCGAAAAAGTGTAAGTTGCGATATAGCTCTCGTAAAATGAAAATTTATAGCTAATATGAAGTGCTTTTTGGTTTTTACCGATTTAGTAGGGTAACCAGAGCTCACGGGAGAGTTTTTGTGCTGTCAGTGGGAAGACCAACGGTTTGTCCTGCTTTGTCTTCTGTACTGACAGCATAAAAACTCTCTGTGCGGGTCGGCGGCGCTAGTGTGACTCCTCTGGTATTGCACACGTCCATAAGCCACCGTAACCACTTTCCATCAAGTAGGCCGTGTGCTTGTCTGCCACCTAAGAGGTAATAAAAAAAATAATGGAAGAGCTAGTATGATAAAACTACGAAGAATAAAAAGAAGAAGGAATATCTCTCTTTATCCTAGTGTCACTCTTGGTAGCCCCCAAACTACAACTTTAGAGCTTGGGGTCCGCTATCTGACTCCTCCAATTCATAATTTGGTTGATTTGGCTTTTACGATAGTAATTAACGTCGGAACCACAACCCTGAAAGAAAGAATCTTGCCCGTCAATCAGTACTGGCTGATGAGGTTGGCTTATCTTGGTGTGACTTCATACACCTTTTGTACATAGAATATCTTTTTAATACCTAAAGTCTTATGACGATTTAAAAAAAATAGCCTCACTCTTCCATTACCTATAAAGAATAACACGTGCAGAACTGATGACTTAAACCGTGGTAAACCGTTAAATAAAACGTGGAAACACACTTTAACTATGTTATTCTAGTGACCATCGAAAGACTAACTCCCAATGGACCCCGGCTGACGGGTCTACTTCTTGTGGAATAGGTACTGTATATTCCGTGAATGATGTTTGTATATTTAAGATAGTTACAAAAATGCAGTAGGAAATATTCTGGTCAGTTGTTTTGATGCGGTCAAATTGTGTATGTCATTGACCTGATTGACGCTGTCCGGTTCTTGACTGCAAGTAACAGAGCTGTGCTTTAAATTAATTTGCTCTCAATAAATCCTATCAAGTGTTCGGAACTTAAAAATTTCATTCCTGTTTTTTTATTCATTTTCAAATGGGAAACAGTAATAAGTTACAAGAATACTAGACAGTATTAATAGGCTGAAGTTCGACTAAAGTTTGACGAACTATGATTTTGACGAGAATGAACTGCGATAAACCTTGTTTTAATTCAATGTTACGGACCCACAAGTATTTCACAAGGATACAAGAATGTGATGCAGAGGTTTTCTGTCAAGAATAGAAAAAATGCTTCATTTGTGTCTGTGAAACTTCTTATATAAATACTTAAGAAGCGATTTTATCGGCTTCTTAATCTTTTTAATATGAATTGCATCCAGTTGAAAAAAATGCATTCACTGACGTCGAAGTATTTACTTGTAGTGTAGCAGTTCAGTCTCGGCATCAAGGTTTGTCACGGCTCATCAGTTACGTCAAAGTAGAATTTTATTGATTTCTTTAATTGGTTTTGTTATTTGATACAAAAACATAACTTTTATGTCTAAGCCGAAAATCATTCATTCTGTATAGACCATTAGAACGGAACTTACAAAACGTTAAAATTAAAAATATGTCAAAGCTTAATTTAGCAAATGGATCACCACAGGTTCGAAAAACGGCCTCGACCAGAGATGACTTTTTTTTTATACCACTTAGTTGGCAGACAAGCACACGGCCCACCTGATGGAAAGTGGTTACCGTGACCTATGGACGTCTGTAACACCAGAGGAGTCACAGTCGCGCTGCCAACCCTGTAAGTAAAGAGTTTCTGTGCCGTCAGTAGAAGACAAAGCAGGACAAGCCTTTAGTCTTCCCACTGACAGCACAAATTCTCCAGTGAGCTCTGGCTACCCTACTCACCGCTGGGAACACAAGACTCCGGCAAGAAACTCGCGGCGATTTTTTTTTTAGTTTATTGACAAACATTTACTTAGTCTACTTAGTCTAAATTCAGTTTGTTTGAGTAGTATAGATGAGGAAACAGCTCATTTCAAAGCTTGTTTATTATCTAAATATTCTTGTAATTTATAATAGCCTTTTAGTAAGCACAGATGTTACTTACTGAGAGTACAATCTCCGTTGTTTTAGACATTAATTAGTCTTCAAATTTAAACGTCACGTGTGCTAAAGATACTTAATTATTTTAAAAATGGTTTCCGGCAGAGTAGAATTAGACCCACCCATCTCTTCCTGTGCGGTTCCTCATGCGGTGTCGTACAAGGTGACTAAGGGATAGGGCTGTTTAACATCAGACAGATATATACAACCCAGACTCAGCCTCAGATGCATGGCTCGAGTGAGCAATAGTGCCCGGAATACGGCAATAGGCTCGCCCCATATTACGTGGGACCGAATAAAATTATTGGTGAAATATGGCTGTTAATTCACCTCTGCTTAACCCTCCAGGAATAAAGGCGTGATTATATGTATGTATGTATTCCCAATCTTCGCAAATCAAATTTGCAAAGTTACTTAATTAGTAAAAGATCTTTAGGGCCTAAACCAAGCTCATCACCTAGCTGGTTCAAGACTCTGGCACTGGCTGGTCTTCTCGCGATATACCTTCTTATCTTGGTTATTGCGGGAGTGACTACTGTCTGACCCCTTATCCCACCCGCGGACTCGGTGTTCCAAAGTCTTGTACTTTTTTTTTAACATTGATGATGATGATGATGATGATGATGATGAATGCCAAATCCCGAAGTCAGACTACCATGAACACGATTTACCATATTTAAACAAAATGAGCATTAAGTACTGTTCGTAATTGACGATTTCCTTAGTCTTCACGATCTAGACATAGTCATAATTGCTCTGTTCCATGGCCGAACATCGATCAAATTTTACAATAGGCAAGGATGAATATTTTTTTGGCGCAAACATCATCTAATTCCTTTATTGAAACTAATGACCGTAAATATTATAATCATTGATTGCTGTGGCAATTGTGTCTTTATTATTGAAATATTTTATAAGTAGGGACAAAAACAACAAAGTAGGTACTTAGCTTAAGTATATTATTTATAAATTGCAATACAAATAAATAAAAAACTCCAATTTTGTAATGATCAAATAACATAATTATACAAGGAATCGGGACTTCTCGCGAATTATATCCTGGAACTTACTATTTCTGCCGACGTTTCGGATGCGTTGCAGCACCTGATAGGTACCTTGTATAATTATGAATTCACACCGCGAAAGTTTCAAAGATTAAATAACAG
Organism: Eilema griseolum; assembly: GCA_963662185.1. Lineage (NCBI taxonomy): Eukaryota > Metazoa > Arthropoda > Insecta > Lepidoptera > Erebidae > Eilema > Eilema griseolum. The sequence continues at coordinate 10,894,769 of OY759241.1, read as the reverse complement.
TTTTTATTAACTGCATACATAAAAGTGGGTAGGCTATGTAACAAAAGATACTATACATATCTAACAAAACTCAATTAGGTTAGAACTAGTCATCTTAGGAGTAATTGAATGGAATTTTAACAGAAAAATTACCGTCACCGCAAGACGGATAAATATAGGAAAATTTGGATGGTTTCAGGCGAGTATCGGTGGCTCTGTGGTTAGAGTATTCCCCCTGTAAGGAAAAGATCGCGGGTTCGAAATTCAAATCGCCTGAACCGATTCAATTTTTTTCTATCTTAATCGAACTTAGGAGTAACTCAAGTATTTTTTTTTTGATACCACTTAGGTGGCAGACAAGCGCACGGCCCACCTGATAGAAAGTGGTTACCGTGGCCTATGGACGTATGTAACACCAAAAGAGCCACACTCGACACTCGCGCGGCCGACCCTGTACGCACAGAGTCTCTGTGCCGTCAGTGTAGAGGACAAAGCAGGACAAGCCATTAACTAGTCATCCCACTGACAGCACAAATTCTCCAGTGAGCTCTGGCTACCTCACCGCTGGTATAATCGTAAAGTGTAATCGTTTTGTAAACAAACACTGATTATGAGTTAACACTAGGCAGTGCACGTCGATTAGATATGCACCACATTTCCTTGTATGGTTTGCCTACGTTTATGCAAAATGCGGGAAGGTTAATCATTAGGTACCTTACTGGTTAGCTGACAATGATTCACCTTATAATCATTACTAGCTCACGTGTTTGCTTCTTCCTACAGTCCCGGGTCCTTTAAGCGGGCCGTGAAAAAGCATCGGATGAGGTCTCCAAGCTGAGTGCTACCATTGTAACATTACTTAATATTACAGACACTGACCATCTTTCCTGAGACTTTGCCTTTAGCTTAACATCAGGCGAGGTAAATTGAAGTTGGCGTGTCATATATAAAAAAAATCACATACCTAATCTCACTAGGAAAACAGTCAGTAAGTAAAAAGGAACAAAATTAATTGGGTATTTTCCTATGGTTAAAATAAATTATTTAACTAAGCTTATTAAATGAAGAATAGTACAGGGTACGTCTTATTTTATCGTTTTTTTTTGTAAATTATTCATCCATATATTATCTGACGGAGGTAGGACACGGCGGTATTTCTGTCCAATTGAGCACTTCGACTGGGAAAGTACCTCTGCCCTACAGAATACCGCGGCCATAATAACCTCGTGTTGTATTCCCAGCGGTGAGTAGGGTAGCCAGAGCTCACTGGAGAGTTTGTGCTGTTCAGTGGGAAGACTAAAGGCTTACACTGACGGCACAGAAACTCTGTGCATACAGGGTCGGCAGCGCGACTCTGACTTCCCTGGTGTTACACACGTCCATAGGCCACGGTAACCACTTTCCATCAGGTGGGCCGTGTGCTTGTCTGCTACCTAAGTGGTTTAGAAAAGGAAATTATTTGGAAATGAAAAATTATAGTGTTTTCATCTCCCTTTCTATGGTATTGATTTAGGTTTTAATACCTACATATTTACAATAGAAAAGCCGTCAATTCCGGTTTTACAAGAAAAAAAATACCCATTGGGATGATAAAGATCCTACAGAAATAGATGCTTTCAAAGCAAAAGGAATGAATTGAAAACATTTGTAGTTTGTAGTTACAACGGGTTGGATTCTGAGTTAAACAATAAGTAAAGTCAATCACGAAAAGTTATTACTAGACAATCAATCACTATCAAAAAAAGTCCATCACTTATTTATAGATTCTGTATAGGTCTTGATACTCGCGAGTAACATTTTTAAGAAAACCTTTTAGTGATGAATGCTAGTTGATTATTGGTGAATATGATGACCATCTATGCCTTCTATAACCATCTTAATAAAATAATTATATTTTTTTAAATGGTTATCTCACGGTTAAAACCACGCCGGGTATTGTTGCGCCATGCGATCCCATACGGAACAAAGATTTACATATTTATATACCTAATTTAATAATTGTTTCCTATTTTGACTATTAATTTCGTATATTGTGTTTGTAAAGGTCTTCGTAACAGGGATTTAGATACGTAAATAATAGGACTTGAGTTTTAGTCTGACAACCTATAAATGGAAATGGAAAACCTATAAATATTCCACAACATAAAATATTCCACAACATTCCACATAAACGCTATCTAGACCTATGGTAAGCATAGCTTAACTAGCTTGTGTTATGGAATCTGGAATGCGATGGATTAACATACTTTTAATACCTTTTTTTATAAATACATACATATCATACATAGACCAATGCTAATATAATTCATGCATACAAATATTTGCACTCAGCGGGAATAGAACCCATGCCTCCTGCTTAGCAGTTGAATGTTCTACCGCTACGCCACTGCACAGAGGCCATCATACTTAGTAGGTATTGTACTTAGATCTGTTCCAGGAATTAAAGAGGGTTTTTTTTTTATATACCACTTAGTTGGCAGACAAGCACACGGCTCACCTGATGGAAAGTGGTTACCGTGACCTATGGACGTCTGTAACACCAGAGGAGTCACAGTCGCGCTGCCAACCCTGTAAGTACAGAGTTTCTGTGCCGTCAGCAGAAGACAAAGCAGGACAAGCCTTTAGTCTTCCCACTGACAGCACAAATTCTCCAGTGAGCTCTGGCTACCCTACTCACCGCTGGGAACACAACACGAAGTTATTATAACCGCGGTATTCTGTAGGGCGGAGGTACTACCCCAGTCGGACTGCTCAATCGGGCGGAAATACCGCCGTGTCCCTCCTTAAAGTGGGGTGAACATATTCAAATTTTAGTTCATTATTTTAAATCAAGCGTTTCAAACGTATTGTGTTCCCATCTTAAGATTGATAGTGTGATGTTATCAGTATGTTTTTTTTTGTTATTGCCCATTGGTCAGATCGGTGATTAGATTAGTCGAAAAAACAGACTTTTTCCCATTATTCAGGCTGATGTGACACCCGCTCTTTCATCAGTATTGTCTGTGTGAATTTATAGATTACAAAATGACATTATATATTTCTAAATTATGTATGTTACGGATTTTAATCAGTGTTGTTACTTACTAAGATTGCGTAGGTAGCTACTATATTGCATTAAGGCTTAAGTACCTATAAAGATAACTGTGGAAGTGATAAATAAATAAAATAAATAAATATTACCTCAATCAATCAAGTAGAAATTGATAATTACAGACGTGTGAGCAATTTATTTCTATAAAGTATTTACATTGACATGCTTACGTTATGCATCATATAATACATATATACCTATGTATGTCTTAATTTTTCATTTAAGATACTAGCGGGAAAATGGCTAAAAATTACTTGTCAACTTATGTTCAAAAAAATGTTTTAGGGATAAGATAGTCAGCAAACACATAAAGCTGTTCAGAAATCCTTGAAGTCGCGGGCCTCACGTGTAAAGGTGATCATTTTTTTGTTTCAATTATTATCAGCGATCCGCCTTCGGCTTTTAGCGGATGTGGTGAAAGTTTTCACTTTTCAGAGTGTGTCCTCCAGCGAGAACATCAACTCCCTATTTGGAACAAGATACCACATCTTTTCTCTTGAGGCGCTTATTGAAGCTAAGTGTTAGCAGCTTCGTTGCCAGTGCGTTAAGATAAGGAGAACATCGCATTAAAAATCTACATCGATCCATTTCCGCGAGAGTATTAAATTTATGAGACGCCAATACCGGTTGCATCCAAAGCCTGCACTTTGGAGCCGAAAGACCGCTCTTTTACTCCTGCTTGCCATAGGCAAGTCTGCGGCAGAGTCTCGTTCGTTAATCAGCAAGTGAAAAAAGCTTGCTTTATATCAGGTGTTTCTATTGCTTAGTAAGGTACCTAACCAGAAGCAAGGCCGCAATGCTTAGGTCGCATGACGCCTCTGACGATGCGAGTGTTAATACCCACCTATAACACGGGACATATTTCTTGGACTAAAATGTGCCCTATACACAGTACGCGTTTTTTTGGGTCTCTTTTGAGGATAGCACGGGTTGCTATGGCGGTGGACGAGCTCAGATTCGCCGAACACAGATTATTATAAAACAATTGGCACACGCCAGGACTTCTTTTGTGTCGCAACTTAGGTCCAAGATATGTGTTCCAACTACTCATAACGATTTGCTATCAGGCTATCTATTTTTAGTTGCCTATTGAGTAGAACAAAAAAATATATATCCTCGTTAGGCACGACGTGCGTAATAGCTTAACAGTGTATACATACGTTCGTACGCACGTGTACCTATATGTTTTACAAGCCACCTCGGTTAGTCCGTTATGTACTTATTATGTAGATATATATTCAAACCTCCCCATTTTTTAGAAAAATAGCCATAGATATAGTCCAGGGAAAACCGCATAAAAATCCAATGTACGTAATTCTAAATTTGATGTTCAAGGCTATCACGCAATCAAGAACGCTGAAAATTGGTACGTTTGACATTTGATGCGTAATAGTGTACATACATACATATCTAGATATAATCATGCCTTTATTTCCGTAAAGTTAGGCAGCAGAGGTGAATTAATACCCACATTTCACCAATTATTGTCCCACGTAATAGAGGGTGGAGCCTATTGCGGTCTTCCGGATACTATTGTTGACTCGAGCCATGCATCTGAGGCGGAGTTTGGGCTGTATATATCTGCCTAATGTAAAACAACCCTATACCCTAGCTGCATTGTACGACACCGCATAGGAAGAGATGGGGTGGCCTGAATTCTACTCTGCCAGGAACCACGTGGCTGCTGTGATGTTTAACAGTGCAAACACCATGCACTGTTAAAGTTCTTATACCCTAATTGTGTCCTCAACCACTACGATTCCATCATTCCCAATAGCTTCATCAAGATTATAAAAAAGGTCATTTGTTGAAAAGGGGCAAGGAATTATCATGTTAGCTTATAGACAGTAATTGAAGGTTCAGTTTTGTCATTGTATGAGGCCTTGGTGCTTGAATGTTTATGAGACCTTTATCATTGGACAAAGTACAGTCGCCATCATCATTACCTTAAAACATCACCTCAGCTTCGAAATTTTACATAAAATAATAATATATTAAAAATCAAAATGTGAATTTGTCCTTTTTTTATACCACTTGGTTGACAAACAAGCACACGGCCCACCTGATGGAAAGTGGTTACCGTGGCCTATGAACGTGTGCAACACCAATGGAGATGATTACAAAAATAATTATGCATCATTTTATTTATTTATTTATTTCAATGTAAAGATGTTCAGCGTATAAATCATCAAAATTGATCAAGTTGAATCAAAGATAAATGATTTTTAAATCCAAAAATCTTATACCTTCTGATGACTGTAGTTATTTGAAAATGAACTAATATTTGGGTTTAGTCGTCATAGTAATTCTTCGTCCCCTTTTTTTTTTTTTTTAAGTGTGCAAAATCCCCACGGATTCCTCCCCACCGGAGCCGGTGGAGGAGGTTATGTCGGACTCGAACCGACTAAAACGCACGCCGCCGGTGGGTCGTTTTGGTTGCCGAAGGTGAGGTTGACAGGCATATCCCTCGCACCCCGGCCGACCCAGGGCCATCTCTCACGATCTGGCCCGCCAGACGCGCCACCGCCGCGGCCTGCTTCTGCCAGGGTGACAGGCGGCTCCACCTGTCACCCCCATTCTTCGTCCCCTTGAGAATAGCAATTCAAAGATGTACACTACTTGATTGGACGGGGTCCCAAAAAGGCCCATCGTCCTTTGATGGTGTTCAGCAAGTTCTGAGAGCGACTGTACCTATTTAGTACATATTATCTTACGCTCTCAGCTCGATAACTAATGTCGTAATTCTATCACAATGTTAGTTAATTCAAAACTATTTGAAGTATGATTGAGCGCTTGATTGCACGACAATGCTGGAACATATTACAAACGGATGCTATTCATTAACTCCGATTTCTAAAATGCTGACCGTCATAAGATTACAAAACGGTAATATCCGATCTTCGATATTGCTACTCTGAAATGAATCAGTGCCTATAGACCTTATAGGTTATAATATAGATAGTCTAAGAACTCTAAGATATAGACACATACCTACAGTGCTTAGAGAAGTTTCCTAGAGATGGCACTAGACTTATCTCTGACTACGAAGAACCGAAAAACATAGAAAAAAAAATTCTCAAGTTAAAGTATTCTGGAAACAGACACACACACAAGGCAACAATATCCATTATTTTTCATAGTCCTCTACGGTGGAGCCCGTTGAATAGAAACCAAGGAAACGTCAGTTTATTTAGTTCTAGAAAATTATATTATATTATCTGTGGTTCTAGTTAGTTGGTTTTAGTTAGTATAAATGCTAAGAAAATTTTTTATTTTTTACTTTATCATCATAAGGCCATGATAACGAAGTGCTAGGGACTATTTTTTTTTTATACAGCCCTGTATTCCAATTGGGTATTTGCCTGTAGTTGAAATATTTCTTTTTAACTGAGCTTATTAAATTAAGAAAGATCAAAGAGCTGTACAAGCACGTCTGTTCTTATTTTATCGTTTTTATTTATTTTTTAATCATTCATCTAACCTAAAATAGTAAATTATTTGACTATTGAATATTATGACATCACGGTTTTGTGGTTTAGTAAAAAGTAACTAATTTGACTAGTCAGTCAAATACCCAATTACATTTAAAATGTGTACCTATTCTGTAGGCACATTAAAATTGTGAAAAAGGCTATTAAGTGATGGCTGTCACCTGATCCACGAATCTTAAAGATAACCTGCCGCAGCAGAGGCTGCTGCAGCAGAGCTTTGTCGTTTAATACAAACTATACCATTCATCTTTATATGTATTTTAATAACCACCTTGGTTAGTTCTTTTTTTGTACCTATTATGTAGGTACTTTGTACTTATTATTCAAACCTCCCTATTTTTTTAGAAAAAGAGCTATAGATATAGTCCAGGGAAAACCGGATAAAAATCCAATTTACGTAACTCTAGATCTGATGTTCAAGACTATCACGCAATCAATAACGCTGAAAATTGGTTCGTTTGACATTTGATAAATAGGAATCTTTCTTGATTTTCGCGATGGTAACTGGGATCTCGATGCCTTGACCTTCATCACTGATGTTTGCAATACCTACTTATCTACTATTTTGTAATAATATCAAAACAATTTTGACATACACGTTTTAGATGATTGTCCTAATAATACTTCAATGTCACTTTCATAATGTTTTCATCAAAACTTCTTTTTTTAAACACATTACTAGAATAAATCGAACTGTAAATTATTGTCTTGAAAGACGTTCTATTAAAATGGTTGTATGACTGCCGAATAATTAAACTATTAGTCAATAAACATTTATATAAATAATTCGAAGTGAAGATCGTACTCTCCTAAAACATTTGTGATTTTGTATTAAAATTTATAGATATCCCTATTAGGTAGGTATATAATCGTTAAGGTAGTTTGTGTATGCTTCTAAAACTCAAAAAATAATAATTACGTCGATAGAGCTCAAATTTTGACGTTTATTTTCTTAGTTGTAGCTTCTGAAGATGGCTGTGCAAGACAGTTGTAATTTTTTTACGAATGTATTCCGAAGCCGGGACCTGGAACGCTAGTTTATAAATACATCTAAATATTTTAGCTAGGGTTACGAGTATGTATTGATAACTTGTACGCTATTGATAGGTAGGTAAACAAGTTTTTATGGGTATATTACGTCTAAAAACTTTAGAACCATGATTAATTCGTGGCACTGTTTAGAACAAGTCAGCGCTGAACCAGGAACTTGAGTACAGTCGCTTGTATAACGACAGAATTTTTATGACAAGGAACAAGAATACGCGTGTGGCAGTTTCATCTTTATCTTGATCTAGATAGAGCACTAGTCCATGCATATATTTAGTATGCGACTATGTGCAGCCATGCCTTTTTTGGCTACCATCCATTCCTACATCCCACTTAGTACTTTACGTGACAGTATAAATTAGCGATAGAATAAAATTTTTACTAATCAGTTGAACAATAAAGGTCGTTTATTTCAAACTTGCTGTTAACTCTGTAACACTCATCTCTCGTAAACTTTTATGAGTTGAATCGCAACTAAGCACGGTCAATAATGTTGTGATAGAATATCGTGATTCAGTTTAGTCATGTGAAATTGCGTTCCACAAAATTATATTGTGATAATATCTTCAATATTATCATTTTGACCGGACCGCGATATAATATAGACTGTGGACACGCGCAGGCCCAAAGGCGAATATTTGATTCTAATTTTAACTGCATCGTTATTTTTAAACGCATAAATTACGCGCTCAACGTACTCGAGTAGGCACTTAGACAGCAATGTATGATAACACCTGATCGAAATTCAAATGTCATTGACTTCTTCATAAAAACGAGTTAAAATAAGGTTTTCATTAAATATAGAATCTGTACTTTTATGATCATAGATTAAAATGTACTTATTTAGATTTTGATTGCAGTCGTTATTTGTCGAATTTACTGCAAGTTTAATGAGGAAACTAGTTTAAATATAAATAGCACTACTTTATAGAGTTAATTATGATATGAGTATGTGGACTACGCATAGATTAGATATAAAATAACATAAAAACAAGTTGGACTACTGCAGTTCCTGTAGTATAAGCCATATTAGGCATAAATTAGTTATCTTTAATTTACTTTGTGATGTTAAATCTTGAATATTTGTGTGTATCGGACCCCACCAAAACCTTTGAGGTCAAGAAAATCTCACCTGCAAACTGATACACCTGCTGATTGACAGACGAGGCTCTGACGCAAGACTTCCTTTCAGGTTTGGTGGTCAGGAACCAGACGCTTCCATAAACCGTATAAGCCAAATCTAAAAGAGAATAAGGAATAAGCAGACCGCGGGCTCCAAGGTAAAAGGCTCGGTTGCAACCGGGAAAAGACTGATATAGTTATGATAAAGAAATTTTTAATGAACTTCAGTTGAAGGTTTCTTAAATAATTCACGATTTAATCCCTTCCTTTTTGAAGTCTTTAACCAAGTAGATAATTGACGATTACATAAATAGCCCTAGTTAGCAAATTTTCTCTTTCCCCTCCATGTAGCATACAAGGGTATTCGGAGGTTTTAATACATGTGATGTTCACTTTTCCTTTTCATGTATCCAGAAAATGATCGATATTTTAATGCTTAAGCTGATTAAGAGACGAAATTTCATATCGAAGTTCTGTTGAAAAGGATTCTGTATCCATAAAAAAAAAACATCACAAATCCAATATACATATGGTCAGTCTATGGTCGTCGAGTCGCGATTGCGCCAATTTCTAACAGATCAGTAAATATGTAATTTCAGTTATTTTTCAATTTTCATTGAAAAAAAAACTGATAAACTTTCGACTGCCGACGTATCTTGTATGCTTGTAATATTTTTTACTACCTCATATCTTCAGTACCACTTTGCGGATTGCGATGATTGATATTTTAAATTAAAGGTATTCACCGCCTTACTATTCCTGAATACAAAAAATTCAAAAACAAATTAAACTTGTTTCATTCTTTTTAGCATCAGTCGGATTTTTTTATTTTTGAATAATTTATTTTATTCATAAAATTATAATGATGTTCAAAACAATAACTGCAGTAACACATTATTTTGCCCCATCAACATTAGAAAACCATGTTCCGTTATTTGGATAGAATATTATAGAAACAAAATACCCATGTTATTATCTCATTGTGATGAGTCCAGACAGTTAGACATTGGACTGCAAGCTGGGTTACCGTTGTAACTTGCAGACGGAAATATTAATACAGTGTAATAAACGACTAGAGATAACAAGATATCCGGACAGTTCTCCGTCAAAAACCAACATAAGCTTCGATTATCTAATAAATATGTCTACTTGTTTTATCAGTATTGCACAGGAATTTCAATATATAAAAATCTATGGATATTGAAGACATTTTGATTTCCTTATTTTGTTGGCCATAAAAAGTTATAATTTCCGGATACACTTACAGTGGCTGTGTTGGGATCTATTTTTATATGATATGATTTATATAGCTCTCTGAAATTATCATGATGCTGTAATCTGATCATGGAGCTCTACACACACTTAAGTGCAGAGTGTAAGACGAATCTCATCTCATTCTATTGAAGTACTATTGTACTATGGAAGTCATATTTCCTATTGTGGTTTCTTCTCCATGCAATATTTTTGTTTGCAATCAAACCCTTATCAGGTTATAACAACTCCAAAAAACATTCAATGCCATGTAAGACAAATCATCACTAACTTGTTGCCAAGTCATTTTTTTATACAACTTAGGTGGCAGACAACTACACGGCCCATCTGATGGAAAGTGGTTACCGTGACCTATGAACGTGTGCAACATCAGGAGAATCACACCCGTGCTGCTGATTATATAAGAACAGAAGTTTCTGTGCCGTCAGTGTAGAAGACACAATCAGGACAAGCCTTTGGTCTTCCCACTGAAAGCACAAAAATACTCCAGTGAGCTCTGGCTACCCTATTACCGCCAGGAACACAACAGGGGGTTATTACAACCGTGGTATATAAAGAATATGGCAATAACTTAATACTTATTGAAAAATATATTTTAGATTCGTGTGAGCGGTATGTGAAAACTATTCATTAATATATGTGATAACTACTAAATGCTAGACCTCCGGACCTAGTATCCGGTAATTTTATTTGAAGTGACATCTCTATAAACGACCGTTTACAAATTGAAGACAAAATAGATCCCTACAACATACACATTAAGCCCGACAGTCGAGTTTAAATGTTTCTTGTTAGTATACCTTATTTTATTTATAATTACAAGACGTTAAGCTATATTTAAACTTAAGTGCCTAGGTATTTATTATCTTGAGAATCAGAATTCGTTTATAACTAATATCAATATAGCTTCTAGACCTAAGGAATTATGTTTCCCTAACGCTTTCAATGAAATGATGAAATAAAAAAAGTCGCTGGTCCAAAGTGGTGGCAAACAGCTCAGGATAGAGAGAAGTGGACATCGTTGGAGGAGGCCTTTACCCAATCTGGGGACCTTGCTAACATAAATAATGTTATATTATAAAATAGCATAACCTAAATTAAGAATCTATGTAGCAGGATCAAATAAAGGCTTTTTTATTTTTATTATTTTATTTATTAACGCTTTCAATGGGGTTTCCATTTCACATCTCTTGCTGTCCTAGTTACCTCCGCCAGCTGGACCGATTTCATTCATTGCCTACAAGAACAAAACTTAAGTGAATGAAAAAATCTTAGAAGACCTATTATGGCGTAGCTGTAGATTGATTGCTACGTCCCTGGAGGTCGCGGGTTCCATCAGGACCATTATTTGTATTCTTAACTAATTACGAATGTCTAGTTAGTTAGCGTTGTGTAGTTTGTCCCGAAATATTTATTTAGTTACACGTACGTTTACATTATCAATTGTTTAGAAATCAGGTATTTATGATAGTGTCTGTTTTAATAAAATAATACAATATCTACAACTAGTAATATAATGTAGAGATAAGCCATATTTACCATTAAGTATGACTATGATATTACGTGAGCTTTATCAATAATTGTAGAGGTACGTGCTGTAAAACTAGGTAGGTTTAGTTAGATAATCTTTTAAATTACACACGTTTTTGTACAGTCAGCAATAAAACACGATTACACATGCATCACATTTTTTCTATTCATCAGAGAACGGTAAATCTTTGAGATTATGGTTGTAATCATAATCTCAGTGCTGTCCCCGATCGCATAGAAGCTTTTCGCCTTGGAACCCAGGATCTCTTTCTGACTCTTACTCCTTCACTTCATCCAGTTGCATATTGGCAGTGAGACCTTTGGTTTCGGTTGGAACATTATCATTTATTACCACAATACACAATTTATAATAGTACTGACGCTTATTTGGTTTCTGATATAAAACAAAATTCAATATTTGGCAAATAAAAACGTAAAAAAAATTGCTTGGAGGCGTTCAGAATGAGATGTATATTCAGATACATCTCATTCTGAACCCCTCCGATATATTCCCTACGACAGGCACCAGCGATCCACAACCGAATTATGTGTACCCTAAATTGTGAATGTAATATTTAAATTTCTTGGTTGTTGGTGAAAAATAAATCATTATTCTGTTAATAAATACATACATACATATATATTAATTACTCAGTTAATAGGTACGAGTACAAAATTACTCACGAAGGAACTCTTAACATATAAAAGTCCACCTGTTAGGGTTCCATTCCGGTATTTCGTATAAAGTCCAAATAGTATCTATAAATATATTCCTATTACCTACCTACTTAATCAAATTTATTCTATGTCAGTTCTTTTATCACTGTGTCAGATCTTGCATAAAACGATCAGACCTCTAACCCCTTGTCTAATAATACGACTTAGAATATTACCTGCATCTTGTTTTATTCTAATTTGATGGTTTATATTATCTGTGGTTATAGGTACATAACAGACACTTCTATACAGGTTTATTGTATTACCTTTTCCTCTTTCACAAATTGATTATCGAGATTTACGTTTAATAAGATAAATGGGAACCGTATTAAAAATATGGCTGCTTAATAAGGTTGCCTTTGTAATGTATATGCATTAGTTAGCAAAGGTAAATCTCCCCGAGCTCATAAATTTCTTATCGATGGGTAAAGATACTGACATATACCATAAATAATAATGTCAGGTTAAGACGCAAGGCGCAAGTAACATTTCATAAGACGATGTGTACCTATCTACCTATGTGCAGAAAAATGTATGTGTATGTCAGGGTGGTTCAAGTGCGCTAAGGCCCGTGCCGCCGCGCGCCGTCTCGCGGTCAACGGCCTTGACATTGTACCCGTTTTCTGTTTACATCTTATTTGTATTCTTTAACAACACGCATAATTATCGTCATTTAAAGCAATGTAGTCACGTGAAGAAGCTTTATTGCTCTTGTAAATAAATTGTTGTTACATTACAAGCGAATTGTCAGTTTTGCTGGTTATTAATTCAACTGTAGTTCGACCCCAGACGTTTGCTAAAGACAATTTTAACCGCCACTCAGTGAGACCTCATTATGTGTTTCGGTAATAAAGATGACCTCCGCATTACGTTTCTATGCTCTCAAAACATGCTTTAGTTTTAATGTTTCAAGTTTGCGTCAAAAACATACTGACAATACAGAGCCTAAATGTGTAAACTAATTACCTAAATAACATAGGCAGAATTAGGCGTTTCTGAACGTTGTCAATGATGGCAAAAAAAAAACAAATCATCAAAATGATTTTAAACGAGGTCGTGTGACACAGATAATACAAATTCGAAATATGAATAAGAACTCGTGAACATTTAACTAACTATTGACGGCAATGTATCCTTGTTGTTTTTTGTTTTATGGCGATTCATGTATCCTTATGTTGTTGTTAATTATCTCAATGTTACGCAGAACATTTACATGCTATAGACAACGTTAAATATCTTTTCAGGGTTCCATACCCAAAGGGTAAAACCGGAGCCCTATTAAGAAGACTCCACTATATATTTATTTTATTTTGTTACTACAAAGATGATTTAAGGGGACTAGATATGGTCAAAATCGGTTCAGACTATAGATGCAGCTAGAGGTTACTCCCTATAATGTGACAAACTCACAAACCTTACCCTTTTATTATAAATAAGCAATCAGCAATAGCAACATTCGAACATTTTACCTCACACTATACATAGAGGTCGTATACATGTACCATAAATAGTTAAAATTCTCACACCTTATTTTCGGTTCACGTGTTCGTTCTAATTATGAGTTAGTAAATAAATACTAAAGTATGCAAATATATTTAAAAAGCCCGTTATTGGCATCTTAAGTACCTACCTACCTACTGAATATGCATTTTTACTCTCAGATTTCTTATAGCCTGATTGTGGTTTGTAACAGTTGGGGTCCATGATTTCATTCGCGAGACACACTAAATAATTAACTAATACTAATTAGTCACAAGGACTATGTATATTTCTAGTTATATTAACTAATTGAAATATCATTCTAAAATCAACTATTATTTCCCAAACTATTAAATCAAATAAGGAGAAGTTTCTTATCTGCCTACTCTACTACAAACATACCTTTGTTACTTAACACGTAACAATATTAGATAATAAAACTATGCTATTGGGTACATGTAAGTAAGCATAAGTATAATAATAATACAAATCCCGATATTTTTATTGTTTTTATTTTTGCTGCCAGTGCTATCATTTTTAATTTTTGGTTTTCGGTGTGTGTTTTGTTTTTTTGTTGTTGTTTGCAATCGATCTGCTTATACACAATGTGGATAGCTGTGATTGGTCATTGTTTAGTAATTATTTACTGGTATAAACTTTTGTTAACGACTGTTGTTATCCCAAATATAATAAATAAATAAATTACATTTTATGTGATTAGGTAGGTATGCTTATTTTTGCACTGCGCACTCGCTCCCGGACAGTAGGTGCCGAGGAATGTCTTGGGACCCACTGTAATCATTGCCTTAATGTGACATTGTGAATATAAGAATAAATTAATATAACTTAACGCAATCCTTGACTTGAAAAGGGGGATGGGATGGACCGGATGTGGAAGGCCAAGAGTCAGCAGTAGGCTACAAGCATTGTTGGGCAGTTTTAATTGCAATTAAAAATATTAAAAAATCCAGAATGTTAGTAATTGCGGTTGCTAATATTCTTTATTAAAAAAAAATATTATATATATATATATACAATAGTGCTTGGATGGCCAAATCCGAAACTATAAGGAATAACGAAAAATGCTCAAAGAAGTCACTAGATTTTTGAAAAACCAATAATCCTAGCTGGGAATCGAACCCGTTGATTTTGAAAAAAGAAACGCACCCTTTATTATTACACCATACGATAGTGGCACTGTTAAGGAACAAATTCTGCGAAGTAATATAAATATATAATATTATATGATATTATATATTTGTGTTATGTACATTTTTTTTTGTTTTCCACGAAGGATAAAGATACCGTTACTAAGCCAAATAATTCCGCCAAAATTAATCAACGCCCTATAGGTACAGTCAAATAATTCCGCCAAAATTAATCAACGCCCTATAGGTACAGTCAAATGATTACGCCAAAATTAATGAACGCCCTATAGGTACCTACAGTCAACTGATATAAAATGGACTACATTTTGTCCTCTCAGCAGTGCCGGTACAACTCTATCGGTCAGTCGGCTAACAATAGCCACAAACAGTTGGTTGAGTACAAACAATACTTGTTCAATTAAAATTCCTTCAAAGCACGACTGTTCACCACAAAAGATAGAGTGGCAAACGGTACCTAACCTGTTAGTAGTTGTTAGGTAAATGCTTCCATTGAAGGGCGAAACTAAATATGAAGGCTATATGCGACACGAAGATACGGTTAGAACAAACTGTACATTATGTTATTACGATCTATATTTATACTAGCTGACCAGTAAACGTGGTTCTGTCAATGTACATTATCAAATAAATCGATGAAGTGTAAAAATGTTGAAGACCGCAAAAAGAATTTTGAGGTCGCCAAGCTGAGTATCATCATTGTAACATTATTTAGTGTCTGTAATGGTGACCCTCTTTCCTGAGACTATGTCTTTAGCTTACTATCAGGCGAGGTGAAGTCATATTGGCGTGTCCTAGATAAAAATGAATTCTAAGATGTGACACTTCATATAAAATTTCTTAGATTATTCAGTCTTTATGAATGATCTAAGATGATTTCATGTAACCACTAATAAATTGCGATTGAAAATAGGGTATGAGAGGGAAAGAGAGAGAAAAATACTTTAAGACCAATTTTCATTTATACCAATTGTATAATAACACTATTAAACTCGGTAGAGTCATTTCGGAAGAGTTCCAAGGAGATTTTTATTATTTAGGTTTTCATTTCTTCATACACAGATAATTAGAATTACCGAAGAATCATGTTTTAAAAAGTATTAAACAAGAAAATATTAAGGATAGCCGTGATCGTATGGGACTTACTCCAACAAACCAATACATTCTAGATAAAAATACCATACGCTATCCTTGATATTTTTTTAGATTTTTTAAAACATGATTTTTCGTTAGTCAGGTTATGTTCTATACACTTAATTTTTTTATTACTATTATTTTGGGGCAAGCAATAGGTATAATTTATACATATTTAGATTGTGCTTATTAAACCTTTTCACTTGATACCCAACACAATATATTTATCTTAAATTTATTTTTTAACACAGTTCTTTATGGCCGCTAGAGGGCGCCATATTAGATTCAATGACACATTATATAGCCTATAACCAGCGTACGACTAAGACGCTTCTAACGATACCTCATTTCTCTCTAAAAAGTGGTTGAGGAGCTATGAGGGAACAGATGAACCTACATACATACATAGCCTGTCATAACCCTCCTTTTAGTAGTCGGGTAAAAATGACACAAACACTACGTATAAAACATTATAGCTACTTAGTTGTGATACATCAATATTATTAATTTATATGAATTATATTGTTAAAAATTTCATTATTACGAATTTATTATTAAATACGTATTTTTTTTCCGTAGCTCACTGTCGCAATTGGCGGTACCGAAGTTCTGTAGTTAGCCTAGTCGGACTTTCGAGGGCTTTAACTACCCGTAACGACTCGTCTTTGAATGGTAATGATGACGAACGTCATGATTTTTTGTCGCCAATATAAATTGCGGACAACGCATCAGTTATAATACATGATTGTGCTTAACTATATCATTCATTCATTCATAATTCAGTCCATGGATGGGTAAACAGGTTATAAAAAACAGTCCACGGTTCGGAAAAATCCGGTTATCACAAACTGAGTTTTGTTTCCATCTACGATACACAGTTATTAGGAAAATAAGGAAAAGCGTGACTTAAATATTCTTGAATTCATTACTTTGAAATCTTAAGGCTTTAAACTAATACATCTTACCTAATCTTTTTTGCTTAAGGAAGTCCTCAACGGATGGAACACGACTTGGTTATTTTCGACATGCATTTTTACACTTACCTTTCTGGTCCCTGTTTAAAGACAATAAAAAAGATAACACAAATATCCACCACAACAATACGTGAACAGCATAATTTATGATACGGAAAAAGAACAACGTGTTTTGTTTATATGTTTTTCCTACACAAACACTCGTTAACTTACAGTTTCCCTAAGTCAAAGCAATTCTTCCTAGAATCTTGCACCGTTGGACACGGGGTAATAATCATTCATCTCCGTCCTCCTACAGACCACTTTTGCGTATAACAATGAGCTGTTTTTAGCATCAAAATTATACACTAAGTCATCGTAAAGTCAAGTAAGTGACGGTAGCGTAATTTCACACTTCGAACGATTACTTTAGTTATAGGGTTAACGATAAGAGGTACTATGAACCTGCGGTTCATCCCCGGTGACGGAAGGTTTTATCTAGCCCCATAAACACCCTTGGGCCAAGCCAATCTCACCTGCAAGCCGATAAACCAGCTGATTAACGGCAAGGCTCTGTTGCAGGCTTTTGGGAGGTCAAGCAGTCGCCCCTAACAAAAGCCAAGAAAGACAAAACAAGAGAAATATGAGTAGGAGTGTAGAAGAACAGTATAGTTAAAAAAAAAACTATATGCATTATAATACGTAGGTTATTACAGTCCACTGATATTATTAACAGTAATAATTATGCTAAGAGCTAATTATCAACGTGATTTTATAATGTAGACACTCTGTGACTACACCTGGATCCTTAACGAGTGCGCAAACGTCATTTTAGTCGTAATTTTTCCATCGACGCGGAAGCTACCTTCCTGTCATTACGTATCGTTAACTTGAGGGATGATTGCCTATAATAAGTGTGAGGCAGATTCCACAGCACCGCAGAACTCGTTTATTTGCCCTAGCTTGGTGTTAGTATCTATTTTAAGCTTAACTGCTTGGTAGTTATTGAGAATTTTCGATTTAGTACCTACCATCGGTTTATTTATTTACCATCGGTACCAAGATTATAGAAGAAGACAAGTTTTAGTAAATGTACATTGCAGATGCTGACTCAACAAAGTTGTGACTTAAAGTCGTATTTCCACGAGAAACGTACGCAGTCTAATTTCACAGTGTGCCGCAGGTGGACCGATGCCAGCGCCGAGGAAATGATTCCATAATAACTGATTACCAGGCATGGTTAATCTGACCTAACCCCGGTGTGAAACCGTCTCGTGGAAATCAGGCCTAAGAGTAGTTTGTTAACATGATATAACAGACTCCAGCAAGATATATGGGGGACACAAGTCGATCTCACCTGCAGGACAGTACACCTGTTAATTTTATTGACGGACGAGACTTTTGCCAGTCTCTTCCCAGGATTGGAAGAGACTGGCAAATGACAGACAAGACTTAGGTGGCAGACAAGCGCACGGCCCACCTGATGGAAAGTGGTTACCGTGGCCTATGGACGTGTGTAACACCAGAGAAGCCACACTCGCGCTGCCGACCCTGTAAGCACAGAGTTTCTGTGCCGTCAGTGTAGAGGAAAATGCAGGACAAGTCTTTAGTCATCCCACTGACAGCACAAATTCTCCAGTGAGCTCTGGCTACCCTACTCACCGCTGGAAACACAACACGAAGTTATTATTATTTTATTTTTTTTATACCACTTAGTTGGCAGACAAGCACACGGCCCACCTGATGGAAAGTGGTTACCGTGACCTATGGACGTCTGTAACACCAGAAGAGTCACAGTCGCGCTGCCAACCCTGTAAGTACAGAGTTTCTGTGCCGTCAGTAGAAGACAAAGCAGGACAAGCCTTTAGTCTTCCCACTGACAGCACAAATTCTCCAGTGAGCTCTGGCTACCCTACTCACCGCTGGAAACACAACACGAAGTTATTATAACCGCGGTATTCTGTAGGACGGAGGTACTTCCCCAGTCGGACTGCTCAATTGGGCGGAAATACCGCCGTGTCCTACCTCCATAAAAATAAATCGAAGATAAACTAAATTATGGAATGGAGAAATAGGAAAGCAGTGACGGGGATGAGAAGCCCTTTAACAAATACACTCGTACACAAAATGTTACTTACATGTGAACATTAATTCAAATACAAATTAATGAGGGCAGTTGAATCCATATATTTACATACCTCACATTACGTTTGTTATAATTTGCATTAAGAGGATCAATTAAATCAGGTGGTGCACGATCTTTTAATTGGACGTATAAAGTATACCTAAACAACTTTGTACAAGTCAAGCTAGAAAGTTTTGTAAAGTTCAGTATTATAAATACCTTTACTAGCACTGTAGTCATTGGCATGGGACAGTAATAATAAAAAAAGATTAATTTAATACATTACGCTAACTTCCTACTTATATTAAAAATTTTAAAGTGTGAGCGAATGTTTGACACTACGTATCTTCGAACTACTAAATCTAATCTTTTACGTTTGAAATAGTAATAAAATTGTGAACCTAGCTGAAGTTCTGAACACATAGACCAAACATATTTTCAAAAAATAAGTCACGTTTACTTTTGTATATTCCGTCCTGGATGTTGAATTCTTTCATTTGAATCTATGTAAAGCCTATTTTAGAATCATAATTAGAAATAGTAAACATTTCGCTAGTTAGGAAATTTCTAGATTGAAACACACTTTTATTCTAGAAAGCTTCAATAAATCGAGACCGTTTGGTACTCTCGTACGAAGTCATTAGTGCGTAAATTCCACGCCATTATTAACTCGCAGCGTCTGCGCTGGCGCCGACTACTACATGACATGGCGACGACCGATCAGACGAAAGAACGATGCAAATAACTATTTTGTGATTAACTGTACATAAATTGATCAATACCTATCAATAATATAAATATGTGTTTTATAAAAAATATATTACGAGTAGGTATAATTAGGTATAGAGGTGCAATATAGGTAAATACGTACATACATACAATCACTCCTTTATCCCCGAAGGGTTAGGCAGAGGTGAATTAACATCCACATTTCACTAATCATTGAATTCGGTCCCACGTAATAGGGGGTGAGCCTATTGCCGTGTTCCGGGCACTATTGTTGACTTAAGTCATCTGAGGCTGAGTCTGGGTTGTATATATCTGTCTGATGTTAAACAGCCCTATCCATTTGTCACCTTGTACGACACCGCATGGGAAGAGATGCAGTGGTCCAAATTTTACTCTGCCGGGAACCACGCGGTTATGGGTACATAATAAATATAATAGGTACTATTTATTTATTGGATATTTTGATACATGCACATGTATAAACTTTATTACACATATATCAATGTAAAAGTTTGTGAAGATGTCTGTTACTAAATCATGCTCAAACGGCTAGTTTCTGAATTATCTTGTATTTAGGAATAGGTAGCCCAGTGGTATGGGTAATGGACTTCTGAGACGAGGTCTCGGGTTCGATCCCAGGTTTTACCATGGCACACACCAATGAGTTTTCGATGCTTTTCGAAGTTATGTGTGTATTTATCGCAGGTTTATAAGTGCCCGGTTAATGGCAATAGGCTCGCTACCTATTACATTGGGACCTAAACATAAACTGGCGAAATGTGGGTGCTAGCACCTCTGCTTCGGGGATATAGGCGTGAGTTTATGTTATGTTAGGAATAGGTACCCATGGATCATGGGGACGGAATCAGAATTCAAGGCAGGTGGGCGGGAAAGGCTACTTAGACATAAATTACACCATCAGCTATTGAATTAGCCACAGTTACCATTAAGGAACATTTTATTAAGGAAACTATTACAATCTATCCGCAGGCACAAGAAGGAGCTATTAAATCCAAAGATTTAATCTTTTTTATGCTACGTTATCCATTTCTCGGTATCAGCTAGAACAAAAAGAAGATAATTACGAAGCTAAATCCGAGTACAGTCGGGTAAACCCATCATAAACTAGACCGTTTATACATAAGTTTGACTTTGTGGCCTAATCTCACAGTATTTTTAGCTATTTAAGTTTAGGACGTATACACAAGTTAAAATGGCAGTGGGCTGGCCACGTTTGCCGAAGGACCGATGGCCGTTGGAGCAAACGAGTCCTAGAGTGGAGACCGCGAGAAGGTAAACGAAAGGTAGGACGCCCCCTAGCCAGATGGACTGACGACCTGAAAAAGGTGGCTGGGACAGACTGGATGCGGAAGGCGGAGGATCGGAGAAAATGGCGCACATTGGGAGAGGCCTATGTCCAGCAGTGGACTGCAGTGGGCTGATTGATTGATTGATTGACACAAGTTTGATGATTTGCAAAATATATATTGCAATAATAACTATAGCTATTCCGTCGGTGAACAAACGGCTCACGAAATGTTTCCAAAATTTAGACAGAACAAATCTAAGAAAAAATATGGGGACTATATGGGCCACTGTCTTCTCAACAAGCACCATACCATCGGTGTAACGGACAGCCCCCTTTACAGAGGGTTTCGTTACCGAGAAAACGGCCGCCCATGTAATACTGGCATGCGAGGCAGTAGCCCCTAAGCGATCGCATATCCTCGGCATAGTGAGGTCGCTCCACGAAGCCTGTGAAGCTGTTCTAGCCAGTGCTCTTCACGCACAACGGCCCAATAAAGGAGGCTAGGTGCGGGCAAAAGACAGTCTTTTTTCAATCCAATCCAAGCCAATCCATAGCTATAGAACGTAGAGTTGTAATAGCCCGGGATATTAGTAGGTTATTTAATTTATGTTGGTTTATTTTAACATTCATGGGAGCGACTGCAGTCTAACCTCTTAACCCCAAGTAGAAAGCCTTGTTTATCAATCAGCAGGTGTAAACGCCATGACACCAACACCAGCTATATAATAGTAACACGGTAAATATTTTTTATATCTAATTAGAAAATTCGACCCAAGTTACAGCCGTTTCTGAGAAGCTTAAATCAAACCCACGACCTTAAAGACTAGAGGTCGCACCACTACGCCACACAGACACATACTAACAGACTGTATGGTGTGTGTCACAGTCTTCACATTCTCGCAATGACAAGACTATGTCTCCTATAGGTCATTAAAAGGCCCCATTAATACATCAGCTGCAGTATAGTCACGATTTTTTTACGACTGCGTCTATTATTACTTCCGAGATGTTTCCTTGTTTAATGTTTTTAGTTTTAAAACGATGCCAATCGTGAATCATGTAATCGTCGAGTTATGAGAATACCTTGGATGTTTAAATACGTTGTTTTACATACACGAAATTTTCCCGTGTCCTCAGTTTACTTTGTATGCTATGATATCTGTGAGAATGTTAGTTTGTTTAAAAAATGATAAGTTTTAGGACAACTCCTGTAGCAGTATTTAAACAATCATGGTCACTCACATCTGTGTCAAAATAATCGGGATATTTACCATGTTGCATTGTTTTGAGTTTCCGATATTTCGGCGCTGTTGCAAGCACCATGATCACGGAAGAATTGGAGTAGTGGCGGTGAACAGAGAAAAAGTTTTTTCTAGGAGTAATTACATCGATCTACCCTCTTTCGAGTTCTTTTACTAGACGTATCTGCACTACCACTGTTTTCACTCTCACTACAAACTCGAACCCGATCTCGATCACATTCTCGACACACCCCGATTATTTTGATACAGACTCCTGTATCGTATTTGTCTGTGTAAAATGTTTACAAACGAATTTTGAAACTCGTTCCTTTTTTAAATTGGTTAATAGCTGAGCGAATCGTGAAGGTTAAGGTATAAGCATTCAGGGCCTTTTTAAGCGGTTTACCGGGGATGAGATGGGCACTCCGTGGTCCCTACACCCGACGATCTCGTAAGAAACGGTCCTGGTCCGGCTGGGGCGCGAAGGATATGTCTAGATAATCTCAACTCTGGCAACCTGCGGCCCACACAGTCGCCGTGTGTTTTAGTCGGTTCAAGTCCGACATAACCTCCCCACCGCCTCCGGTAGTGGAGGTATCCGTGGGAACTTTGCGCACATTAAAAAAAAGGGTCTTTTTATGTGGATAATATTGGTTATGTAACAATCTAGAGTCTCAACTTTTGGGGTGTAACGTTAACCAACAAGACATTTGCTCGCACCCCGGCTGACACTGAGCCATCTACGGTTGTAAGATAACCCCTCACGTGCGTAAAGTACGGTGTGCCCATTGATACTCGGCAAAGGTATCACACCTGCTTCTGTGGGTGACAGGCTAATAAAAATAAAGGTTTTTAGGAGGATCAGACGACATTTGCATTGGATAAAGTCAAGATGAAGATGAAACGTAACGTTTCTGAATTGATCAATCTATATATCTAACTTAATATTTACATTGCATTGGAAGTTGACTTTTTAAAATGGTTACTCATAGAACTTTACAAATTAAGCATGTTATTGTATTGCATTGAAACCTGACAATCTACTCGTACATACATTATAACTATTCGTTTTGATAAATTACATAAATTGTATTGAATTGAAAGATTCAGAATGGATATTTAGTTGAGATGTTTTTTTGCTGTCAATAGGAAGACCAAAAGCTTGTCTTGCTTTGTCTTCTGCACTGACTGCACAGAAACTCTCTGTGCTTACAGGGTTGACAGCACGAGTGTGACTACCTTAGCGGCCCATATGCCACGATAACCACTTTTTATCAGGTGGGCCGTGTGCTTGTCTGCCATCTAAGTGGTATTAAAAAATTAAAAAAGCTTTTTTAATCCATCCAAGGTCGCATGATATCCTGAAAAATAATTCTTGCAGAGCCAGGAATGTTAGGGACATGTGCATTCTAGATACTGAAAAGCCAAGTTATATTGTAGGTATAAGTACCCCTGCTACAAAACTATTCTTCTCCTTGTTTTCTTTTCGTTTAACAACATTTAACTATACACAATACGATGGTTGACCATACATTTGTTTAACTATCAGTATCAATCTAGTTCATGATCTTAAAATAGATATTAAATCAGATCAATGGTTATTGGGTTACAGACGCATTTAGGTTGACACTGAGATTGTTTGACAACTTAAAACTGTACTTATCCATTGCAGCTTTAAGTAGAACGAGCACACTTTATTAGTGATAGTTCAATCTCCCAACTTGTGACGTCTAATCATCATCCAATCGGCTTGTCGAGGCGAGCGCCGGCGCCGTTCGAAAACCGATTAAGTAACATTAACGGTTTTCTGTCAGTTAACCGTTAAACCGGAACAGAGACTAATTATACTAGTTTAATGTCGTGCCGTTGTTTTAGCATTTAATTCATATACATTACTAGTATGACGGCCCTCACTCACGGTGTACGGTAAAATTATAATTTATCAACATCGCCAGGGTTACCTAAACTTCTTTGTCCATTAGTTAGTGGAGAAACAATATAAATATTTGTGTTGGTAAAAGTCTCATTATAATTACTGTAAACTGAGTGGGTCCATCTTGTTTATTTAAATTTAATAGCGTTAATGTGAATTTCATGCTATAAAATTTAAATAAACAAGGTGGATTAACGACTACTGCCGTTTGTTGCCAGCCGGGCGACATGGTGGTTATACGAGTATTTCTGCGCTTCATGTCGCATTTAGTACCGCTGTGGGGGGATGGAACGAGACTCCCCTGGATCCGCAGTATAGTCATAGAAGGGCTGATGTCCAAGTGTATCTGATTTATTTTTATTTATTTACGCTTCATGCACACATGTACACAGGCGGACTTAATGCTATAGGCATTCTCTACCAGTCAACGTTATAGGTGGTGCCGAGAATAAAATATCACCCAGTTGGTAAAAGGAGGCTCTGCGATACCCTTTAAGCGGGTCCTGAGTCTCTTAAGCGGGGCGTGAAAAAGCATATGATGAGGCCGTCAAGCTGAGACAATGGTGACAGCATTGTTACATGGTATGTGTAAGTAATGGTGACTTTGCTTTCAGCTTACCATCAGGCAAGGCGAAGTCTAATTGACGTGTCCTATATAAAAAATGAAAGTAATACTAAGTGTCGGCTGGGTGGAATGGAGCCCCACAGCTGCTGTGGGTGTGAAATTTAATACTTTTTATGTTAGATTTGAAAATTGGATCAACGACTTCCTCTAAGCGGCAGGGAGTTGGATGCAAGCGGTGGGTGTAAGATGACATAACTACTGTCGAAGTCTTTGAGAGAAGTTATGTATCGTCTCAGCCTCAGGCAGGAGATCCACTATAAAAATTATGCATTAAGTAGGTACTGAGTAACTGGGTAAACAAAGAGCCTTGGGTAACCAAGGTATTTACAAATAAAAACAGAATTAATCATAAAATTATAAATAAACATTTACTTATCTTACCTTGTAACTACCTTCAAATTTAGATTTGAGTTTTAGGGATTTCCGGTTTGACACCATTTTCTGGTCATACAGTAAATTGTATACATAATAAATTATTGTTATAATAAGAATATCGAGACAGTGAAAACAAAAAATGTTTACGGATATTAATATTCGGAATAATTGTTTAGGCACACAATACATTTAAAAAAAATCTAGACTATACTATTTTGGGAATCGGTGACCAGTATTAGTTCTTACTAACGTATTTTTGTAAGCTTAACATAATTGAAACTGTTTACATGCGTAGTATTTATGATAAAGAGAGAATAAGAGGCTTGAAATAAATTATGAATGGTATAACTACCTTATTCTTATGTAAATTTTGCTAAGGCCAAAATAAAAATGGTTATTAGTTCCATAACAGATTTTAAAATGTAATGGAGCGTTTTGTTCATGCGAGGCCACTGACGAGGAAATAGTTATCTTTTGACGTTGCGGGAAATATTGTCAATTAGCTGATGACGTGAGGCATTCCTTCTTCTTAACAAAACACCCTGTAGACTACAGAAAATTATTTGACAATTTAATGATATAAAATTTTAATAAAGTGGCAGAATTTTCTTCTAAACTGACAGCATAGAAACTCTATTGTTACAGGGGTCGGTAGCACGAGTTTGACTCTCTTGGTGTTGCACACGTCCATAGGCCACGGTAACCACTTTTCATCAGGTGCACCGTGTAGTTGTCTGCTACCTAAGTTGTAAATTACCTAGCAAATTCTGATTTATTGATTACCTTGACCCTAATCCGTTTAATAAAAGAATCCCCGGAGGGTTAGGCAGAGGTGAATTTACACCCATATTCCATCAATAATTGAATTCGGTTTCACGTAATATGGGGTGAGCCTATTGCCGTATTACGGACACTATTGTTGACTCGAGCCATGCATCTGGGATTGAGTCTGGGCTGTATATATCGGTCTGATGTTAAACAGCCCTATCCCTTAGTCGCCTTGTACGAAATCGCATGGGAAGAGATGGGATGGCCCTAATTCTACTCTGGCAGAAACTACGGGGCAATAATAAAAAAAAATCATATAATTTTATTGCTTAAAATATTTGTAAATGTTTCAGTGCCTACTAATCAACTTCGTCGTGAACTGTACACTTGATAACACTAGTTTTCTTACAAGAATGACCTATAATATCACAGAATTGGACAGAATTAGATATATCTCCTCTAATTCTGTGTTTAGTACACTTATTATAATAACGTAGCAAACATTATAGCATCTCTACTGTTGCCTGTTCATTAATGGAGACGGTTACGGAAATTTTAATTAGCCGCGTAATGTTATGGTTACTGTGGGGGTACAGTGGATGAAAAACCTTGTTACCATGACATTTATAACGTTTGGCTTAATATTTTATGTTAAAATTACATTGATCATCATTTTTTGTTCGATATGTGGAAACAATGAGTATAATAGTGTTTCCGTCTCAATTAAGCAGTCCGACTGGGGAAACACGGCTATAATAACCGTGTTGTGTTCCCGGCGGTGAGTCACGGTAACCAATTTTTATCAAGTGGGCCGTGGTTTGTCTGCCACCTAAGTTGTCTAAAAAAAAATTATACCCTGGCATAAAGCCGAAGGTCGCTAAGATTGTTGAAGAATGGCAGGTGTATGGGCTCTACCAAGACTCTAGAGTCCTTTGATGCCAAGTCAAATATATCTTTGCTTCGCTGTGTGTGTTCTCTACCGCCTATATAACGGTTTGTGCGCAGATGAATTGTTCGACATTATGCCCACAGTAACATTCTATCATCGCACCGTTCACCGAAGGCAGAGAATTCATCATCACACATTGCAACCAGGGACGGCACGCACTGTGCGGTATGAAAGAAACTTCATCCTACGCACACTTAAGCTGTGGAATGCACTCCCTGCTGCGGTTTTCCCATGCGCCTGCAATAATGGAGTTCTTCAAAATGGGGATTAGGAGGTTTCTTCAGGGTCAGCAGCGCGAGTGTGACGCCCCTGGTGTTGCACACGTCCATAAGTCACGGTAACCACTTCCTATCAGGTGGGCCGTGTGCCACCTAAGTGGATTAAAAAAAATCTGCGTATTTGAAACGAACATGTGAACCGATGTCATAATTATTTTAGTTTTACTGAAATAAAGAATATCTGAACCAGAACGCAATAGATCTAGCTGTTGCCCGCCATTACGTCCGCGTAAATTTGGAATAGGTATGTCAAGGTGTTTTTCCTTCTGCAATCGACGCCAACTCGTAATTTCATTATTATATTTTTGATTATCTATACTTTTATACTTAACTGTACTAATATTATAAAGAGAAAGGCCCTTTACGCTTGGCTGATTTTGATTGCGGTGTAGTGATTTTATGTTTTACTGCTCATCACCTTTTAGGTATAGCGTGATGGTTTTCTGTTTGGATGTGGATCATGCATAAGTTCTATCGAACTGCAAAATATAGTGAAACGAACTTTCTAATAAGGCTCATACAAATTATTAGAAAAATTTGGTTTCTTTTTTCATTTCATAACATAACATAAACTCACGCCTATATCCCCGAAGGGGTACGCAGAGCTAGCTAGCATCCACATTTCGCCAGTTTATGTTTAGGTCCCAATGTAATAGGTGGTCAGCCTATTGCCATTAACCTTATAAAACGTACACATATAAAACCTACACATATAACTTCGAAAAGCATCGAAAAGTCATTGGTGTGTGCCATGGCAAAACCTGGGATCCCACCTGAGCACTCATCTCATCAGTCCATTACCCATATCACTAGGCTACCGCGGCTTGTTTTTCTTTATTTTTCCCAATTGGGTATTTTCTTGTAGTTAAAATATGTTATTTCATTGAGCTTATTCAATCAAAAATGGTAAAAGAAGGGTAAAAACTCCGTCTGTTCTTATTTTATTATTTCTATTTATTTTTAATCATCCACCCATCTCATAATCTATGCTAATATATAATATATTATATAATATTTTACAGAGGAAAGATTTGTATTTTTGTATGTAACGAATAAACTCAAAAAGTACTGGACCGATTTTAATAATTCTTTTTTCATTAGAAAGCTACATTCTTCGTGAGTAACATAAGCTACTTTTTATCCCGATATTCCCATGGGATCAGGATTTACGTGGGTGAAACCGCGGCGCGGTGCTAGTAGTAAATAATTTGACAATAAAAAATTATGACGTCACAATTGTTTATTTCAAACAATTTTCCTTATAACGTACCGTTTTCACGTTTATATAGTAAAAAGTAGTATAGGTATTTTTTGACTAGTCTGTTAACTACCCAATTACGAACGTTTTTTTTCAATCTGGAATAATACGTCATTCGCTACAGAATACCGCGGCTATAATAACTTCGTGTTGTGTTCCCAGCGGTGAGTTGGGTAGCCAGAGCTCACTGGAGAATTTGTGCTGTCAGTGGGAAGACTAAAGGCTTGTCCTGCTTTGTCTTCTACTGACGGCACAGAAACTCTGTACTTACAGGGTTGGCAGTGCGACTGTGACTCCTCTGGTGTTACAGACGTCCATAGGTCACGGTAACCACTTTCCATCAGGTGGGCCGTGTGCTTGTCTGCCAACTAAGTGGTATAAAAAAAAAAAAATTCGCGCTTACCATAAATATCTATAATTTATTATTAGGTACCTATTGAATAAGTAAATGTAAGATAGAATAGAATAGATCTTTATTTGCTAGAACGTTGTGATAAGGATGTTACAAATTATGTCTTATGACTAAGTACATCACGTTCTGCCTAAATTGGGCATGCTAATTTTCTTTATTATATAAAACACTTGAGACATTATAAAACACAAATGGATACGAATTCTTCTTATTTATACCACCCAATAACACTTTTATCTATAGTCTTTAAATGTTATGGATAAAAAGTCTGTAACGGAATAAAAATAAAACATTAATAAAATATTCGTCAAAAATGTTCCAGAAGGCAGAGTAGAATTTGGGCCACCCCATCACTTCCCATGCGGTGTCGTACAAGGCGACTAAGGAATAGGGCTATTTAACACCAGACAGATATATACAGTCCAGACTCAGCTTTAGATGCATTGCTCGAGTCAACAATAGTGCCCGGAAGACGGCAATAGGCTCACCCCCTATTACGTGGGACTGAATTCAATGATTGGTGAAATGTGGGTGTTAATTCACCTCTGCCTAACCCTTCGGGGATAAAGGCGTGATTATATGTATGTATATGTAATAAGTACACAAAAAATAAAACATCTATAGGTACGATAGAGAACCAACAACAGAATACTTTTAATATAACCTCTAAACCTACCTCTAATTTATGACAGTCACAAAGGATAAATATTGAAATATAACGACAAGTGACACGCAGACTACGACAAGTACCTACCTAAATGAGATCATAATATACATAAACAAGTGTCTATAAGTGATAAATATGCGCAAAACTGTGTACGGTGACGCACGGAGCTTTTGCTTTTACGTGCCATTTCTCCTTGACACGTGGTTCAATTTACACAGATATTTGGGAACACCTTGTGTAGGTATCCCACGCGTGAATTAGAAGTGCATGAATGTGTAAAGCTTGGAGTGAAAAAATATGTTAAACAGGTAAGTTTTGGTTATGTTCTTTATTAATATGAAACTGCTCATAGCAGTGGCGAGGGATCCTTATAATCAAATTCCTGCTGGCTTGCTCTGCAGTGGAAAGTCGTGTTTCCGCCCAATTGAGCAGTCCGACTGGAGAAGTACCTCCGCCCTACAGAATACCGCGGTTATAATAACTTCGTGTTGTGTTCCCGGCGGTGAGTAGGGTAGTCAGAGCTCACTGGAGAGTTTTTGTGCTGTCAGTGGGATGACCAAAGGCTTGACCTGCTTTGTCCTCTACACTGACGGCACAAAATCTCTGTTCTTACTGGGTCGGCAGCACGGATGTGACTCCACTGGTGTTACACACGTTCATAGGTCATGGTAACCACTTTCCAACAGGTGGGCCGTGTGCTTGTCTGCCACCTAAGTTGTACAACAAAAAAAAAACAGAACTTGAAATTTAGTGTCTGAAATAAGAACGTTCAGAATTCTATATAAAATGGCTATGGCGGTTCTATAAGAGGAAGCGTTTTGTTATATCGTCTTCCCTTTTGAAAATTTTCAATCTTCACCATACTAAGGGTGAAGGTGAAAATTTTCAAAAGAGTCATACTAGGTATTGTAAGTTTTTTTTTTACTTGAACGTGCTATTTTGGGTTTTAGGACAACATGCAAGATACAAATTTATTATATTTTAGATAAAAGTACCTAATACATAGTATATAATATACCTATTTAATTCTATTATACTAGAAAAGTGGTAAACTTAAAATTTAAAAACCCCCGTCACAAAAAAGCTCTAAAAAGTGGAAAATAAATTATATTGGTTAGTCTTTTAAGTTTGATATATCTATATATTTTGAAAACCATTTTGATGAACTTTTTGTGTTGGGGGCTTTTTAAATTTACATTTTTTTAATTAGTCGAGAGTGTTCTTGGCTATAAGAACACTCTCACCTAATACAGATTTCAAACAAAAAAAACAAATCCAAATTGGTTCACATACACACACACACACATACACACAGACACGTCAAACTTAAAACACTACGTCGTTATTGATGATTTTTTTATTTTCTTCTACGTAAAGTAGTGAGAGCTTTAACGAAAAAAATGTACTCCGATCGCCCCCTTGGCATAAGCACAGAGATTTCATTTTAGTATTTTAGTATTCTCTCAGCTTATTCCTCTGCAAGATAAGGTCAAAACATGTATTTTTACCGACACAGGTAGGTACGTTAAGATTTTCCTTAACCATCTTCTTATTCAAAACTCGCCAGTATAATAAATATAGGTACATTTAGTTACGTTTCTAATTTTATCAAACACGTATGATGCTATATTATTATTATATTGCCATAGGAATACCTCCAGAAAAACCTAGGACCAAAAAGTGAAATATCAATCTACCGCACAGCGGTCAAAGGAATGGTTCAGAATATTAACTTTTAAACTCTCGCATTCCATGATATACAATAATGTTAATGGGTATAGGTACATACATACCTTTGATTTGCCTGACGTTTCGACCAGGTTACAGTCAGCCTATGACCACGGCTGAATAATTTAATGAAATTTTCAATTAATTAGTACCTTTATGCTAGCTATTCAAATCGATTAGAAAGAAGAAGGTCGCGGGCTCAAGTTTAGTCTGAGCATTTCACTTTTGCCGATCTTATTCGGTTCAGAACAATGTTATTATCCTCATGAAACATCATAATCTTTTTTCACAAATAAAACTTTGTCTTTATCTAAAATGTCAAGTGCGATATAGACTCGCGCACCGAGGGTTCCGTAACTTAAGTTAGATAAACCTTGCGTTGATTTAGATTTATTTATACCTGAGTACGTGGTATGAATTATAATTTGATACCTCCACGCCTTCCTGAGAAAGAGGTATTGACAGACAGACAGATAGACAGACGGACAAGGAAGTGATCCCATAAGGGTTCCGTATTTTCCTCTTGAGGTACAAAATCCTAAAAATATAATACATCTATCTATTAAATACATAATATATATATCTAATCCAAAATGTATGAATAAAAATAATTGAAGGTAGAGTGCGTTACTGTGAGAACTTTGACAGTTACGACACTAAAAATATTTCCGGAATTACTTTTATTGCCTCCTTTTAATATTCGTAACTTATGTGCCTATAGATATACAATAGACTTACTTACCTACCTACTTAACCTATAGTAGGTACCGTAACTCTCTATGACGGAACACCGCAAATAAGTTAACGTGTATAAATACAAGAAAAAAAGGAGATAATTTATTTTCGAATAAATGGATCCTCCTCATTTTGTCAGAGGAGACGTAGGAGATGTCCGAATATATTAATATCATTAATTTAGATACCTACCTAATCTTTTGGGACAAGAAAGGGATTTTCGAAGCATTATGCTCTAGCATATATACCAGCATTATAAGATTATAAATTTTGATAATAAATTACTAATAAATAAGAAGCTAATCCTAATCCATCTCAACCTAATAAAATTCTAATAAAATTAGGTTTAATAATTAATAATATTATATAACTAACAAAGAATAAACCTAAAACCTAATTCTATTAATATAAATAAAATAAAATAAATAAATATTCCACGACATTCTACACAACGCTATCTAGACCCATGGTAAGCATAGCTCAACTAGCTTGTGTTATGGGATCTAGAATGCGGATAAACATACTTAGATACTTTTTTTTTTGTAAATACATACATATTATACATAGAAACACCCAGACCAATGCAAATATATATATTCATTAATACAAATATTTGCACTGAGCGGGAATCGAACCCGCGCCCCCTGCATAGCAGTCGAATGCTCTACCGCTACGCCACGGAGGTCGTCAATATAATTCAAGCATGGATCTACGAGTCGTTAGTGCAGTAAATGATCTTCAAAAAATTCAAATAGCCCGAACTATAACCTCAAATTGACCTTCGAAAGGATAAAATAAGTATGCAAAGTGATCACTATTAAGAATAGCCTCCTAGCGCTGTCATAGAAAGACCCTTAGTCATCAGTTTGCTTACGTTACGGTAACATTTATGTGATACCTACATTACATCGCTTAACTTACAATTCTTAAAAGATCATTAATAAAAATCTAAATGCAGAAGATATACATCAAAATGGTAATATAAATAAATAACAGCTCTAAAATTATTTTGGGGGTTCAAGAAAGCATTTAGAAAAAGTCCTATGCAATCATGAAACAGTTTTTTTTATACCACTTAGGTGGCAGACAAGCACACGGCCCACCTGATGGAAAGTGGTTACAGTGGCCTATTAACGTGTGTAAAACCAGAGGCGGTATTTCCGCCCAATTGAGCAGTCCGACTGGGGAAGTACCTCCGCAGTCCGCCCTACAGAATACCGCGGTTATAATAACTTCATGTTGTGTTCCCGGCGGTGAGTAGGGTAGCCAGAGCTCACTGGAGAGTTTTTGTGCTGTCAGTGGGATGACCAAACGCTTGTCCTCTACACTGACGGCACAATATCTCTGTTCTTACAGGCTCGGCAGCACGGATGTGACTCCACTGGTGTTACACACGTTCAAAGGTCATGGTAACCACTTTCCATCAGGTGGGCAGTGTGATTGTCTGCCACCTAAGTTGTATAAAATATATATATATATCCACACTCGCGCTGCCGACCCTGTGAGCACAGAGTTTCTGTGCCGTCAGTGTAGAAGACAAAGCAGGACAAGCCTTTAGTCTTCCCACTGACAGCACAAAAACAGTCCAGTGAGCTCTGGCTACGCTAACCCTAGTGTTACATGGCTCTAGGTGACTGTTGGGTATTCTAACGATTTAAATCGATACGAATCCGATATAAACACTCCTGACAGCCGTAGCCGACGGGATTACAGCACGAAAAAAGTATTCTAGCTAAAACATATTAAGTAATAATAATATAATGAACTATACTAGTGACGTTGACCTTAGCAGTGGAGAGTTTATCAATGACATAATAGTGCCACGTAATTTCATTCGACGTGCTATGTACACACATATATACGTTCACACCTGTAAATTCCCAAAGGGGTAGGTAAAGGAGACATTAAACATCGACATTAGCGGCGAGCCTGTTGCCGTCAAGGGCCGTATGTTTACTGTCACAGTTCTATGCCTTAGTCGCTTTCCTCGACACCCACGGGAAGAGATTGAAGTGGCCCTATTTTGCTCCACTGCGAACTAACACATCAACAAGATTATGTAATGTACTCAATCGTATTAAATGAATTTGGACGGTGTTTCAACATTCACTAGTGTGATGAAAAATCAAATTCGAGGCTACACTAGGGGGCATAAACCTATA
Source organism: Eilema griseolum (assembly GCA_963662185.1). Taxonomy (NCBI): domain Eukaryota; kingdom Metazoa; phylum Arthropoda; class Insecta; order Lepidoptera; family Erebidae; genus Eilema; species Eilema griseolum. Next base: position 10,860,494 of record OY759241.1, on the reverse strand, counting down.
GAGACAATGAAATGTCTAATATACCGTACAAAGCCGTACTATAGTTAAGAAATCGCGTACTATTTACCCACCAGAAACTCGTCAGAAGTCAACCGGTAGTAACATCTCTAGCAAATATAACTTTTTGTAAATAGTAAAATTATCATAATTATTATACACAAATATAGAATTTATTATAATTCTTGCGACAGTTGTTTATTCGTCACATCGCATGATTTTGTAAACATTTTCACGCGTTTCGTATGAAACGTCGTGTAATTGAAAATAATAGATGACTGCCATTGTTATTATAACAGAGTTTCAATCTCAGAATTAAATTACACAGTCTATATATAATGAATTCAATGCATGTTTTTTCCGATATGTACAACATACATGTGATATTTTTAGCTTAGTGAAGCACTTTGAAGTTTGAACACATTATCTGGGACATGCAAGAAAAATTAAATAGAACCTAAAATGGCCGCGTTAAATCATCTCCCAGCCCGCCCTAAAGATGTCACTAGTCGTAACACATTTTAAGGTCAAATATCAATAGTGGAACTATCGATAATTTGGAATTCTAGCGCACGCCATGGATTATTTATTATTATAATTCATTGTAAGGTTGCACCTCTACCAGAGGTGAGTGAGATTGCGTGAATACGTAGCGAGACTGTGAAACAATGTGAGTTTTTCCACCGGAGATGTGCTATGGCGCTGATGTGTAGTGGGATAACTTAACCCTCTAGATAAGTGGTAATGCGCGCGGTGTGACCTATTGTAGAATATAATGATAAATATATAGGGTTGACACGTATTTTTCGTCTCGTAATACATCCTCTAACATATCTCTCGTCACGCAACCGTAGCACATTTTTTTATACCACTTAGTTGGCAGACAAGCACACGGCCCACCTGATGGGAAGCGGTTACCATGGCCTATGGACGTATGCAACACCAGGGGTGTCATACTCGCGCTGCTGACCATGAAGAAACCCTCTGATGCCCCTCTTGAAGAACCCCATATTGTAGGCGCTTGGGAAAACCGCAGCAGGTAGGTCATTTCACAGCTTGAGTGTGCGTGTGATGAAGTTTATTTTATACCGCACAGTGCGCACCGTCTCAAGTCGCAATGTGTGAGGATGAATTCCCTGCCTATGCAATTATTCTTGCATGTACAAAAAGTTCCTCACGCGTTCTTTGCGGAGCTTAGAACAGATATTTTTTTAAATAAATGTCACACGATGATGCACCCGCCTGCCAAAGACCGTGAAAGATATTTTTTATCACTCAATTTTGTCTTTCAACTAAAAATAGACACTCCAACCTTCACTCGCACTTCATGAATGACGACCAAACTATAACCGTTTTTATAAACCAACAGGTATAAAAAGTTATACTATACTATAATACTTATGTTTGTTTTATTGCAAGCAATTCAGCCATAACTTAACGTGTTTTATATTATTTTTATTATAATTTTAGTGAGCAAATGTTATATTCACGTAATCAGTACATTACCTACTGAGTTTAGCTTCATGCTTACATACATCTATGTACTCGTAGGTACAGTACCCAACTCTTGTTTTAGCATATCGAGTTGTGTCGGAAAAAGAGTGAGAGTCTGACCAAAGTAGGCTTATTTTGTAGAGAGTTCTCTGTAACGTAAATCGGACTGACAGCTTAAAACCTACGTGACTCGACCCTCCACACTACCTTTGCCGTTTTTGGCACTTTTGTTTTTTCTAAACCCTCTACTAGGTGGCGCTAAGACTTCATAGTGATTTAATTTAATTTTAATTATTTAATTACATACACACTGACACTACCTTTACAGGGGAAACCTAATGCGATAGTGCTGTATCCTAATATTTACAAACTAATAGAATATGTGTACTATATGTGTACCGAGATTAATAATGTCCTAGAACATTTGTTTATTAATTAATATGTCGAATTTTGTAAACCTATACAAACTTAGCAGCAATAAGAACCTAAAGATCTCAAAATATGTTTAAAATAAGTACAAACCAATAAAAATAAAGAAGACTGAATGCAAACAAAACACAGCATAATTCCGGTCACAATTTTAAAAATTCATTCACAGCGCCTGTCGCCCGTTTGTCGTTGCAATGAGCTAATGTTATCCGATATTGAACTAGACAGTAGCTACTTCCAGTAAGTGGTTTGTTTCTTTATGGAGTTCATAACACAGGTATCGTGACTTGCCCCGCCTCATTGCATCCTAAAATTGTGTTTGCCAAATGAAGGGTGTTCAGATGCAGTGCTGATGCGGGCCTTTTGGGCAGTACTCGTTTTCGGCACGTCGCAAGAAGAGTCAAGCCAGGTTCGGGTAAGATCCGGGCATCGCCGGTGTGGTGTGATGCGCGCCCCCTTACCCTTATTTCTTGGGCAAAATGGTGGCACCGGAAAAGGCTATTTCGAAGTCGGAGATGGCGAAGGGTTAGCGAGGGTGCAAACGAAGAAATCGCTTCCAGCGATAAGGCAGCCCATTGTACATTAAACTGTATGCATGCTAACTACAAATTTTACTGTAATCTGTGTACAATTAAGAATTATCTATCTATCTTAAACTCGCAATCTTTGTTTTCCATGGATACATTTGAACTCATCCCAAATTACATCTCTGACTTTTCAAAATTGTGTATTGCATGCAGTAAATACGAAGTGGGTTCGTTCTTCATGTACTTGTGGGAATTACGCAATTATTTATCTCCTTGTTTACGATTATTGCGGTACTTATCATAAATATGTAGCGAGTCGGGTTAGTATTTTATTTTTACAGAAATACAGAATGGTTTTTCGCACGAATTCATTTGAGGCACCTGCATATATAGCTACACCTATTTCTAATGCATCAGGTCTGCTCCAGGTCTTATAACTCCACTCACTATTTTCCTTTTGTGCCAAATAAAAGTACCTAATATAGGTACCTAATCAATCAATCAATTAGCTTATCGCAGTCCACTGCTGGACACAGGCCTCTCCCAATGTTGGCAAGCTTTGGCATACTGTTTCCACACTTGCCAGATAGGTCGGTACAGGGTTTCTTCAGATCTTCTTCAGGTGGGTACAGTTTACCTTCTCTCGCAGTGATATCGTCTGCGTATTTTTCCGTTAGTCGTCTCTTACGAGACCCATCGGTCGAGCTGGGGTGGTGATACTTATATACTTTCTCCGTCACCACACAGATAAAGTACCTAATAAGAATTTAGTTTTTCCATTATTTTACCTTTACAGTTTAATGGTATTATTATATAAACTTGCTAAAATAATGTTTTATATTACATGCATGTTTCTCTATTCATGCGATTCATGTGACGTTGGTTCGCCTATGAATAAATGACTCAGCACAGACGCATTAGTCGTGAGGCGCATACAAATAGCTAACAAAACATTAATTGGTATTTTTAAAGGTTGCGATCAACGCTTTACATGGCGGTAACAAGATTGATACAAGCTGGACATCGCCACAATATGCATAGTACGTGACTGGGAATGAGAGAAATAACACGGATAAATACATTGTAAATTAAAAACAAAAAATAACACGTTTTCTTCATTGCTGTGAGGAGACTCAATATGGATCGAGATGTAGGTAGAGTACGCGCCACAAAATAAGTCCTTTGTCCGCGGCGGCGGCGTGGCAGTCGCAACGTGCAATGTTGCCAGTATCGTCTTTTTGTTTTACTAGATCTTTTATTGTTCAGATATAAATGTAAAATTACTTAGTTGAACTGCTGAACTTAAGAAGATAAAGGAGTGAAAACTTCAGCCAAAGTGTATCAAGAGACAGTCTTGTGAAACCTCTCAATGAGATTAGTGGATTTGAGTTCAAACTCAAACTCAAACTCAAACTCATTTATTGCCGCCGTAACACCTCAAATTTACCCCCAAAGAAACGGGTGCTGTGAATATTATAGAGTACAAGTTGTGACGAGATTGGCATCAATATATATGCTGAGAATTATAATTCTCACTAGTCCATCATAAAAAAAATTGCTGGCAACTCTAAACCGTCGTCCCTGTCATGGCCTGAACAACACACAGTATAGCCGAGTGTGGTGGCGATATCATTTTTAGTTCTGAATTATGCCGCGGGGCTTATTTGCTGGCGCGTACTCTATGAGCTGAGATCAAACGGATGCTATTATAGTATACAATAGACTACGTTGTAGTTTCTTTTGCATTTCAACCGATATTTAAAAGTAGAAAAAGCGATATGTATCGAATGGAAATATATGGTAGGTATTTGCCCATCCAAATGGTAAAGAGGTGTCATTGAATGTATGAAGAATTAAAATGTAATGTGCATAATAAAGAATTTAAAAAAAGAACATATAAATGAACTAGGGTTAAATCCTCTTCTGGTAAATATATTTTAGAAATAAATACATTAGACAAATTACACACGCTTCACAAATATTTACATTCATGGAAGGCCGCGGTAGCCTAGTGGTATGGGTAATTGACTGCTGAGACGAGGTCTCGGATTCGATCCCAGGTTTACCATGGCACACACCAATGACTTTTCGATGCATTTCGAAGTTATATGTGTATTTATCGCAGGTTTATAAGTGCCCGGTTAATGACAACTCGCTCGCCACCTATTACATTGGGACCTAAACATAAACTGGCGAAATGTTGGTGCTAGCACCTCTGCCTACCCCTTCGGGGATATAGACGTGAGTTTATGTTATGTTGTTATGTTATTAATATTTATAAGGTTTTCGACATTACCTATATAGTAGTGGTATAAAAATAAAGTGAATATTAATCAACTGAGAATTACTTAATTTTACATTTAAAATTATTTTTGAAATGTTGACAATCCCTACTTTGAAAACCATTACCTACTTATAATATAAGGAGGTGAATAACCTCTACGGCGTAGCAGTAACAAGTTTGACTGATAAGTTACAGATTCGATTCCCACCCAGTGGAATTATACATAAATGTGCATGTATTTATATAAAAATAAACGTATCTATAATTATTAAAGTACCAAACTCTTAAATAAAACCGTTTAAAAACAAAACCAATGGTTTAAATGACTTAATATGATATTAAACATTTGTAAATTTTAATTTTATTTTCTGTTCAATTATGTAATGGCTAGCATTGCTGCATTTTAATCGGTAAACACAATGGGCCATCTTTGTAATGCTCTTTCTCTATCACTACATCTTCCTTCAATCAAACCAAACAAGTTTTTTATAGCACTTAGGTGGCAGACAAGCACACGGCCCGTGGCCCGTGGACGTATGTAACACCAGGGGTGTTACACTCGCGCTGCCGACCACAAGTAATAAGTGATTAAATATAAGTTATTCATTATGCATCCTCTTATTGCAAACACATGTTCATTCTAGCGTTAACCGCGGTCGCATTTGAACCTTCACCTCGGAGTCCGGGGTCCGCTTTTTCTAGTCTAACTGCGAGTTTGGCTGGAACTTCACAATGCATAGGTGATATCAAAGCATTCATCGTGTGGCCGCCGATGACGCGTTCATTTATTTTTGTATTCTACCTCCTAAGTTAGGAGGTAGGACACGGCGGCGGTATTTCCGCCCAAATGAGCAGTCCGACTGGGGCAGTACCTCCGCCCTACGGAATACCGCGGCTATGACTTCGTGTTGTGTTTCCAGCGGTGAGTAGGGTAGCCAGAGCTCACTGGAGAATTTGTGCTGTCAGTGGGATGACTAAAGGCTTGTCCTGCTTTGTCTTCTACACTGACGGCACAGAAACTCTGTACTTACAGGGTTGGCAGCGCGACTGTGACTCCTCTGGTGTTACAAACGTCCATAGGCCACGGTAACCACTTTCCATCAGGTGGGCCGTGTGCTTGTCTGCCACCTAAGTGGTATATAAAAAAAGTTCTTACAATTTCTCGCTTGAGTATAAGAAACTGTTATTATTGCAGATTACAATAATAACAGTTTTTTATACTGAACATTGATGATACTAATGCACGGAAAAACTCTAATGAGTTTATGTGGCATTTTTATGACGAATGTATATGTTTTGTATTTAATTAAATAAATAAATAAAAGAAAAATTGAAATTATTGCTAATACATCAAAAGTAGCTAAAGTGTCGTAAATAGTGTTAGAACACCTAAGTACGGAACTATTACTTATAAAAACTATTTTTATGAAATAAAATAAGCATTCTTACAAAATATTATTAAAACACTGATTACATACAAGTTAAACGGTTTGATACTCGTATTCATTATCCACATTTGTTAATATATTCTTGATACATTAATAAATGATGTAACTGATATAACCATTACAAAAAACAGTAGTTATATAAGCTGGTAGAATTTAAAAATCTGAATTTATATGTATCAATGGATGGATGAAACTTTTAAAACCGGTTGTGGGGTAATTGTTGGGGCATCGGCCTCTCAATCATACGATTACTGGTTTCAATTCTGCCCCTTACACTACAGATGTAACCGGGAATTTTTTGTACAATTGAAATTATTATAGTCAGTTTATGCCAAATAATGGATCAAATATGAAATTGGTGGATCGTGGCATTTTGGTTATGTATTTACTCATAGCACATACAGATAAAATAAGCTTCTAGCTAGACGGTGGAGTAGTGATGTTTTTTGTATAAGACACAGGTTCGTTCCTGTGTGGAAAAGTGTTTCCATTACTGTGATAGTTCTGCAAATAATTAAAGATCGCGATAGAATATTAACGTATAATTTGCATCATTAGGAATCCTTCGATCATCAACAGCCTTTGCAGTTGTGTGGTTATGCTGCCGCTTTAGTTGTAGTTAATCACTTCTACTTTGGATTTGCCAAGGATCCGTTGAACTCGAATAGGGCCTCCATTCTGCTAAAGCAAAACCCCTGTCATACCACGGACCTGGTAAACAATTAGCGTCGGTAGCTTAGTGGATAAGGAGTAGGCCTTACGACCGAAAGGCCTACGTCTCTCACTAATTACTAACTAGGTAAAGTGCAAACTGCTATTTTGAACATAACATTTCGTTACCTCTTTTTTGCGACACCATAAACATTTGGAATTCTTTCGGAACACACAAATTTCCCTCATCCCATAATTATAAATTCTCTTAATACTTACATTTGCACTCGCCTATTCACCTTCGGGCTAGGCAGAGACAACAACCCATCATCAGTTGCTTCAGTCCTTACATACCTACTTCATGGATCCCTAAATTGAAGTAGTATACGAGTAACAGCCTCGCCGTTAAACATGACACCATCTAATATATAAACTTCTCGTGTCGCGGTGTTTGTGGTTAAACTCCTCCGAAACGGCTTGACCGATTCTCATGAAATTTTGAGAGCATATTGGGTAGGTCTGAGAATTGGACAACATCTATTTTTCATCCCCCTAAATGTTAAGGGTAGTCCCCCCTTAACATTATATGGCAAAACAACGTTTGCAGGGTCAACTAGTTTTACTATAAATTTCATTTAATTTTAAAGTAGTGGCCTTCATTATTTCTACTTCACTTACAGCTTCTTCACTATCAGTGTGATATGACATCAACGTGTAACAAATAAATAAAAATGACCCGTTTTAGAAACACTTAAAGGCGTTAGCCCTTCCGCATAAATTTAGAATCATTATTAACACTATCCATGTTATGATAAAGTGCTAACACAAAAACAAAGAAAATTACCGAAGTAACAAATCATAGAGCAGACCGTGACCAAATGTGTTAATTATTCATACGTGTGGAAGGTTAGGTTTACAATTTGTTTGGGCCCTATTTATTACATTTTATTAAAATATAAGTTGAGATCCAGGAAACTTTATGGTGGCTTGGCGATAACGAGTTTTTCATTGATTAGCATACTCGTAGCACACAATAAAACTTCTAATCCAGAAAATCAATTAAACAACCAAAAATTCTATTGCAGTTTTTAGCGACAAGTCCCAAATATATCTCAATCTTATCATTTAGTCAGTTCTCTTGCCTGCCTATGCCTTTTTATATAATGTAACATTTAATTTCTAATCTGTGTAACTGCCAGCACTTCTCGCGAATTGTATCTTGGAACTTACTATTTCTTATATTTCGGATGCGTTGCAGCACCCGTGGTCACGACTTGACTAGTCTTCGAGCGTCGAGATGTATGCGGGGAACATTTTTTTTTTTTTGAGCTCCTACCCACCATTACACTTATTATGAACGGTTAGGCTGGCGACACACCACACTCACTATGTCAGTTTTTAATGGCACTGTGTTTTTTGGTTTTAGTATCTTAATCACTGGATTCCACGTTCCGGATAGCTTGAATCCATCTTCCCTATTGAAATTTTTATATTTTTTGATTTCAATACCTTCCGAAAAGTCGGCAGAAATAGTAAGTTCCAAGATATAATTCGCGAGAAGTCCCGATACCTAGTATAATTATGAATTCACACCGCGAAAGTTTAAAAATAACATTTAAATTATTATTTAATCTCAAATAATATTGGCAAAGGCAAGTACAGTTTCAAATTACTTAGCACTTTAATTAGATTGTAGATCATTCAAGATAGATCTCTAAGCAAAATAAGATATTTTGACTTAAAAAAGCAATTTAAAAACAACTTCAGACTCACGGAGATGAGAAACCACTATTATAGATATTTTATGTGGGACGTAAATTTAAATGACCCTCTTAATGCATCTTAACGCAGTTAATATAACAGTATATTTGTTTTTATTGCTAGAGATGCATTTTTGGTATTATCTACAGCAATTTAATTAATATCAGTGACAAATCTCATTAACAAATTTTTCGTGTTAAATTACCAAACTTGAGTACCTACCTATGCATACTATGAGACCACGGGCCTGGAAACAAGAATCTCACTAAGGAATTTTTTGTTTGTAATTATTACATTTTCGTTAGCAAAAATATTTAATAGATAGGAGGATAGATATTTAAAATAAATTTAATAATATTGGTACGTTTAATAATATTATCTGTGTGGTGACGGAGAAAAAATACAAGTATCACCACCCCACCTCATCCGACGGGTGTCGTAAGAGGCGACTAACGGAAAAATACGTGGACGATATCACTGCGAGAGAAGGAAAACTCGAAATAGAACCTTGTACCAACCCGTCTGGCCATCGTGGAAACAGTAGGCCAAAGGCCTTAGAACAGGCCTATGTCTAGCATTGGACTGCGATGGGCTAATTGATTGAATAATATTGTTGCCTGTTTATTTTCGGATTAATCACAGTAGAGGAAACTCTTGAAGTATGTAAGGATGGAGTCAAATAGCTGGTTGTTGTCTCGGCCTGTCCCGGAGAAATAGGTGTGAGCGTATGTGTGTATATTTATTTGCGGGAGCAAAGAATGATGAATGAGGCCCAATAACCTCTTCAGGGGCTAAACAATTTCACCTATTAATTGGTAAGCACACCTGGCGCCTGCGATTAATTTTCTGCTTCTTTCCTTAAACACTTTATAAGATTCCTTCTTTTTCTGATTTCATTAAGTCTAAGTTTGTACAAAATTACTGTGCATAAAGTTGAAATTTGAATAAATAAATAAATAAATAAAATTCCTCTACTATTCTTTTTTTACAAACATACATACATATCACGGATAAAGCCGTGATATGTATGTATGTATGTAAAAAAAGAAGGTCCCGGAGGGTTAGGCAGTGGTGAATTAACACCCACATTTCACCAATCATTTTATACGGCCCCACGAAATATGGGGGTGAGCCTATTGCTGTATTCCGGGCACTATTGTTGACTCGAGCCATGCATCTGAGGCTGAGTCTGGGCTGTATTTATCTGTCTTATGGTAAACAACCCTTAGTCGCCTTGTACGATACCGCATGGGAAGAGATGGGCTGGCCCTAATTCTACTCTGCCGGAAACAATGATAAACTGTGTTGCTATTGGAGTTAAATATGTGGCGATAACTAAACTATTAGGTTTATAGGAATTCACCTCAATATTTAAATAGGTTCTGAGGTCACGATCATTCGGTTTCTGAACTTCTGCATATAGGAAGCGTTAGCACATAGACAGATGCTAATCGATAGCATGCTGCGAATGAATTTGTTTCGAAAATCTATAATTACACCTGCAGTACAAAATTGCTAACACACGATTTCATGAACTGATTACCCATCTTGAATATTATTTTATAACATACCAGCTGCTGCCCCCGGCACCGCCCGCTTTCATGTCGGTTATTGCGAGTGAATATAGCCTATAGTCCTTTCCCAAGCTTGCTCTACCTAGTGACTCTCTGTACTAAGTTTCATAAAGATCGGTTCTTTTTTTTTTTTTAAATTCAGCAACCGAAATTACTAATATTCCCTCTAACTCCTCCAGCTAAGCTAAATTGCTTGTGTTAGGAGTGGGTTCACATCAGTACTGTAATGGCCAGGACTCGAACCCGGGACATTTCGATCGTACTCCTTAACCACTAAGTTACCGAAGCTTTGGTTTGGACAGACAGAGTTACTTTTAGCGGGTATGATTATTTTTCATAAATTATTAAGACTTTTTTTTTTTTACGTGCCCATAATCCCCACGGATACCTCTCCACCGGAGCCGGTGGGAGAGGTTATGTCGGACTCGAAACGACTAAAACGCACGCCGCCTGCGGGTCGCTTTGGTTGCCGAAGGTGAGGTTGACAGGCATATCCCTCGCACCCCGGCGGACCCAAAATTATTAAGACTTAAAAAAATATATTGTATGTGTAAAGTGGTGTCAATTTATTTTTTAAGGGACCTAAATTCAATCAAAGTATGCATTAGCATATATTAATTACTTTAAATATAAGATGCGTTACAGACAAAAAGGATTTCTGTATGTTGCCATACTTATTTGACACTTACGTGAAGGTCATAGGCGTAATATAATTGGGTATTTGAGTGACTAGTCAAATTAGTTACTTTTTACTAAACGTCAAAACAGTCATTTATAAGGAAACTTGTATGAAATATTCTATTGTGACGTCATAATATTTAATAGTCAAATCATTTACTACTATAGATTGGGTGGATGATTACAAATACAAAAAAATGTAAAATAATCACCGGCGCAACTTTTACCGCTCTTTTACCATTCTGAATTTAATGAGCTCAGTTACCTAAATAATTTATTTTAACAACAGAAATATTCCCAATTATTGAATACGGTAGATGGCGCTACAAACGGTTTAATTAGAAGATATGTAATTTTGTACAACCAATCTAATCTAATCAATATAAAAATATGAATAACAATAAAAAAACACAAGTTACATCAGCGCACAAAATATGAATAAACAATAATTGCGTTTTATGTATTTTACACGTGTTGCAAACTCATTCAATTAAATAAAACCTGTTTTTTTTGTTCTGGCGATTTTAAAATAACACATTCATTGTTTCGGTTTATACTGTCAATGTCAAACACCTTATGACATTTTTGTATATTTCCAAAAAAAAAATACAATGACGAGGTCTCTTTGACGAAAGAATTTCAGTACGAGTACCATTGAAAGTAAAAAAAGAGCCTAAAACCTCATAGTAGACCATTAGTATTTGAATAATAATATGTTGTAAATATTGCATAAGTAAATACAATAACACTACATTCCCCACGCCTAAAAGTTGCTAGTTTTTATAATCAAGTCACAAACAAGCACATACTTAGAATGAGTATATACTGTTAGGTACTAACAGTATTCAGAAACAGAGTTCGCAAAAAGTCGGACTACGTGACGTTTTATCATCAGAAGTAGTTATATTTCACATGAGAGGCCGAATTAATGGAGATTAATTGCCAACTATAGATTGATTTAATAAAAAAAAGTAGTAGAAGAAAAACAACACCAATTTGTAACGTATTTATTTCAAGTGAGTTTTTATTATTGTGTATAGTCAATGACTTCTATTAATAGTACTAGAAAAGCCGTTTAGAACAAAAATTGTGTAGCGATTCCTGGGAGAGGCGAATTTTAAATTAGGAACGAGATTCAGAAACTAGATTGAGTTAATGAATTTTGACACATATTTACATCACCTACCTAATTGATTGCTTGAAGTCCAAATATCGCGCCCAACCTCTCACACACAAGCAAATTATTGACAATGAAGTACAGTCAGCATCAGATCAATCTTGACGAAGAAAGTGCTCAGAATGATCTCAATACCTTGGTTTTCACCCTTCCTGTTGACTGATTGTTCTGATACTTGGTACACCTTTAGTTTTTTTTTTCATTTCAGATAATAATCATAAGTGCCCGGTTAATGGCAATAGGTTCGCCACCTATTACATTGGGACCTAAACATAAACTGGCGAAATGTGGGTGCTAGCACCTCTGCCTACACCTTCGGGGATATAGGTGTGAGTTTATGTTATGTTATAGTTAATAGTGCAATTAAACAGTTTGATTTGCTCTTAACACCTAAGTTTTAAGATCATTTTGAGACTTTATAGACAAGATCGTTCTGACGCTGACTGTATATGAAACAATTGACGAATTTTACACAGATGATGTGAATGTATGAAAGGTGACATTTCAGTTTAGACAAACTTAGCCTGTAAGCACTTTTTTAGCTATCATAAATATACGATAGCAAAAAAAATCGCATATCCGATAGAATACAATAATACTTTACTCAACCGAACACTGGGCTAAGTAACTAAATATGTAATCATAATCATAATCATAATCATAATCATAATATTTATTCTGTGGATCATAGGTTAGGTATAAAGGTCTTATAAATTATGTTATGTACGCTATGTCCTACCACATGTGGTTTACAGATTATTAAGTACAGGATACACATAATGATGTACATAAGATAACATAAGATCGCACATAAGTTCGCATTGAATCAAGTGCGCATATAAACCATAAACATAAGTGACTCAGTGACTCAAACCAAACAGTCAAAAATGCCGTAATATTCTAATTAGTGATGTGAACGATAAGCAAAACAATGAGTAGCTGTTAATTGTATTCATCCGGTTTATAATAATAACAATAATATTTAACTTATTCTTAGAAAAATTGCCATTCTTATTTCGTATTTACTAAAAATAGCAATAGCATATAATGACAATAATAAAAACATGTGGATTTTTTTTAGGTGGCTGGTGGCTACTTGAGAAATATAAAAAAACTATTTTGGATTTGTACATTTTCGGCAGCAATAAACTGCCACTGACCATCGGTACCAAATCAACTTCACTTACAAGCTGGTACTCCTAGTGATTGAAGGGCGTGAGTTATATGAGGTGTAGTCTTTAACTCTTCGTGATGCGTGGTCAGATAGTAGTCGCGCCCATAAACATGCCTGGGGGTGACTGGTGGAGTCACCTGTCACCCTGGCAGAAGCAGGCCGCGGCGGCTCCCCGTTTTCGGGGACGAGTTGGGGACTCTGTAGTCCCCACACCCGAGAAGAGAGCCAGATCGTAAGAGATGGCCCTGAGTCGGCCGGGGTGCGAGGGATATGCCTGTCAACCTCACCTTCGGCAACCAAAAACGACCCACAGGCGGCGTGCGTTTCAAGTTCGACATAACCTCTTCCACTGGCTCCGGTGGGGGGTATCCGAGGTGATGTTGCTCACGTAAAGAAAAAAAGTCGAGCCCATATAAGCTGCTAAGCCAAATCTAAAGTAGGAGACGAGTAAGCGGACCCTAGGCTTTGAGGTAAAAGCTTCGGATAAAACCAGGAACTACATGAAGATGATGATGATGATGATGGTGGTGATGATGATGATGATGATGATGATGATGATGATGATGATGATGATGATGAAATAGTTAATAAATCAGAAAGGGAAGGCCATAACAGAAATCGAGTCACCAATGTTCAGTGGTGACCATAATTGGCTAAGATCTATAAGGCTGCAAGGCCTTCATGATTCCCGACTTCCCGAGTGATGCAACGGAAGTAGAAACAGAAGTTAAAAGGAAATTTTAGTGTATGCGGAAATGAATGCGGAAGCGGAACACAAAAAGACAACAATAATATTTTATAATTATAAATTTACGATATTTGTTATCAAATCAGTACTTATTTTAAATTGAAAGGTGGCGAGAACAGTAACTTCACCGCTTTTCACCTAATCCCACTAAAATTATTTCACTATGTTTCTGGAAGGGTAAAAGAAGAAGTACAGTAGATATCTGGCTAACTATGTTCTAAGTATTCGATCTATACCTTCTTTCTTTCTATACCACCAGTATATAGTTGCGGTTTAATACTTGCGGAACTTCCGCAGTTGCAGAAATCACTGATAATATAACATAAACTCACGCCTATATCCACGAAGGGGTAGGCAGAGGTACTAGCATCCACATTTCGCCAGTTTATGTTTAGGTCCCAATGTAATAGGTAGCCTATTGCCATTAACCGGGCACTTATAAACCTGCGATAAATACACACATAACTTCGAAAGGCATCGAAAAGTCATTGGTATGTGCCATGGTAAAACCTGTGATCGGACCCGAGACCTCGTCTCAGCACATTGTCATCAGCATATTTTGATAACATGAAAAAATAATTAAAACAGAACTACGAAACCTCTAAAAACCTACATTAATTTTCGATGGTTCGAAACACGGGTCCTGCCTCCGAAAACTACGGCATGATCTTTTTAGAAAGGCTTTTTCTTTGGTCTATATACAAACTTGTTTACTTAATCTAACTACAATGTTTTGTTTGACTAACTTAGTAGAGCAATCGGTTCATTTCCAAGCTTGTTTGTCATCTAAGCGGTTAATAATAATGCTAGTAGGCTCCAGTGCCCCATTCACCCGCCCACGTCATGCTGTCTTAAATAATGCTTCATTTTCAACGTTATTTATAACTATGAGGTTTTGTTTATAGGTCGTAGAAGCAATAATCTTGGTGTTCATAAATTGTTACTTTGTGACTTAGTAGAATAACGTTATTAATTTGATATCTTGCATGGGTTTTTTTTTTCAACCAGTAATGCAGTTGCTGTTGGCGTTTAACTGTAAAGAATGGGAATAAATTTTAACAATGTAAGGCTTAAATGCTAGGGTTAAAGGTCTGTCCATAATAGCAACTGGCAACATCAGTCATATTGTAACTTGAATGCTGAGTCGTGGATGCTCTTCGTGGTCATGAACCACAGTCCAGTCAAAAGTGTCTTGCACTTTTATTTTATTTTTTATTTTATTTTATTCTTTCTGAAAAACTTACAGCTAAAATACAGATTAAAAACAATTATAACATAAAATGGCCAATTACAAGTTTTTGCAATTATAGCTGTTATTATAAAATGTACAAGACGGTAGATAGTATTGCAATAGTAATATATGCATACTGTTACTTCGCATTACACTGTATCAAAAAAATTCCAGCTCAACTTGACTTTAAGTTGATTAGTGCTGGTGAAAAATAAATCTAAATCGTACTCATGGCATAGTGAATTGTACGCTCGACACACCCTGATTAGGTAGGTAGGAATTTTGTCTGTAGGTGCAGGTTGTTAGCGGCACATATAGTAGCCTTGGTTTCCTCAGACGCACAGATGATACACATAATCCAATCTTACTTAGCAATTCAGAAAAGTCAATAGAGTGATTTACTAGTTTAAACAGAAGAGTCAAATCAGCTATATTTCTACGTTCGTATAATGGGAGAATGTGGAACCGCCTACATCTGCTCAAATAATTAGGTAATGCACTTTAGTGTAACAATAAGGGATTTACATGGTAATATGTATTTAGTGTAGTGCCTCTGTGGCGTGGCGGTAGTGAATGCGATCGCTACGCAAGAGGCGCGGGTTCGATCCCCGAGCAGTGCAAATATTTGTATGCATGAATATGGGTATTTACATTGGTATGATCGTGACTCGGAGTGTACGTTAAGTCCCGGTTGCCATATGAACATCTATGGCAGTTGTTACTGGTTGTTGGAGCCATCAAAAATCCGACTAGTCTAACTACAGAACTTTGACATCACCAATTGGTTGTGGAGGTCAGATGACAGTCACTTCACGGAAAATATCGAATTTAAGCCGCATTTTAGTTTGATTAAAATGCCGAACCCAACTGAGTTGGGAAAAGGCTCAGAGATTTTTTTTTTATACCACTTGGTTGACAGACAAGCACTCGGTTCACCTGATCGAAAGTGGTTACCGTGGCCTATGGACGTGTACAACACCAAGGGAGTCGCACTCGCGCTGCCAACCCTGTAAGCACAGAGTTTCTGTGCCGTCAGTGTAAAAGACAAAGCAGGACAAGCTTCTGTTCTTCCCACTGACAGCACAAAAACTCTCCAGTGAGCTCTGGCTACCCTTCTCACCGCCGGGAACACAGCACGAGGTTATTATAGCCGCGGTATTCTGTAGGGCGGAGTTACTTTCCCAGTCGGACTGCTCAATTGGACGGAAATACCGACGTGTCCAACCTCGTATAAATGAATATGTATAATTACGTATAAATGAAAATAAAATAGAATGATGATGATGATGTATTTGGTGTAAATATTACTGGTAATTAAGAATTACAGTATTGTACTAAAACTTTAAACATAAGAATAAAAACTATTGAAAAGTTAAACATTTTGTATAATTTTACTAAACATTACATTAACCATAGAACACGGATATCAATAGCTAAACAAAGAAATTCAAATTATGTAATATTTATAGAAAATTTAAGTTAAATATGGACGTGTGATAACAGCATGAATAATTTGTTGTAGAAAAACCGATCAAATGTTAATGGGACTCGCGCTTTGTGGGTTCCGTATAAAACTGGATTGAGGGACATACTTGATGTTGCAGTAGGAAAACTGAAATTATTAATATTAGGCGCAGAATAAGCCAAAACAATGGTTTGACCGTTGTAACGACGCGCTCTGCGAACGTCATCACACCGGTTTTAATTCTATTTTTGAACGAAAAGTTTCGGAGCGCGGAGTGAATGACATTTTGACGTATCGCTGTCAAAAGCACCTTTTTTCCTATATTGAGACGGGATGGTCGATATTCATGGCTTCGTAACTTAATTTCAATAAATCTCATAAAAATGAGAGTATTTTGGCCTAAAGGATAATAGTTTGTGTCCTCACAACTATCCTCTTGTGGAATTATAGTTTATTTCTGGTGAGTTGTCATTTTTTAATAAGATTCCCTTTGATGGAAATTCGCCACGCTCCTAATTTGAAAAATAATTGTTAAAATTCTATTGTTTCAGCTCTTAATCTGAAAATATTATGAGTTCTTTTGCTATTGGCATTGTTCCAGCAAATTTATAAAAAATTAGGACCTCGTGCCCTATATTGGAGTTTGTTCTAATGACATGCAATTTTATTACAGGTTTCCAAATTGGAACCGCCTTTGCCCTTTGTCTTGGCCTTTTCTCTTTTCTTTGGACCTTTTTCGGCGTTCCTTTGTCTTCGGTCATCTGCATTTCCTTATGGAGGGTTTGGACTTTTCACCTCAAACATGGATGTACCGCATGGGCTTAAACTGAAAACTTCGCCTGCTACGAGCTTTCTCGCTGCTGTGTTTACATATACTCGCCGAGGGATGCCGTGAGCTTACTTTAATTATATTTTAAATCTAAACTTCAAAATAACCTAAAAGTGCATTGGTGACATAGAATCATGTTGACATAAGATCATTTTGACCTAGCTTATAAAACTCTAATTTTAAATTTAAGGTTAGATATACATTAGGAATGTATCCTTGCAACTATTTCTAAATGCACACTGGAGTGGACAATAAAACCTTAAACCTCACAGTTTGGTTTCATTTAGCTCACCTCCGGAAGATTAAAAGTTTCCAATATCCGCTGATTATCTTAGGCATGTGTATCTCCAAGGCGCCCGAACTTTTATGGTAATGTACTTACAAACCAATTTTATTTCTATTTCTTTTAATTAGGAGATTACACACTTACTTTTTTACATTGTCACATGACACCCATTTTTTATTATTACATCTGACGCTTGCGAACCAATTTTTTTTTACTTTGTAATAACACATATTTTTTAATTATTACAATTGGCACTCGCGAACAGGGACATGACAGTGTGCATGTATCTTTATTCCTTGCCACCTTTGCATTATTTTTTACTTTAACATGTTAAGAACAGTGTTTTCTTCATGTACTTTACTGTTACATAACTGTGTATTACAGTAAATCTTTGTTATTGTTTACTTTGCAAAACTAATCATACTACAAGTTAGTACTATTGTTTGTATCTCTCAATTACAGGTGAATGTTTCAATTTGTATAACATGGTTATTGTTATAATTATTTTATCTTATATAGCTTTTGTTTATTACAGGTAAGATTTTCCACTTAGTAATATTATATAATTACTAGTTCTTAACCTTTATTCACATGTGTGAAAACATAGTAATATTTGAATATTTGCTGTTTACCTTAAGTAGACATAAATAATTTATTTTGTGAATCACTAATGCATTTTTATCTTTATAGGCATTTGACCTAAATAACTTTTGCAACAATAACATTCCATTCTATGAGTTTGTTTGACTTTTGAGTTTAGCGTTTTGCTATCAATACAATTAACTTCATTCATAATTTAATTAACTTTAATTAGAAACTTTAATTGATACTTTAATTAGAAACTTATAGTGTATTTAATACAACTTTTTATTAGATTTTCACATCCTTTTATAAATCAAACATGGATAAGGAAATACAGGTCCCGCCTTTGTTTGAGAATATTGTTAATGATGTTCCAGTTGGTGCTTCTGCTCATGAGATGCCTCATGTCATGGCTGATTTGTCTGAAGTTGTTGATCCATTTTCGAATAGTCGAGGAGCTGGTGATCATAGTCTGAGAGCCGCATCTTCATTTAATATGATGAATGTTTTATTGAATGATAATTTGAAGAAAAACTTGCCTTCTGTTACTAAGTTGCCTGATTTAAAACGAAGTAAGCTTTTGTATGATGGTAAATCGTGCGTTAGGGAATTTATTACTCAAGTGGAAGAATATTTCTTGTTTAAAAATTTTAATGAATATTTTTTGGTTAGTTCATTCTCTGATCTTTTGTCAGGCACTGCGCTTAAATGGTTTCGTAGTGTTCGTATTCGTATTGCTTCTTGGCAGGATTTGAAGGCTGCGTTGTTGAAACGTTTTGATAGAGTTGAATTTGATTATCATTTGGAACATGAACTCCGTACTCGTAAACAAAAGATAACTGAGTCATTACCAGATTTTATTACAGACATAATGGATATGGCTAGCCGTTTGTCTATGCCTGTTTTTGATGCTACCCTCATAACTATTATTAAACATAATATGTTAAATATTTACACACCTTTTGTGTTTGGTAGAACTATTTCTTCTATCGACGAATTTATTAACCTCAGCAGAGAATTAGAGAATTTTGTGTCAAGAAAGAACTTGAGTGAGAATAAAAATATTAAAAAAGAAAAATATTCTGCTCAAATTAGTGCTGTTAAATCAGATGATTTAACTTGTTTAAAATGTAAGTCCTCTGGACATTCTTATAAAAATTGCCCTACATTTCCAGGTGTAATTTGTTTTAAATGTCACAAGCTTGGCGTCACTACGAAGAATTGCGAAGTTTGTAATTCAAATACTGTTCAGTCAAAAAACGTATCAGGTCCCATCGAGCCCTAGTTTTTGATAAAACTTCTGGTGACTCGATGTTGAAAAAATTTAGCAATGCTCCGAATGAAGCCACTTGTAAGAAAGAATTTAATGATTGGT
The DNA here is from genome assembly GCA_963662185.1 of Eilema griseolum. NCBI lineage: Eukaryota > Metazoa > Arthropoda > Insecta > Lepidoptera > Erebidae > Eilema > Eilema griseolum. The sequence continues at coordinate 10,840,784 of OY759241.1, read as the reverse complement.
TGGATTATTTGAAAGTTTTCTTTAATAATATCAGGGCTGCTCCTATTTTGTTTGTTAAACATAAAGACACTAGACCTTATTTAAATTTTAATATTAATAATAAATTTTATTCAGGTTTGTTAGATAGTGGAGCTTGTAGTTGTGTACTCGGTTCTAATATTCATCAAACATTTTTGCAATTAGGTTATAAATTTAAACCTTATAAAGGTAACGCTGTTACTGCTGATGGTTCTGCACACAATGTTATTGGAACTATGGTTTTACCTATCACTTGTGATAACTTAACTAAAAATGTAGATTTTTTGATAATACCTTCTTTTAAACCTTCAATTATTTTGGGATTTGACTTTTGGTTGAAATTTAATCTTGCTAAAGACTTATGGAATAATATTACTTTTGAATATGAATCCACTACTTGTGTAAATGCAGTTACTTCTGTTTCTGAACTTTCTCCTTCTGAGAAACACGAGTTAAATAAAATTATTTCACTTTTTGAAAATATTTCTTATGAAAAGAGAGGCTTAGGTCTTACTCATTTAGTTAAACATAAAATTAATGTTACTGGTGAACCTTTTAAACAACGTTATTGGCCCCTTAGTCCTGCTAAACAAAAAGAACTTTATGATGAAGTGGAAGTTTTATTAAAGGAAAATATTATTGAACCTTCTAAATCTCCTTGGTGTTCTCCAGTGTTAGCCGTTGAAAAACGCGATGGTGGAACAAGATTATGTTTGGACTCTAGACGTTTAAATTCAGTTACTGTTAAAGATTCTTATCCTTTACCTTACCCTTCTAGAATTTTAGATAACCTTCGGGGTGCTAATTATATAACTACTATTGATTTGTCTAAAGCATTTTTGCAAATCGCTTTAGAAGAATCTTCTCGAGAGAAGACTGCTTTTGTTGTTCCTGGGAAAGGTTTATTTCATTTTACCCGGATGGTGTACGGTTTGACTAATGCACCTGCAGAGTTACAGAGACTCGTAGACAAGTTGTTTGGACCAGAATTTGATAATGTAGCATTCTGTTACTTAGATGATCTCATATTGATAAATTCTACATTCTCTGATCATTTAGATTATTTAAATAAAATTTATAAAATCCTTAAAGATGCTGGGTTAACTATTAATTTAAAAAAGTGTAATTTTTGTAAAGATAAACTGCGTTATCTTGGTTATATTGTTGATAGTAATGGTTTACATACAGACCCTGCTAAATTAGAGTCCATTAAAAGTTTCCCACGCCCAGACAGCGTTAGACAATTAAGAAGTTTTCTTGGGTTATGTTCTTATTACCGTAGATTCATTGATAAGTTTGCTGATATTGCTTCGCCCTTAACAAAATTAACGGCCGGAAGCAAGAATTCTAAAAAATCTCTTTTCTGGAATGAAGAAGCTGAAGTTGCTTTTCATAATTTAAAACTTGCATTAATTTCTGCACCAGTTTTACATTGTCCGAATTTTGAAAGACCATTCTCTTTACATTGCGATGCTAGTTCTGTTGGAATTGGTAGTGTCCTGAGCCAAGATGATGATAATGGAGATCAACATCCTGTAGCTTATTATTCTAGATCACTTAATAAATGTGAACGTAATTATAGTACAACTGAGAGAGAGTTGTTGTCAATATTGGATTCTATTGAACATTTCAGACCTTATATTGAAGTAATGAACCATTAAAAGGTGATGTTTGGTAGGTTTATGGTTCTTGAAAGGAGATGTATGTTAGGAACTTCACAACAATTTATTAATTTCAATTTTAGTTTCCTTCAAAAATAACTTAGGTCATTTTAGGACTTATTTTTATGTAACTCTACTCCATATTAACAAATTGTTCCACATCAAAAGATCTTATAATTTTTATTTATCTTTGTTGTATAGGATTATTTTCCTGTATATATTTTTATACACTTGTATATTTAATATTGTATATTTTGTACAAATTTAGGAATTTAGTTTCTACTCTAATATAGGAGTGAAATTTAATATTCATTTTCTACATTAAATTCACTTGACTTATTTCCACTCACTTAGGGAATGGAAAATTAAGTTTCTTGAACTTTATTTTTGTACAGTTCTGGGTTATTTTCTTAGTATTAAGATTCTCGGATTGGACGCATTTTATGCATTTTTTACACACCTTGTTATACCATTTTTTGGGAAACTTGTGTCTTACTGGACTTTACAATTTTTTGTGCTATTGTGTTTCATACACATAGTCACACCTTACGCTTTGCGCACGGGAAGCTGGTGGTGTTGAGCCGGTCGTAATTGTCGTTTTTCTCTTTTTGTACGATTGTGTTTTTATACACATTGTTACATTTTTTATGCTTTGCGCACGGGATGTCGGTGGTGTTGTGCCGGTCGCAAATGTCATACTTTTCTTATGCGGTTGTGCTCAGAAAGTCAGTGGTGTTGTACTGGTCACAATTGTCATATTTTCTTTATATTTTGCTTGTGCTCGGAAAGTTGGTGGTGTTATGCCGATCACAATGCTTATAAATATATTATTACGACACTTTTGTTGTGATTTTGTTTTGACGTTTTAGATGTTGGAATAGGAATTTGAAGTCGGCGGCTTTTCAACCTAACCGACAGTGGGAAAACTTCATTGTTTTTACCGATTTTCTTTCAGATTCGGCAGCGTTGGTGCTTAACCGATATCTTGTTAGTTTCATATTTTTGTTTCAGGAATAGCTGGTATAGAGTCGGTGGCGTAGGAGCTCAACCGCACTTTTGTATTGATGCTAGAAGGCTGGTTAAGATCAAGGATTAGATTCGACGGCGTTGGTTGCCTAATCGATATCTGGAATGGAATTGAGTAGGGATTGTTTAATTTGTTTTATTGAAGGATTTATTTTCACTTTTGTGTTGAAATAAGTTTTTACTCTTTTCTGAGTTTGGTTTCGGTTATTCCATTAAGTTGGATAGTGTCCTTTGTTTCCATTTGAAACTGGAAATTCTTTTTCAACTTAATTCTTTACTTTTCGAGTGTTTTCACATTCTTTGATTTTTAGGAATGCTTTCCCATTCTTTAATTTATAATTATTTCTGCAATACCCAATGCAAGATGCTTTCGCATTGCCTTTTTTGTTTATTGAAAAATGTTGCAAGACATTTTGTCTTTTGAGGTTTTTTTGGAATTTTGTTCTGGACTCTCATAATTTTCATTAGAAAAGGAAGTTTCTTTCTTTCTTTTTTCCTTTTGGGGAGGGATGTAATGTAACGACGCGCTCTGCGAACGTCATCACACCGGTTTTAATTCTATTTTTGAACGAAAAGTTTCGGAGCGCGGAGTGAATGACATTTTGACGTATCGCTGTCAAAAGCACCTTTTTTCCTATATTGAGACGGGATGGTCGATATTCATGGCTTCGTAACTTAATTTCAATAAATCTCATAAAAATGAGAGTATTTTGGCCTAAAGGATAATAGTTTGTGTCCTCACCACTATCCTCTTGTGGAATTATAGTTTATTTCTGGTGAGTTGTCATTTTTTAATAAGATTCCCTTTGATGGAAATTCGCCACGCTCCTAATTTGAAAAATAATTGTTAAAATTCTATTGTTTCAGCTCTTAATCTGAAAATATTATGAGTTCTTTTGCTATTGGCATTGTTCCAGCAAATTAAGGCGGTAAGTCGCGCAAATTTATAAAAAATTAGGACCTCGTGCCCTATATTGGAGTTTGTTCTAATGACATGCAATTTTATTACAGGTTTCCAAATTGGAACCGCCTTTGCCCTTTGTCTTGGCCTTTTCTCTTTTCTTTGGACCTTTTTCGGCGTTCCTTTGTCTTCGGTCATCTGCATTTCCTTATGGAGGGTTTGGACTTTTCACCTCAAACATGGATGTACCGCATGGGCTTAAACTGAAAACTTCGCCTGCTACGAGCTTTCTCGCTGCTGTGTTTACATATACTCGCCGAGGGATGCCGTGAGCTTACTTTAATTATATTTTAAATCTAAACTTCAAAATAACCTAAAAGTGCATTGGTGACATAGAATCATGTTGACATAAGATCATTTTGACCTAGCTTATAAAACTCTAATTTTAAATTTAAGGTTAGATATACATTAGGAATGTATCCTTGCAACTATTTCTAAATGCACACTGGAGTGGACAATAAAACCTTAAACCTCACAGTTTGGTTTCATTTAGCTCACCTCCGGAAGATTAAAAGTTTCCAATATCCGCTGATTATCTTAGGCATGTGTATCTCCAAGGCGCCCGAACTTTTATGGTAATGTACTTACAAACCAATTTTATTTCTATTTCTTTTAATTAGGAGATTACACACTTACTTTTTTACATTGTCACATGACACCCATTTTTTATTATTACATCTGACGCTTGCGAACCAATTTTTTTTTACTTTGTAATAACACATATTTTTTAATTATTACACCGTATTCGAAAGACCGATGCTGATGACCGGAAACGAGTCTTAAAGTGAAGGCCGAGAATTGATTCAGGTATCAGTATCAGAATAATCGGGATATTTACCATGTTTCATTGTTTTGAGTTTCCGATATTTCGGCGCTGTTGCAAGCACCATGATCACGGAGGAACTGGAGTAGTGGCGGTGAACAGAGAAAAAGTTTTTTCCTAGGAGTAATTATATCGATCTACCCTCTTTCGAGTTCTTTTACTACGCGTATCTGCACTACTATTTGTTTCACTCTCACTACAAACTCGAACCCGATCTCGAGCCAATATGATAGTTTAAATACCTATATTGATTCAGGTATTTTTCATATAGATTATGTAAATCCGTACACATCCAGACCATGACGTGAAAGGCAGAGGATGGGCTATAACACCCTCAGGCCTATAAAGAGTTGTAGACTATATTAATAAGTTCCAATCGATGAAGAGAAGTTTTAATTTGTAATGGTGGTAAACTACATATTTATTGTTTATGGAGTTTTCCCTTCTCTTGTAGAACTTGTAAATTTCATCATTTCAGCTCAATGAGAAGTAGCCTACAGGGTTCGCTTTTCTCGCGATTGTCCAAAAATGCTGCATAAGCGGCAGTATCTTTTCACTGCGTGGCCTTATAAGTTTGTTTTATTCCTGTCTGCAAAGCGTTACAGATATTGATTTCAATTTGATAGCAATGAAATTCCGTTTTCATCTTTTCAGGAACTTTTTTTTTATACGGTATCCTAATAAATTATGATCGTTTCAATTAATTAAATGATATTGTCTACATGTTTGTCTATCTGAAAACGAGGTAGTTTGATTTAATCACAATAAATTAATAAGTTTAGAATCATTTTTGATGTCCAGTGTAAATAGTAGGAAAAAGATGATCCAACAACAATACACGTAGGAAATTAATTTTTTTTTTTTTTTTTTTTTTTATACCACTTAGTTGGCAGACAAGCACACGGCCCACCTGATGGAAAGTAGTTACCGTGGCCTATGGACGTCTGTAACACCAGAGGAGTCACAGTTGCGCTGCCAACCCTGTAAGTACAGAGTTTCTGTGCCGTCAGTAGAAGAAAAATCAGGACAAGCCTTTAGTCTTCCCACTGACGGCACAAATTCTCCAGTGAGCTCTGGCTACCCTACTCACCGCTGGGAACACAACAGGAAGTTATTATAACCGCGGTATTCTGTAGGGCGGAGGTACTTCCCCAGTCGGACTGCTCAATCGGGCGGATATACCGCCGTGTCCTACCTCTACGTAATACGTAAGTATTACGGATTTTGATGCGCGTCTGCGCATAAAACTGAGTAAAGTAGCTAGGTATAATCGCGATACGCAAAAGTATATCACTAGTTTGTCAAAATTATTTTTCTTTACAAAAACATTAAGAGTAGATAAAATATACATACATATAATCACGACTTTATCTCCGGAGGATTAGGCAGAGGTGATATAACACCCACATTTCACCAATCATTAAATTCGGTCCCACGTAATAGCGGGTGACTCTATTGCCGTCTCCCGGGCACTGTTGTTGACTCAAGCCATTCATCTGAGGCTGAGTCTGAACTGTATATATCTGTCTGATGTTAAACAGCCCTATCCCTTAGTCGCCTTGTACGACACCGCATGGGTAAAGATGAGATGGTCCAAAATTACTCCGCCTGGAACCACGCGAGATAAAATATAGGTATTAACGAAAAAAGGATGATCAATAAAACTGGTAACTGTGGGTTCAAAAACGTTTTAGTTGTAAGGTTAACGTCTTGCTTATTTTAGACCATTGATAAATTCAATAGTCTAATTTAAAGCAAAAAAGGCTTTTAAGTTTTAATTTTTATAATGAATATCTGATTGAACCTTTTCAAAACTTATGAATTTAACTTTTTTGTTTGTGAGGTATCATCTGTAAGTACATTTCCAAAAAGACAATAACTGTGGTCTCTGAATGCGTGTAGATATGTATCCATTGTGCCTTCATATCTACAATAAGAGCATTATGAAGTTGTAACAAATTTAATGATGGATGTAATGTGGAATAACAGTACAGAAACAAAGACTCAGGTAACGGTTTAATAAAGAGACGAGAGTGATAATGACAGATAATGAATTCGTATGTCTAACCATAAGACATGGGAATGCAATTTGATAAAAATATCGAAACACAAAAGGGAGAGTCTAACGTACCGTGGAATCGGGTGCGAAGACCGCAGAATAATCCCCGTCCTCAATTAGCGAGAATCCTCTAACTCTATCCTCTAACTCTAACTAATCTTGTGCCCTCAGTGCAGAATATAAAATCAGCACAAAAACTCTCCAGTCAGCTCTGGCTACCCTACTCACCACCGAGAACACAACACGAAGTTATTATAGCCGTGGTATTCTGTAGGATGGAGGTACTTCCCCAGTCGGATTTCTCAATTCGGACGGGAATACCGTCGTGTCCTACCTCCTCGAAGTTTCTCACAATACTATAAATTTCCACCATAATGTAATAATTTGAAAAAGTATTAGCATAAATGATATGATGATTTCAAAAATTTTATAATCAAACTTGTAGGTTCCACGGCTGAACTAAAAAAAATCGGAAGCAACGAAATGTTGGTGAAAATTCTATACCTGGAAGTACATTGATAATAATACTTCAAATTATTTCTTGCACTTTGCAATATATCAACCTTTAAAATAGTAAATTTACTGTAAAGTTGTGGTATAGATACATTAAAGAATTTATTTTATAACCCTTGTACCATTATTAGTTTACTATTTATTAACTTTTTATTTTAAAAGTATATAACATAACATAAACTCACGCCTATATCCTCGAAGGAGTAGGTAGAGGTGCTAGCACCCATATTTCGCCAGCTTATGTTCGGATCCGAATGTAATAGGTGGCGAGCCTATTGCCATTAACCAGCACTTATAAACCTGCGATAAATACACACATAACTTCGAAAAGCATCGAAAAGTCATTGGTGTGTGCCATGGTAAACCTGGGATCGAACCCGACACCTCGTCTCAGCAGTCTATTACCCATACCACTAGGCTACCGCGGTCGCAGTAGAGTATATAAATCATTAGGTAATACGTACCTAGGGCTATATGTAAAAATGCAATGAATACTTTTCTTTATTCTTTTTACGACAACATTATGTATTTCTTTAGTAAGTACAGACTATAGTCACTTAACAAATTCGAACATAAAATGGAGCCAAAAAGACTACGCCCACACGGCCTTCCAGCATGTTGTGACGGGGGATTTTATAGGCTCGTAATAATAAAAACGGACACGTAACATTACTTAACAGTGATAGACGGTAGTTCATTAAACATTCTTTACTTTCACATTACAGACTAATGTCAAGGGCACATGAGCATTTCTATGATAATGTTTTTATGGTATTTGTATTTGTATTGCGTGCAGTGTTTATTTACAGAACTTTCATTTATTATTTTTAGTGATGTAAATAAACACACATTAGCGTCACGTGGAAACGTAGCTTTATGTGTAATTAGTTCAGTGTTTGGTAGTCTCTGTGATATGTAGATAGTGTCAAATACAAGTTCAAATTTACCTATACCAAATAATACCTAGAAAATGAAGAACTATGATACAAATGTTCATCCCTTATTGTAACGCGTTTGGAAGGTTCCTAAATCCTTTCTTACTGGATGTTTACCTTCAAATCTTAACTGTTCAAACCCCAGTGTCCTAGGCTATATATTGATGAATCTGACTGATTCTGTCGGGACAGCTAAATATTAAAAAACTAGATAGATAACGCTTTGCCTAAATACAGAAAATTCTTAAAAATAATTATTAAATTTTCGGTCTTTATTTTTCGATAGATTAAAAAAATAAAAGTCGAAAAAGTTATTAATGGGACGATTATATCACTTTCCATTTTTGAGATTTTTCAACAAAATAAATAAATTCTAGGAAATCCAGAAACAACACATGAATTAGTGGAGTTTTCCACTTAGTATCTAATTATAGTACACCGATGTTAAATGGACGACTTACGCAAAGACAAACAGTTAAAATGAAGTTGTATTTTGTTAGCATTGACAGTTTTGTTCTTGTATGATATGTTACGGCTAAACATGGGTAATATGATAAACTTAAGATTACCCAGTTACCTACATTTAGATCTCTTAATTGAAGAGAGCCTAATCTTGTACTTTAGAACTTGGGTTCCGGTTTCATCATCCTATCTAAAAAGAACCAAAAGTTGGTTCTTTTTAGCTGTTACGAGTAGGATTCTAACTGCCACTTGACCTCTGGCCGCGTAACGGCTTACAAGTGAACCGCTTGCGAATAAATATATATATGAAAAACCAGTTAACTGCAAGTCGGACTCGCACTCTGAGGGTTCCGTACAAAATTATATTCAGGGACGAACTTATGTTACATAAGCGATATATTTTGATACTTAGAAGATTGATTTTTACATAGTTTCAAACCGTTACAGACCTGAGTATATAGTATGAATTTCAACTTGATACCTACACGCATGCCTGAGAAAAAGGTCTTGATAGACAGACAGATGAACTACGAAGTGATGCTATAAGGGTTCCGTTTTTCCTTTTGAGGTACGGAACTCGTAAAAAAGTAGTAGTAATTTATTTTCAAAAAGGTTTCTACGCATCTTTAGCCGGTCAAAACGCAAAATTCGCACACATAATCGCAACAGTTACTAAGTATACCATAGACTTTTATTCTTCCTTTCGAAAATTGTGGGAGCGAGCGAAGTGAGCTCAGGTACTCTATATATCCCAAGATAGACCTCCACACAAAAAAGCTCACTAAGCACTGTACAAAACCGGCTTCTTTTAAGTTTAATAATCAATGAATAATGATTATTTTATTGCTCATGTTTAGCCGTAACATTTATAATTATAGGAAGATATTCTATTCGGGATGAAGTATCTACATCTGTTTACACAAATAACACGACCTTGTTGATTCCTTTGTTATGTATTAGTAGATATTCTTATTTAAGCACGTACTTACAGACAGATACAAATAGCCAAACCCATTATAGTTAACCGATCACTTAACTTCAAAAAATACATACATACATACATATAATCACGCCTTTATCCCTGGAGGGTTAGGCAGAGGTGAATTAACACCCACATTTCACCAATTGTATTCGGTCCCACGTAATAGGGAGTGAGCCTAGACTCGAGGCATGCATCTGACGCTGAGTCTGAGCTGTATATATATGTCTGATGTTAAACAGCCCTATCCCTTAGTCGCCTTGAATTCCACACCGCATGGTAAGAGATGGGATGGCCCTAATTCTACTCTGCCGGAAACCACGCGGCAAGTAAACTTCAAAAAATATAATAATAATGGGAAACTTATTTTCTTCCTTCAAGGTATAAAAACAAAAATGCTTACCAAATAATTAATTCTTAATTGATATACACATTTAAGTGCAAAGATCGTTTGTTAATGTTCAGCAACTTTTATGTTGCCTTACACTACAACTTACCTTACCTGCTTTTATTATTGGTAACCTACCCATATTTATATGATGTTACACAAAATAATAACTTGAATAAATATAAAGCATAGTGCTATCAAAATTAATTGATTATTTGTGCATGTAGCTATATTCTATTATACGAAGTTCTTTGTGTTCGATGACCTATGAACTCTTGCGACACTAGAAATGTCATTGTCACTATCATGACTAACTGTAACAGCCGCGGCGGCGCCCGTTGTGCGCCTCCCTGTTTCCGGAGACGAGTTGGGGGACTCTGTGGTCCCCACACCCGAGGAAGCCAGATCGAGAGAGATGTTCCTGGGTCGGTCAGGTTTCGATAACCAAAAACGACCCACAGGCGCCACGGGTGCATTTTAGTCGATTCGATAATCTAGCTAAGTGTTATTTTATTTTTTTAGTTATAAAACACAAATACACAAAATTGACTCGCGATCATGTCGCGTCGAATAACCCACCCCGTATCGTTCCAAGCGCAAAGGTGCCGATGATGTTGGCCGCGTTGCCTCGCTGAATCGCAATGGTCATCCTTTGCCCCAGGAAAGCGCATTGGTCGTGGATACGGCGGCCATTTTCCGCAATCAACCTCTTCGTCTCTGACCCAGTTACTTAATGAACTAAGTACAATATCTTTCATATAAAGCTATGCATTTTATTGTACTTAATTAATGAACAAAATAATAAAGTGAAAAAAAGATAAGTAAGTACATAACTTACATTCTAATTAAAACATCATTACTGTTACGACCTATGCCTCGTGTAGGGACGGAAGTCGTATCAAGATCTTCGAGACCCAACTTTTGTGTTCGGAGCCCAAGCAAACCTTACCTGCTAACTGGTACACCTTCTGATTTACGGACAAGACTCTGACGCAGGTCTTACTTTGAGAATAAGGTCAGACGACAGTTGCGCATAAAGGTGAAGATTATCCAAATCAAAAAAAGGTGTCGACCCTGAATCTAAATATAAGGTTTGGATATGGCTGGAATTACGCGCTGTAATTATTCAATTACTTTACATATTATATGGTAAAATACTGCCAAAGACGCAACATCTCTACTCATCTGCAAAATTGCTCACAAAGCTCAAAATGAAGGAGAGTGGATCCGGTTCCAAATATAAGCCTTGGAAATAACTAGGATTAACGTAGTGAAAATGGTTATAAGATTACCACGACTCCTCTACCCAAAACCTTTTAAGTAATGAAGTCAAAGTCAAAAGCCGTCGATCTCGTTAAATTAGAAATTGGCAACGCACTTGAAAATATATTTTTAGCATCATATAACAAGAAAGATGACGCATTCGTTCAGGGCCAGTCCTTTTTTTTAGTCAAATGATTAAATTTTAAGTTAGCGGAAACTTTGTAGCGTGATATTCGCGGTAATTAATATAATCATGCTTCATTTATTTAATTAACAATTGCCAGAATGTTCTACAGTTTTCCATAAAATTTATGGTAGATAATTAAGCCATTATCGTAGTTTGAAGATTAATTGAATGGGTGGCGTAGTAGTGAAGTATCTACCTACTCATTTCGTCAGTTACTGTCTTGATTTTTGAGGTTTGATGTCGATTCCGATATGGATAAACAATTTGATAAAATATTTAATAAATTTCTTTAGGATTTGATTAACATGCCCATAAATAAATAACCGCAGTAGCCTAGTGGTATGGGTAATGGACTGCTGAGACGAGGCCTCGGGTTCTATCCCAGGTTTTACCATGGCACACTCCAATGACTGTTCGATGGTTTTTGAAGTTATGTGTGAAAGTACGCAGGTTTATAAGTGCCCGGTTAATGGCAATAGGCTCGCCACATTGGAACCTAAACATAAACTGGCGAAATGTGGGTGCTAGCACGTCTGTCTACCCCTACGGGGATATAGGCGTGAGTTTATGTTATGTTATGTTATTTAAATAAATTTAAAATAGAAGTGAAAAATACTTGAATGAATAAAGGTTACTATAAAGTAGATGAGTATGTTGATGATGTAAATAAGCATCAACATAAGTCTCTTGCTTTCTCGCACAAAATAAACTAAAGGAAATTTAAAAAAGAATGATAATCTAGTTCTAATATGGATCTCTGAGTTTCTTGCTGGTTGGTATCTTCTCAGTAGAACTAACCTACTGAACCAGCGAAATACTCTTTTTCCAATGTTTATTTTTACATTATTTAATTTAATTTTATAAACCTTTGAGGATGCCGTAAGGCGAAACGGGTCAGGTGTAATAAGCAATAAAGTAATGTGGAAAAGTACAAGTGAGTTATCAATATGTGTAACATTATTTAATATTTTTTTATTATTTCTTGACATAATTGAAAAATCTTGACGTTTATATGCACTCTTTATGTGCCTAGACTGGAAAAATGAAATGGATTCTTTGATTTGTAGAACCTGACCAGGTTCTACAAATATTGGGTAGGTAAAGGCAGTTAAAAAAAAATTGTAATTAGCCACTCACGGCCGTTCTTTTCCCATAGCTTTCAATCAAAATGATTTTGTTTACACATTGAATCAATAGGTTTGATGATGTAACCAATTCGGAATTTTGAATGGCTATATACTCTATATAGCTCTATCTCTCTTTGTCGCCCAGAATACGAACAGAACGAAAAAAATACACGTCATGGTAAGTATACCAGTTAGCATGAGAGACTTAGGTCTTAACGATGTTTATAGGACTCCATCACTCTATACATCTACTGTCGCAACGTCCGGCGTAGGAGACGCCGAGGCGGGAGCTTGTGGCGGCCCTGGGAGTGAGGGTTCTCACGCTCTCCACCTTGCTCGCGGCGATGGTCCGCTGCGCGGATGCGTGGGCGGCCGGCGCCTCCTTCTGCGAGCAAGTAATGCTCGTGAAGGAAGAGGCGGGGCGGGAGCGGCAGCGGGAGCGACGACGGACCGCAAGCCAAGCTGCCCGCGTACGAAGGCAACTCGGGCGTCGGAGGTCGATGAACGACCTCCGCCCCCCATGAGCGCCGGCCTGGGGGTGACAGGTGGAGCCGCCTATCACCCTAGCAGAAGCAGGCCGCGGCGGCGGCGCGACTGGCGCGCCACCCCGTTTACCGGGAACGAGTTGGGGACTCTGTAGTCCCCACACACCCGAGAAGAGGGCCAGATCGTCAGAGATGGCCCTGGGTCGGCCGGGATGCGAGGGATATGCCTGTCAACCTCACCTTCGGCAACCAAAGCGACCCGCAGGCGGCGTGCGTTTTAGTCGGTTCGAGTCCGACATAACCTCTCCCACCGGCTCCGGTGGGGAGGTATCCGTGCGCACATAAAAAATAAAAAAAAACTGTCGCAACGTCTTTGTCTTCAGCTTACCATCAGGCAAGGCGAAGTCCAATTGACGTGTCCTATATAAAAAAAAAAAAGTAGTATTGACAGCCTCGTAGTGAATCCAACTGCTACGCAGGGGCGCGAGTTCGATTCCCGTTCAGTGCAAATATTTGTATTCATGAATATGTCTATTGAATTGGTTTGGGTGTTTCCTTACTTCGGAAAGTACATTAAAGCACGGTCACGGTTGTCATACAAACATCTATATCAGCTGTTATGGTTAATTTGAGTCCTAAAAAGTTCATCTACTGGTCTAACTGTAATACTTCAATATCACTAACGGGTTATGGAGGTCAGATGGCAGTCATAACATAACATGACATAAACTCACGCCTATATCCCCGAAGGGGTAGGCAGAGGTGCTAGCACCCACATTTCGCCAGTTTATGTTTAGATCCCTATGTAATAGGTGGCGAGCCTATTGCCATTACCCGGACACTTATAAACCTGCGATAAATACACACATAACTTCGAAAAGCATCGAAAATTCATTGATGTGTGCCATGGTAACACCTGGGATCGAACCCGAGACCTCGTCTCAGCAGTCCATTACCCATACCACTAGGCTACCGCGGCAGTCAATTCACGGCAAATATCGAAGTTCAGGTGCGTCGCGGTTGGACTGGAAGAGGCGGATCCCTAACTCCCAGATAAGACCTCGGATGCGACTGGAATTAACGCAAGGAGGATGACATCTACTGTCACAATGCAGTGACCTGGAATAATGATAATATAGGTACATTTTTTTCTAAAAAACAAAGAACTAATTTGACAAAACTTCCGTTGTGGGTCATGAGTTCATGACTCACGACGAGACGGTTGTTTTTTTCTACCAAAACGCTTAATTTATTCTTAATTCGCTTATGTCGTTGTATGAAAAAATCTAGTTTGTGATAAGAGAATAATGTTAATGAATTAATTATAATAAATCACGTTCCTAACTGTGATAGACCGGAGTGTGAATCGGAGCGGTAAATAGCGTCGATAACATTATGTCTTGATGATGTGAAATAACTTCATAGTCTGTTTCACAATAAATGGAACACAGTTTTATCTGCCCGTGGTTTAAACAGTATTTTCATCGTTGTCACCGTTTTTAATACGAAAAATTTGTAAGTACATTTACGAATTTGTTGATCATTTCGAATTTGTGGGAGCGGTAGCGGGAGCGAAGAAGGATAGCTAGTCACACTGCCCACGTACTGAGGCAACTCGAGCGTCAGAGGTCAATGAATGACCTATGTCCCCTATGAGGCAGGGTCCCCACACCCGAGTAGGGCTGGCTGGGCCGGGGTGCGAGGAATATGCCTGTCAACCTCACCTTCGACAACCAATAACGACCTACAGACACCGAGCGTTTAAGTCGGTTCGAGTCCGACATAACCTCTACCACGTGTGTGTCCGTGGGGATTTCTCGCACTTTAAAAAAAAGCATTTCGAATTAAAAATTGTAACATTGTTTACTTTATTTAGGTCACACAGTTGATGAGATGACACTTACGAAGGTCAAATACCTCATTTAGATATACGGACTTAGTAGTCTTACTACTATTATGAAGATCAGGTAAACCAGCAAGTAGACTGGAAGAAGCAGACCCCAAACTCCAAAGTGTTAAAGATTCAGAAGCGATTGAGATTAAAGTTAGGATGAAGAAGACTACTTACTAGGTACATTCAGCACCAGATCGATCTTGACCTCAAAGTCTCAAAATGATCTTAATACTAAGATATTAAGAGCAAGTCAAAATGTTTTATTAATTTGGATTCTATATCGTTCCAACCAAAGGTGTGTTTTTTTATAACACTTAGGTGGCAAGCACACGGCCCACCTGATGAAAAGTGGTGACCGTGACCTATGGACGTGTGCAACATCAGGAGAGTCACACTCGCGCTGCCGACCCTGTAAGCACATATAGTTTCTGTACCGTCAGTGTAGAAGACAAAGTGTGCTACATATCAGAACAATCTTTCAACAGGAAAGGAGAAAACCAAGGTATTAAGATAATTTTAAATATTTTACTCGTCAAGATCAATCTGATACTGATGCTGACAGTACTAGGTAGTTATTCCCCATTATTTTTTAAATTGTTAATACAATAGCACATTTCATTAATACACACATCAACAAAGTCTAGGGAACAAGGACATTTCTAGTTTTTATTTAAAAACCCTTTCTTGTAATAGTGAGTGTTTTATATCAATAGAAGGGTATTTTTATACCGTTTTTAATTTTAATTTTAATGAAAACATTCTCATATCATTTTTTTTTTTAAGAAAGAATTGAATAGTGCCAATGTTGAGTATTACAACCTTCTATGATTAGGCACAAAAAAACGAGGTAGTAAGAAATACAGTAATTAACCGTACTTTAAACGTTTTTAATAATCTGTAGGACCTCCTAAAGCATTAGCAACAGCTCGACAACGGCGTGGCATACTTAGTATGAGATTGTCAAACATCGTCTGTGGAATATGGCTCCATACACTGCGAAGGTGTAAAAAAAGTTGTTCTTCAGTGTTCAGATTTTCCGAAGAATCACTGAAAGCTCTTCTCCCAAGCAATTCCCAGGCATGCTCTATGGGATTGAGGTCGGCAGACTGAGCAGACCATTCCAACGTCGCAATATTGTGCTCGCTTAACGCATTGACCACTACCCGTGCGGTGTGTGACCATGCATTATCTTGCATGAACATAAAATCTTGACCGAACTGCTATCGATGAGGGATTACCATGGGGTGTATAACCTCCTGAATGTATTGGTTTGCATTTAAATTGCCCCGTATCCAAACGAGGTCGGTCCTTCCACCAAGGCGAATTCCAGCCCATACCATGATTGTTCCACCTTGGTAAGGATGAACTTCTTGCGGATTCTGGAGACGACTCCAATGTCCAGGAACTCGCCATATACGCACTCTTCTCGAATCAGGATGAAAACCGAAGCGAGATTCGTCGGAAAACAGAACCCGTGCCCATTGATGGTCGGTCCACTGTAAATGTACGATAGCCCACAATAAGCGACGACCTCGATTTCTACGTCGAAGAGCTGGAACCCTAAGCGGTCTGCGAGCGTGAAGATTGGCTTCATGTAGTCTTCTCCTGACAGTTTGATCGCTAATAACCACTTGATGCTGAGACTGGAGGCCTGCGACTAACCGACGAGCAGTAATCGTGGGTTGCCGCCTTGCGGAATTTTGCAAGAAACGATCTTGTCGCGGGGTAGTAACCCTATTTCGTCTCCTGTGACGTTCGGCAATATCCCCTGTAGATCTGTAGCGTGCTCATAATCTGCAAATTACGCTTGGTTGGGTGTTGACAGCATCCGCTACGTCGCGTTGAGTTCGTCCAGCTTGCAGCATACCAACAGCCCTTAACATCTCTTCGCGACTTAAATTACGACGTGACATGATGACTACAGTCACAAAAATGCACAAACCATACGTAAAAGACGTATTATTGATAATAAACGTTATTTACAATCAAAGAAAATAATTTTTATTTTGCCTCAGAGAAACTGCACAATCAAACACTTTTAAAAGTTTTCCCTCCATATTCGAAAATCAGTACTTATTAAAATTTATTTTTAAATTTCGAACAACTCTGTAATCTACTTTATTCTATTTTTATTTATTTGCTGCCAGTTATTTGCAAAACAAGATTTACAAGAAAAAAAAAATTGGGGTCATCTTGTTCCCTAGACTTTGTTGAGGTGTTTATATATTGACAGGAATTGCCATCACGGGTGATGGCAAATACGCATTTAAACACAAATAGGTGCATAAACGTCCGCCATGATTCATGATGCTCTTATAAACAGACAGTTATCGTTCCTACTCTATCTTTTCAACAATGCAATTCTCAAAACTGGTGAGAGAACATTTAAGACTTGTGAAATTCCCAGCCATATTTTGATGGGTTTATTGTACCTACCCACTATTGTATCTGCTAGTCGGCACACGTGCTGATTGATTGGAAGCTCTGGTTACGCCTCGATTATTTTCGAGTTTGGGAGATCAGATAGTCATGGAGAGTCATCCTTGGGAAGGAGAAACAAAAATGCTCTCTATCAAAACTCTAAAATAACATCTCTGGAGTCCATCTCCCAGCCTTGGCAAAACGGAGAACTTGTAAAATCTATCACGTGACCAAAACTGATCAAACTTTTTGGTCAAAGAGATTCGAAAGATCCGATTACATAGTGCTATTCAGTGGGGCATATCAAGGAAATCTTGCATTAAGTTAGATTTTAATTAATAATGTCTTTGACCCAGCGGATTCTCCATCAACTAATATCGAAAGCAGGCAGTTCGTTTGTGAAATACAATGTGACGTAGGTACACGATATTCGTATGTCGTAGTACCAAATATACTTACTTACTTCTGCATAAAAGTAATATGTAGTAGGTTATCTGTGGTAATAGGTTAAGGTGATCCTCTTTTGATCGCTTAATTAATTAATTATTATTCAATAATGTTGTGTTAATATTATGATTAAATCTTGCTGATTTGTAAAGGTAAATAAAGCTATAAAAATGAAATATTTTTATTCGGGCATAAGCGGATACTTAAATCAGAACGGATCAGTGAACAGACTTATTGACTGGTCCAATAAGGATTGTAAGCATCCACTAAGGAGGTTATTTCACGTCTGGGTTGGTATGAAACTCCGTCATTTTCAAAATAAGAAGCTCAATTTTCATGTCCTACTTGCTTCTGAAATAAATGTACAGTGACAAACCCACGTGTGTGTGGATCTGGTTTGGTCAAATTGTATAACCGAGCTGATTTAATGTAGAATAATAAAGAAGTCTGTATTTTATCACTGTCATTGACATTTATCATTCACTTTATAGTAGCAAATTATTATTTGAAAATATCGAAATATGATCTCATACTATCTTTAGTACGAAAACCATCCATGTAAGCTAATACGTGCGGTGCGCCATGCATACATAACCTCATTACTTCCAATTTATGACATACTGGATGCAGAAGACAGAGGATCGGATGAAATGGCGGATATTGGGAGAGGTCTATGTTCAGCAGCAGACTGCGATGGGCTAATTGATTGATTGATTGCAATCTACAGAAGTACCTTGCTAGAGCTCTAGATTCCTGAGCTACTGGACCCATTGTGAACGACGCTCCCATAATGTTAGGACACTCGCCTCTTTGAAGAAGACCTCATAAAATCGTCTTTTGACGCATATCAGCAGTACTCGATGTGCTGCAGATTAATGTACTGTCATAGTAAGCCTGAGAACTTCCTCTTTAGACAAGTGGCAATGCGCCTATAGAATAGAATATATCAGAATGACCAATGCATGAGATTGATATATGTTGACTGTCAACGTCATATATGTAAATAAATTACGTGTCAATCCTTTGCATTCATCATTGTATTCTACAATACGTCGGCCAAAGAATTCCCACTTGGCTAGGAGACCTGTTCCCAGAGAGGCGTTCCATTGAACGGTTCTATTTGAATATTAACCAATTCAAAATCTTCGACCTTTATTTAATTATAAGGTTTATGATAATACGAAAGAATGATGTTGTAAGTATGGTGGTAAACATTATGGCGTCCGGTTTCTATGTATCCTGGTTCTTAGAACTGGTAATGACAGTATATTGGCCTCAGAATGAATTGACACATTCCATATAGTTATTTTTGGTTAAATAGTTCAAAACTGGCTCTGACTTGTATAATTTTCATAATATAAATATCAATAATCGTAATCAATATTAACCTTAACAATTCCGTCTATTTGAAGCCGTTGAGGATAATTCAGTTTTTTCGAAAAATGAAAACTCTATGCTTCCGGGGTTGGCAGCGCGAGTGTGACTCCCTTGGTTTTACACACGTCCATAGGTCATGGTAACCACTTTCCATTAGGTAGACGGTGCTTGTCTGCCACCTAAGTAGCATAAAAAAACACCAGAAATAAGCGTTTAGCTTTCTGTAATCCATTGTTATTGCTACATGCACCAGGTAGAGTCGTTGCAGATAGGTTAACCCTCTGGTACCGATAGGTTTAGCAGAGCTTAAAAACGTTACGATACATAACTACCAAAAGACTAATCAATGACATTACTTTTAAAAGTTAGATGAACGGTATTACCGCTTCCATTAGCCAAATATTTATATATTGAGGTTAGACTACATTATACGACGACATAATAATCTATGCATTTTTAATGTGATAATACCGTCGAGAGGTCGTTTCATCTATAAAATATGTTAAAAAGAAAACATATACTTACCTATATATAATGGGTACCTCATCTATATGTTTTCTTTTTAAGCAGTTCTATTTTATGAAATTAGTTAAATTATGCAGACGACATCACTGTGAAAACTCGATATAAAATAAAACCCAGTACTAATCACCAACCCGTTTGACCACGAGGAAACAGTATGGAGATTCATGAAAGTTCTGGATCTAAATTTTAGATGGGAACAAGTAATCATCCAGATGACACTTTTTCCGATAAATATAAAAGAAGTTAGCATAGTGATTGTTTATAATTATTGTTATTACGTTTTATAATGTTTTTTTTACGTGCGTAAAATCCCCACGGATACCCTCCCACCGGAGCCGGTGGAAGAGGTTATGTCGGACTCGAACCGACTAAAACGCACGCCACCTGTGGGACGATTTGGTTGCCGAAGGTGAGGTTGACAGGCATATCCCTCGCACCCCGGCCGACCCAGGGCCATCTCTCACGATCTGGCCCTCACCTCGGGTGTGGGGACTACAGAGTCCCTAACTCGTCCCCGAAAACAGGCGGCTTCACCTGTCACCCCCAGGCCTGCGCTCATGGGGGGCGGAGGTCGTTCATCGACCTACGTTTTATAATGTAACTTACTAACACTCTCTGGCGACGTGGAAACAGTAGGCCAAAGCCTTCCAATATTTGGAGAGACCTATGTCCAGCAGTGGACTGCAGTAGGCTAACTGATTTCGTGAAAGTTCTGGATCTAAATTTAGATCGGAAAAAGTTATCATCCAGATGACACTTTTTCCGATAAATATAAAAGAAGTTAGCACAGTGATTGTTTATAATTATTGTTATTATGTTTTATTATGTAACCTACTAACACTCTAGTTCGTAGTTCAGTACAATGTGCTACACTACACTATTCAAATTAAATAGTGTCACACAATAAGAACACATAAGAATAAGCGGTTTTAAATAATTATATTTAGATACGGTAGGTAAGTTAACGGTAGACGGTAGCAAAAGTGCTTTTCAAAATAGGATATGATTATAAATTCTGTCTTATCTTTAATCGATTATTTACTAATGGCATCGATTAATTTTGTATATTAACGGAGAGACAAAAAGTAATAGCTCTAGAAAGTATGCGACGAGCATCCTATTCTTAACATTAAACATATTTTTTTGTAGATTTTTGGCAGAATTTGTACCAGGTTTCAAAACGGTTCTTTTGGTTAAATTTAAATATGTATAAATATATTCAGAGTTAGATTTTTTATTCTACATTATGCGACTTGTGGCTTAATAGCGCCTAAGAGGTTTCCATTTTATGACACGTGATCCTCTATGTATTAATAGAGTGCTGCAAGCAACAGGCTGCAATTGAGCATTGGTTTTTCTGTTCATGTTCAAGTGAAGGTTCGCGCACCAGAACTATTCTGGTGCGCTCCTTCTAACTAATGTACGACGATGAACTAAAATAGGACGATTGCTTGCGCCTATATCATCTGTGTATGGACTTCTGTCTTAGCGAAGGACCTTGATGGTCGTACAAAGCGACGCCAGACCCATTAAAAAATATAAAACCCGGTCCCCTAAATAGTATTGCATTATGAGACATGGACTGAAAACTCTTACATCGTTTTATACCAGTCGCACTAAGAGACGAGCTTTCGAGTCCGACTAAACCTCTCCCATCGGCTCTGGTGGTAGGGGTATCCGTGGGAATTTTACGCACGTTAAAAAAAATTATCACTCACGATATTTTCTGAGGTACCTCCGTGATCATGGTGCTTGCAACAGCGCCGAAATTTTGGAAACTCAAAACAATACAACATGATAAATATCCCGATTACTTTGAAACTAATGAATTGTCAAGTCTGAAAACACAGCACCGAGTACATTAAATGCTGACGCCAACAGTACAACTAGAACACGACAGCACATGAGTAGATTACTGACGACAGCCTAGCTGGATACCATTTTTTATAAAAAGTAAAAGAATAGCTTAGCAATCGAAATTACCTACTAATATTTCCTTTAATCCCTGTCGCTAAGGTAAATTGCTTGTGTTAGGAGAGAGTCCACGTCGGTATTGTATCGACCAGGACGCATTGGTTTTATCATATTGTTCGAACGAAGTATGAGATTCCGTACTTCATTTTAAGTAGTCTGAAGCAGATGCAGGATTCAGCTATATCCGCATGCGCAAAAGTCCGATTCGGGATCCGAGTTGGGCTTCCGCTAGTGAAAAGACTTCACTGTATTAGGATATAATTATAAATTCTCTCATTTAATAGCACTGATTTTTCTGGTATATAACTAAAAATATTTAAATGCGTAGAGTACCTAAGCTATTTTTAAAATATTTTTTTAAATTGGCTGAAGCTGTACTACTTTTTGAGATTTCTGACGCAACACACGGTGGTTGATTGAAAATCTATAAACTTTATGTTTGATGTCTTCTTTTTCACCTTATCGTTAATCCCAGTCGCATCCGAAGATTTCACCTGTCAAGGTGCCCCCCCCCCCCCCTAATTGCTGACCCGGAAACACAGACCTCAAACTCCAGTCTGGAGTCCGCTTTTTCAAGTCTAGCTGCGTATTTGGCTGAACTTCGATATTTTCGATGTGTTTATCATTAAGTATCTAATAGAACCTATGTGGCGAAGCGGTAAAGCGTCCTGCAGCTAAGTCAGACGTCGCAGATTCGATTCCCACTCAGTGAAAATTTTTGGTTGACTTTGCCTATTTGAATTGGCCTGGGTGTGACTAATGATTGGTGGTATAGAAAAAGAAAAATATAATGTTTATCCACATCCTTGAAACCATAGCACAAGCTAGTTAACACTTTGCTTATTTCGGATCTAGAAAACGTTGTGTAAATTGTCGTAGAATATTTATTTATTTATCATACTCTATCGTGAGGCTGTGAAAATCGTCAGGTCGAGACCGGCGGCGCGAGTAGTGTCCCTCCGCCTTTTTCTGGGGAAAGATAGAGTGGGCGAGGGAAATGCTCACCCTTGGTGACAGATGGCCCAAGACGGCCGTGCGGTTTTAGTCGGTACGAGTCCCACATAACCAACCCCGCTGGGCTCGAGGGTATCCGAGTGGATTTCCGCACGTTAAAAAAAAGGCTTGAAAATCGTGGTAGTAAGCCACGATTTTCACAAAAATATACCTACGACTTTTAATTACGATTTGTAACAATATACATCAGTTTGTCACGATACCGTTTACAATTTATGTTGTGCGAGCAAGAGACTTAGGTTGACCACGCATTTTTATCATCAAGATACTCATCTACCTTATAGTAGCTTTTATTCACTAAGTTTTTTTGCACTTCTATTTTAAATTTATTTAATGGCATGTTAATCAAATCCTGAGGAAAATTATTAAATATTTTTATATAGCTGCCTACAAATGAATCACCAACCTTGTGAAGCCTAAGTTTTGGTACAACTAGTAATGTTACTTTGATATTGAGTAGTTCGTTACGACATCAGTAGTGTAGGTCAGGATTCAAATCATCCCGGGTTAGAATTCTGGCTATCATGTGGCAGAATATGAAAGAACCTTACTATATTGTAACCCCTTCTGTATCTACCATATTCTTGCAAATAAATTCAATTTGAATTTAAACTACCAATGCTTTATGCCTTGTTGATAAAATGTCATAAAATTCAAATTTCGAAAAAATAAACTACTCTAAGTTACATCACCACACATAGATATGATGGGGGGTATCCCGCCCAACACGTAAAGATCAAGCCAAGCCAACCTCACCTAGAAGACGGTACACGTGATGTTTGATGGACAGTGCTTTCGAGGAGGCTGACGATCAGTTGCTTCTCCTGCACAATATGGGCATTCATTGATAATAATTTAATTATATTGTTATGTATAGGTACTTTAGGTATTTTTGTGGTATATTAGATGTAACACTAGGTGTAAACGCTTTCCACGATGCATTTCTTTAAGTAGGTAAAGAAACATCAAGTTCAATTACATCAGCATACACGAAATAGCAACACTTACTATCAAGTGCACGGTACTTATAAAACAAAATATCTGAATGTCTGTCTTTTCCAGCTAATCTCCGAAATGGCTGGGCCAATTGTGATGGGATTTTCATTGTCAAATAGCTGCTGTTATAGGACATAACTAAGGTTCCATTTATTTTAGATTTTGGATTCCGCGCAAAAAGATAAAACAGATATACCTAACTCCACACAGACAAAGTCGCTCTGCGCCGCTTGGTAAATTGTGCCGTCAGTAAACATTAGGTATAAATGTATCTATATGAAAAATGCAAATAGTTTTACATCAGACAATGTCAAAATAACATCACAATGGTAGCTTGTCAATCGCTTTTCTTATGATGAGATCATATTTTATTACCGACTGAACAATGTTTACATTCCATGTAGGTAAACATGTATTGAACTGGATTGTAAGAACTTGTTTACTTAAATTGCAATATGATTAAGCATTGAGTATTAAATTTATCAATATTTAGACGTTGAGCAAATCTAGATCGCCTGGTTTCACGCATAGGTACCTACCTGTTTTTTCCTGACTAGCTAATTTTTTTAAATTTCTGAGTTATCGGTGAAGTCGTTCGGAAGTTATGCGCGTATTCATACATTTAGGCGATTAAATCTTATATCGCTTAGGCCGCGTACGAATCTGTAGGTTCGTAACCAGTTACGGTAGAAGAAGAAAAAAATCCGGTCAAGTGTGAGTCGGACTCGCGCACCGAAGGTTCCGTAATTTAGCTACATAAACTTTAATATATTTTGAATGCGTTGACGTAGAAGTTTGATTTTTGCAGTTTTAAGACGTTATAGACCTGAGTAGGTATGTCGTATGAATTTCAACTGAATACCCCACGCATTCCTGAGGAAATGGTCTTGACAGACAGAAAGACAGACGAACAACGAAGTGATCCTCTAAGGGTTCCGTTGAGGAACGGAACCCTAAAAAAGATCTCCATAGGATACCAGTTACCAAACAGGATTTTCTTTTCTTTTTACGATACCGGCATTATTTCTAGTAACCAAGTTTTACAACATTTAGCTCTAGCATAAAGCTCTATATGCGAAAAATATTTTTTTCTTGCGGTACGGTGAAAGTAATTTTAAATAAACGGCTTTTCTATGTCATTAGATTCGTAGTGTATGTCATGGGGTGTACATGAGTCCCATCAAGATCTTCTTGATTCAAGCCAACATCACTGGCTAGCCGGTACACCTAGGCCCCGATTCTACGAAGTTCATGTCATAAGTTCATAACAAAACCACTGTCAAACACTGACACTGCAAAAAAGCCATTAAATTTTAGACTTTCTTGGAATACTCTTAAAGTTCAAAATTAAACGAAAAAAGTTCATTACATTTAGAATTCACTATATAAGATGCCATTTAATTTAGAACTTTAAATAGGAAAGTAAATTCTAAAATAAAAGTAATTTTGTTGCTGTGTCTGTGGCATGACAGAGGCTTTGACATGCCATAAAATTAACTGAATCGGGGCCCTGCTCATAGATCGAAGAAGGTCTGATGCAGACTTTCCTCTAGGGGTTAGGGTGTCAGACCCAGATGGTAGCCGTTCCTATTAGAGCCTTGAAAGTCAAACCCGCAAGATGATGATGAATGGGGCCTGACTCTTGATTTTGTTTTCTATAATAGATTTGAATCGTAAAATACCTATAGGTACATAAACTTTATGTAAGGATGGAAATGAAATAATTTCGGTAAGCACGAATTTCTTTTAATTGGACACCTGCAATAGCGTGATATTCTATAGACACTAAAATTCGGTCGGTCTGGTCATGGAAAGTGGTTACCGTGACCTATGAACGTGTGTAACACCAGTGGAGTTACATCCGTGCCGACCCTGTAAGAACAGAGATTTTGTGCCTCCAGTGTAGAACACAAAATCAGGACAAGCCTTTGGTCTTCCCACTGACAGCACAAAAACTCTCCAGTGAGCTCTGGCTACCCTACTCTCCGCCGGGAACACAACACGAGGTTATTATAGCAGTGGTATTCTGTAATGGCCACAAAATCCATGATGTAGTTAGTTCATTAAAGTACCTACCCTCCTCTGTGCCCCAAAAAAGACAATAAGTAGGAAATCATATGGTACCCATGTCATTATGAAGAATACCGATTCATTCACCGGAATACCAGTATAGTTCGGGTAACTTATGGTTATATATAATTATTTTCGGTTCATTAATCAATCAATTCGGTTCATAAATCAATTCGCAATGAATTAGAACCATAGACAAAATTATCATATCAACAGTTGTCGTTTGCGGTCACCTTCGGCATCATACCTTTAGTCATCTAAACAATGGATGAAGCCCTGGCGCAGGTTTACTCTCGAGATAGGGAGGTCAGACTGCTCTCGCTCCCGGAAAAGAAGTCACACCAATCAAAAACAATAAGCCGACTTCTAAGTGCAACTTTTGGAAACTTGCTATGAGGATAATCATGATTTAGATGGATATTATCTATTACTAGCACCGCGCCGCGGTTTCACCCGCGTAAATCCTTATCCCATGGGAATATCGGGATAAAAAGTAGCTTATGTTACTCCGTTAAAATCGGTCTAGTACTTTTGAGTTTATTCATTACATACAAAAATACAAATGTTTCCTCTTTATAATATTAGTATAGATAATATTTACAGTTTAGCCGAGCAAATACCTTATCTTGAGCATCTCTAGGAGGCTGGAAAGAATGCGTACGTTAGGTTTTATACGTGATATATGTAAGTAAACATATATTGTTATATCTGCAGTTATAATCGAACATATATATTATCTATTACATTTTTACCGTTCTAAGATAACATATTTAGTGTTAATACTACTTTGAAAACATATAACAAATTGTTATTTTATGTAAAATATTTGATAATTAGGTTCAGTACTTGCTTAATTAAACACACGCTACTATCTTCTTTCAAATAAAAGTCAAATTACATTAATTTATATCGCAATTATAAAGATTTATTTTTAATTTATCATATGTTTAGTAGACACATAGTCGACGACGAGAGTAGATAATATTTTAAAAGCTAAAGCTCCGGGCGGCGAAGATGTTCGCTCGTTGCATCGCGGCGGCTGGCGACGCGCCTCCGGAACCTGCTATATAAACACGGCGATTAACTAACCACCACCAATACATAGCCGACCGTCACAGCGACTGCTCATTTTCAATGAATAAAGTTGGAGCTTTAAAAAAATAAATACTTGTGTCAGTGATTATAACGAACCTACTATTTCGTCACAGGACCTAATTCACAAGTGAGTATTGAAAATATTAGCGGCTTATATCTTGTCTAGTTCAGTCTTATCAGTGTAAATAAAATATTTTTATCATATTTTACAATATTTCTTTCGTTAATTTTACAGTAAGGCCATTTTTAGATAGTTATAATATAAGCAAAAAACTTTGTTTATTTCAAAATTAAATGTGTCAAAATTTTTTAGCCTTTCAAGATATATTAAACAAACAAACAAAAAATATATAAAATAATAGTGATCTAGATTGAAATTAAATAATAATTATTATAATAACAACCAGATAAATTCAAATTCAAATTAAAATATCTTTATTGTGAGATATAAGATACTAAATAAATTGATTGAAGCAAATTTATTTTGCTTAAGATAAAAAAAAATGTAATTCTAACATAGGTATTGCGAAATAAAAATAAAAACCTTGTGAATAAACGAAACACTGAACTATTAAAACCTTTTTCTAAATCCAAGGAGACTGGCAACATGTAAAAAATAATTGCTTATTTTTTTCACGGTAATTTTAACTGCCCCTAACGAGAGTTTATCACAATTGGGTATTTGACTGTGTAGTCAAATTAGCTACTTTTTACTAACGGTCAAAACTACATTTAAAAAAAACGAAATAAACAATTGTGACGTCATAATATTAATAGTCAAATAATTTACTATTAGAGGTTAAGTGGATGATAAAAATAAATAAAAACGATAAAATAAGAACGGACGTAACGTTTACCGCTCCTTTACCATTCTTAATTTAATGAGCTCAGTTCAATAATTTATTTTAACTACAGGAAAATACCCAATTCTTTAGCGTCCTAGTTCAAGCAATCGGTTTAAATTGATCATTGTTGCATTATAATGTACTAATGCTGTGGTTATAGCTCGGTAACCTGTTCTGACAATAAATAAATCAAGTAGCGCAATTCACGCTAGGATGGCCAGGAATACGGTTGGGAACTGGGGACTGATAATTCTGAGTTACTCACCGGATATCAACAATTTGTGGTCACGGATCGATACTCCCGATATCATTTCACAGATTATGGAATATTGTTTAGCAAGATACTTAATTTTCTTATAAAATTTATAAAATTTATCTTCGAAATTTTGGCAGTAAATAATAAAAAAAATTGTCATAACTTTCTAAGGATTCACTGTCTGGGAGATAGGGGGAATACTTTAGTTTGTCTATGACTTGTGAATCAGTCGTAGGTGCAGGGACTCCTTGCGACGAATTAATAAATATCCACAACATTTCCATTACCTCTAAATTAATAAGTTTAAAGCTAGGTTTTTTTCAGTAAGCACTTTTCAGCTATAGGAACTATAGTTCGTCTGTTCTTCAGTAAAGTTTGCAAACCAGTAGTATCGCTACAGGCGAAACTAAAGTGTATAAAATTGATTTAGATTGAAGTGCCATTGCCTTTAAACCTAAATACTTGCACTTGCGTTATTGAATCGTGTATGAAATAGCGATTACTCATTCACAACTCTGATTAAAAATATTTCACTATTATTGGACCGTATATGGGTAAAATATTTTTAAACTAAATTTATATACTATTTTTAATAAAAACTACCGTTATATAATAATGAGACAAGGTCAATTAACACCCACATTTCACCAATAATTGTATTCGGTCCCACGTAATAGGGGGTGGACCTAGATTCGAGCCATGGATCTGAGACCTGTCTGATCTTAAACCGCCCTATCCTTTAGTGGCCTTGTACGACACCGCTGGGAAGAGATGGGTGACCCAAATCCTACTCTGCCGAAAACCACACGGCTAAATATTTGTAACATAATAAACCATACTGCCTCGCCTAACCTCTGTCTTAAATTAAAACTTGATATTGAACTCCGCAGTTAAACAATTCACAAAGTTATTTATATCTCCGATAGAATAAAAAGATTGCGCCTATATGTAATGCCTCATCAATTTACGGTCTTAAAATCAAAACCAAGATCAAATCACACATGAATTCGTAGAACCTATAAATTTAACCATAAACTTGATGAATGAAAAATTACAGCAACAAAATCAGTAATTTGCCACACAGTCGTGAGTAGTTAATGACCCCGGTGGCTGACTGGAGCGAAACAAAACTTCGATAAAAACATCTCGCCAATAACATCTAATGCTTGAGCTACTGCAGTCGAAGAAAAAACTACTTGTCGTATGACTCAACCCGCGAGAGTCAACTATCATTGGTACAGAGAAACAATTACACATCAGACGAGCAAGGTAACTCGTTAAGGAGTCGACGATCCTTGCAATCTGCTGTGGATCTATATCTCAATATACACATGGGAACTCACAATTATAAAATAGGTGTCTGTCTAAGAATAATGATGCATTCCATTGTATTGATTATCGCAATCCACAGTTGGTCTTCCCCCAATTTGTCCACACGGCATAAAACAATGAATTAAACTGTTATCGATTCAATCTACTGGACATAGAAAGCCGCAAAGGTTCCTTTTCATTTATCCATAACTGAAAAATGGCGCTTACAATCATAGAGAACAATTCGAAAATTACATTTAACAATAGGCGATAAAGACAGGTACATGAGTGACATGATTAGTTAGCAGAACTAACACAGACATACGCGATCCATAAATTTGCTTCGATGTCAGTTTGCATACGTTCCCGCCAACCCGCTGTGACGCAACTAACAATATGATTTGCGCAGTACATTTCCGCGAGAGTCGTCAATCTTATACCATATTTTTGTGGTTTTATGAACGGAAATATCCACTGCAATACCTTGTTACCCTATTTATACACTTAAATAAAACGTACTGTACCGAGATATGCAAAAGTTAGAAGTGGGCACCAGTAAGGTAGCCCAAGGCCAAGTTATGTCTATTATCTAACATAATGGACATAACTTCCACGGATCATGGATGGTTTAGTCGTTACAATAGGCTGAAGCTGCATACATAATTATATTGGAGATGGATAACTAAGGTCAATTTTGAAACTTAAGCATAAACTTAGGTATCTAATAACAGCGAAATGTCGAATTGTGATATTCACGATAATAGAAGTAGCACAAAGAAAGAAGACATAACATAACATAAACTCACACCTATATCCCCGAAGGGGTAGGCAGAGGTGCTAGTACCCACATTTCGCCAGTTTATGTTTAGACCCCAATAGGTTTAGGTGGCGAGCCTATTGCCATTACCTGGGCTCTTATAAACCTGCGATAAATACACACATTACTTCGAAAAGCATCGAAAAGTCATTGGTGTGTACCATGGTAAAAACTGGGATCGAACCCGAGACCTCGTCTCAGCAGTTCATTACCCATACCACTAGGCTACCGCGGTAAAGAAGGAAGATATTTTATTAAACAATATTTAAATAAAATCACATTGTATTGCAGCATCTGTACATGGTATCAGCAATGAGTATGTTATACAGTGTTTTAATAAATTTAATTTAGTTAAGGTGTAATATTTACACAATATGTGAGATCAAGTAATAATTAATACGATTTTTTTATGTAATAAGAAAATGTCAGGTTACAGAGTGTGTACATTAAGTCATCGATCGAGTGCGTTGAGTGGAGGAGTCTAGTTTTGTTGACATTTCGCACTCACCCGGCGGTTTCTGCCGTTACACAAACTCACTTCTTCCGCTGGCATTGACCTATGTTGCTCTAACACTGCACTGTCTACTTAGCATAACCAGTTTTCGTGTATCTATAACTTTAGATTTTTTACTGTATTTTCTATTTAAAGGCAAGAAAACTTCGAGGTCTGAAACATAAAATCGGTGGCCTCTCTTGTAAATATACATTTTTTCCGTTACATAATCGATTTTGAAATAACACATTCGATGCAGCATAAACATGTTAAAATTATTACAACTGAGGTTATAAAATGATAATAAAAGGGTAAGAATGAGTAGGTAATCTGTTTTATTAAAGGTTATGTATATAAATGGATCTAAAGCTAATAGAACAAGCGAGGAAAAAGTGTTATCAATATGTGATGGTAAAATAAAAATAAGGATGCTCTCTAACCTTCACATCGATCCAAGTTCAAATAAAAGCACAGTAGGTATTGGTGTAATTTATTGTCAAAATTTTAGTGTTTTGTTTCTAAATCAAATTTATTTACAAATAAATAATATCTGGTTCTGAACCCCTAACTATAGACCGCGACAGAATAATCTAGTTCTGATCGGTCAAATTCTTGTTATTATAAACTTAGCTATGCCTTGTTCCGTTGGTACTATGGAGCTTGCCTTGGACCAGGACCAGTAAAACAATAAATACTTAATCGTTTCCTGCACAATAAAAAAAATACGCAGTTATAAGTATTTCTTCTAAAAATAACCAAAAATTAAATAGTTGTTAAACAAGTATTATTTATTTTACAAATTGGTTATAATTAATCTTCAAAGGACAAGTATCTTCCAATCTTAACAATTCAAAGGTTAGTTTGTGTGCGCAACTCGTGTGAATTCCAATCTAACATTCTGTTAAACAGAAACGATTTGACACGGACACACGGAATGAAAGCCGCATAGAGTTACCTTAATGGAGAATTGCACACATTTTAACTGCACGTGATTATCGTAAATCAAAATGGATTCAGACTCTATCGAATTCACATGCCTACTGCTATAAGTTGAATATGACTAACACGTGTCCAGATTTTTAACTGTAAATTAATAATATATTTTTTGAATCCTGGAGTTCAGACATTGTAACTGCTTGATAATGCAAGAAAATAAGCGGGTATAGGAAGAAGTTAGATGTCTGATGAATTTAACTTTGTATATTGTTTGCAACAATACTATCTAACACTTCATATCCCTCCATTTAGTTTTATATGTGTTGTGGCGTTTTCTTTGTGAATCTGGATATTATTAGTGATAATCCACTAATATTGCTCTTCAATTTGTTTTGGTACGAGGTACGACATTACATTTTACAATTTTTGGTAGGAGATAGTACATGGCGGTATTTCCGTCCAATAACTAACCCATAATAACTTCGTGTTGTGTTCCCAGCGCTGAGTAGGGTAGCCGGAGCTCACTGGAGAGTTTGTGCTGTCAGTGGGAAGACTAAAGGCTTATCCTACTTTGACTTCTACACTGATAGCACAAAAACTCTGTGCTTACAGGGTCGACAACGCGAGTGTGACTCCTCTGGTGTTATTCACGTCTATAGGCCACGGTAACCACTTTCATTCAGGTGGGCCGTGGGCATATCTGCCACCTAAGTTGTTAAAGTGTGAGTTCAAAATATCAACATAAACGTGTGAACGGCTTTGGGTCATTCTTCAGCAGCTGTTTATTCAAATTCAAAAGATTGCATACATTTTGTTTCATAATTTTGAATATGGTTAGAACGAATAAGAACTGGCAATTGTGACTACCAATAAACACTGACCTCTGAACTGTAAAAGTAAATAGTCTGACAGAAAATTAAAATTATTTAGCCTCACGGACTAAATTGATTGATATAAAATGCCGACTGGATTTTCATCAATAATTTCGTGTAAAAGTTATGGATTATATATTTAGTTTTTTAACTTTCCATCAGAGTAGATAATGCCCAAACTAAACACAAACTCAAACGATTGCTCCACACGTATCAACCGTTGTTCGCGCTAAATTAATTCATCACAAGCGGTTGTCATACATCGACGTATTAGATTTATGCCAGTGTGATGCCATTGTCGACCGGATAGAATTGATAGGTACTCCCAATAATGACAATGAACCGTGGGATGTAAGTGTTGAAACTTACACAACGCGTGTGAGTGAGGGCTACCAGCAGTGAGTTAGAACGTTCTTTTATTATCACTTATCTTGTAGATTATCGCAAGGCAAGACGTCGTTTAAGTATTGAATGAAATTTTAAAGCATTTAGTATGCTAACTATTCAAATTGATTAAGATAGAGATAATCAATTATACGAAATATAAATAGTCGCCACAAGACGCATATATATTTAGGAAAAATGTGGATTACCTCAGGCGAGCTTCGTTGGCTTAGTGGTCTGTACTAAGCCACCGAAGTCTGTACTGTAAGGGAAAGATCGCGGGTTCAAATTCCGCCTGAACCGATTCAAAGTGTTTTATGTATTTACTTATCTAAACGATATTGTCAGAAGTTACCGATATTATGGCAAATTGAAAAAAAAAACGATATTTAACGGATTCTATCGCGATTCAGTTGGTGTTATTTTATTATTAACAACCGACAAGCCGAGGCCTTAAATAAATCGCGATAGAGACCATTAAAAATAGTTTTATTTCAACACTTAAGTATTAAAACAATATATAGATAATTAATTCGAAAAATATTTTAATACTTTTATTAAGGAAATATTTGTTTTGTTTATCATTTAATATTTCAAAAGCCTAGCAACATTAAAACTACATAAATACGGTTCGGTAGTTGGCTTAACGCATTAAGTATGAATTATTAGTATTTACCTAAATGCAGTAAATATGTCCACTATTTTGGTTTTACAATAATAGAAAGTTAGCATTTAGGAACAGCTACGCAGACTAGGCCAGGTCATTTTTTATAGAAAGCAAGAAACGTATTGCAGAAAAAGGCTAGGTCGAACTATTATGTTTAGTCAACTGTGCAGAATTGAAAAGAAAGATTTGGTCTGTTCGTGCAGTCACGGCGCGAATTCCCTATTTAAAAATAAACGAACTGAATAATGAATACAAAATATTTACATACATAATGTTATTATTATATGTGGCAATACTGTTTTCTTTTTTTTTTCATTACACAATGCGTAGGTAAACTGCTTACTGAAAAAGTTAGACACGGCCTGATAACAGACGGATATTGTAACCGGGGGACGTGTGCAATAGAAGGACTATGGAGTGACTGACCACTGACGACGTTCCGTCTATTAAGAAGCTTGTTGTTGGCCCTACTTTCGAAAAGTAAATAGAAAATAAAGTTCATTATTGTAGTAGTGATATTTTTTAATCTACATTAAGCGAGAAGTCTATTTTCTAGCTAACTTCTATATAATATTCTAGGAAGTATTAGGGATAATTTTAGTTCTTAAATTCTAGTGAGTGAAGTAAATGAATAAACATAAGATTATAATCATTCTATTAACTATTTTCTGTAGACCTGCTTACTTATCTTGAAACGGGTAAAACTTTCTAAAAGAAAATGATATGCAATAGTTGAATGAAATGAAACAAACACTTTACAATTACTGTTAATGATTTTACTTAGTATAAAATTTCGTATAATTCCCTAATAAAGCATACATCATTATTAACTATTGCGTTAAATCAAGCAGCCGGTACCTTAATGGAAATTAATACCATTGCATTGCCCAATAGTCGGACATCTGAAGAATGTCAAACCTGTTCGAGGAATTTTGTAAGCGAAGACATCACCGTGGCATTTATTGTGCACCTGGACACACCAAGACACAAAGAATAGGACTACAACATTAACCTTTAGATACACGCGTCGGTTACTCAATCGAGCGCAATGAAATAATTCGAAGGACCTAAATATCAATGGGTTGGGCCACTCAGACACGTACATTTGTAATCCCAGCGAAGTATAATACAAGGGCCACTCAATTTCTTCCCGTGGGTATTGTACGATGTCTTCAAATGTAGAAGCACAGATCTTGCCGTTCAATACAATAGTTATTTGGTATTTGATTTTCTTTGCAATAAGGTAATAGTAACGGCCATATAAAAGCCTGATGGGGAGATTCAATGAAACCTTTTTGTATCCGTCCAGTATCCAAGTTCGAGATTTAACACTTCGAGACCTCAGTTAAGTTATTAAAACCTAATGTGGTATTAGTTTGTTATCTTTTTATATAAACCTCTGCTAAACGACTCTACGTTTTGTGACGTTTTATTGTTTCATATATAGATGTACGATATGCCAAGAAGTTGGAATTATACTCTTAAATAATGCTCGTCTGACCATTAATTCCAAATTCTATATTTTTCTTTAGAAATTCCGAAATTTTTGAAGAAAAATATAGAAATGTTTGCGTTCATCGCGAAGTAACAGACAGATTTTTTAAATATATCCATGTACAGACACGACCAATTTACAATTTCATAATAGTGTATAGAAAATATTTTTTTACTCTCAATACTGTCCGGGCACAAAAGGAGAATTTAGATATTTTTTTACAAATGAATAAAGCAGTTTGTCATCAGTTTGCACTAGTAAAGTTATGATTCAATTTGTGTGCGGTAACGATCTTGTCATTAGCATTATTGTCATTGCTGTATGAGATAATGAAATTACTTCAGAATACGTGTTTCACATATCAATAAAGAACTATTGCGTTGATTCTCTTATGACACATTGATTAGCGCTTGAAAGAGGCAAACATAATTGGTTCACAAATAAAGCTGTTTCTTCGCACTATGTGGAAATGCGTATCCAATTTCGTTTCTAACGAACCTGTTTATTTTTTTTATAAGTCTAAGGAGTCAAAATATCAATAACAAGCTGACCCGCTTCAAATCTGATAGGTATCACGTATTTGAACCCGTAATTCTTTAGTTTTCAAATAATGTATGGAAGTCTGCCAGATTAGTTGACAGTTATAATCACTGCTCCGCTCCCTTAAGTAGTAGCGTGATGATATATATTAAAACCTTCGTCGATGAACGGACTATTCAACCCAAAAATATTTTTTCAATTTGAATTAGTAGTTTCTGAGATCAGCGCGTTCAAAGAAACTCTTCAGCTTCATAATATTAGTATAGGTAAAGCTGAAGAATTTGTTTGTTGTTTGAACGTGCTACAACACGGCTTCCTGTCCCTGATGATAATAACTTTATTTAAAATGTTAAGGAATAGAAAATATTATACCTCAAGGTATTGCATATTTTTTATTCTTGACGAAATAAAAAAAAGAGTCGAAAAGGAAATATGCGGCTCTAGGTTTTCTTTTTTTCTAAAGACTACCTGAAAAATGTCTTAATATGTGACATAACTTATTTATCTAAAGATTTCATATTTCATTAACTTAATAAATCTTAATTCAATCAATTGAATAATAAAAAATCTATTGTTTTCCCCACAAATCTATCGACGCCTATGCTGGGTAAACTATAACCAAATTCCATGATCTATCTATAAGGTTAAAGACGTAAAAACTTTTATTGCCATATGCCAGAAAAATAGTGTATAGATCCTCATCCGAGTTCATGATTAACTTGCCAGATAAAGAAAACGGAGCTATTATGGTGTACCTGAGTAATTACGATGCACATTATAAAGTCCTTGTAACATTTTGATGAAACCTCACTGCTCGTAGAAAATACTGATGCAACATATTATAATGTTGATTGCTGTACTTTGTAATATGGCTCCACACATGATAGTCAAACAAATAAAAATGACTATAATTTTGAATGCATCGTTTGTTTTTTAAATGCCTATAAACAGATCGAGAATGTGGATTTGTGGTGCATTGACCTGCATATTTTAAGATACGGGTCTAAAAAATGCCCTTGAATTTTGTATAGAACTTCGAAATTTGAATGTAAAATTCCAACTTCCATTGATGTTGAAAACAGAACATCGATTTCTTTAAATATTTACAGGTCAGAGTCGTTCTGTATAGTTATTAATAGCAATAAAAAAGCAATTTTGTTTCTGTTACGGTTGAAGAGTTCGTTCAAATATGTACATTTCGTAAACATGTTCAATCAGACGTAAAATGCTAAAGTTGCTAGTTACTACAAATTCTATATTCAGATATCGATAAAGAGCAAGTATAGGCAGAGGTTTGTTAACATCATACAATCAAGATAAAAGACAGCCGGACATAGTAAGCAGGTATGTAAGCCAAAATAGTGAAGGCATCTCAAGATAGAGAGGGATCAATAACCAACGTTAAAGTGTCTCATGATGTTAAGCACCATGTTAAAGCCGACGTGCCTACCAGACAGTAAGCCATTTTTTTCATTGGCGCAATAAACGAGCATGCGCTGGGTTTCAATTGAAAGATTGCCGCATCGTGTGGGAGGACGCCAATCCTTGCCCTCAGCCCGCCGAGGATATCCTTCCAGAAAATAACTAAGCGTATGAATGAAGCATGTTAGAGTTGTTGCTGATGAACGATAACATTAGAAAACAATGCTTGCGTATAGTTTTACAGCTTTTACTACTATAGTAATTGCTTTTAAAGAATTTATAAGTAAAACACGCTCACAAACCACATAATATACCAAATAAATTGACTTATAAATCCGATACTTACCTAATAATAATTTTTCATCATCGTTACTTCAAAAATATAATCAAAGAAATCAATTTATATTATTGGTTTTTTAAAATTTATATGCAAAAGAAACGAAATCGAAGCTATTTAAATGTAGGGATTTCTCATTAAACAAATGTGAATTATGTATCTGAATTTATGGTCAATATTAATAAGTAATGTGTGTATCCCACGGCAATGGCCGGTCTCGGCTTAGGGTTAAAACAAGTTTTATATTATGTTTTATTATCTGATTTAGATTTATGTAAGATTAGGAGGGGATTATTAAGTACTTTTTGTGCGTTAGGAAAGGACTCTCTTCACAATGTGCAAAGTCTCATCGCGATTGCATTGGTATAAAACAAAATAAAAACATCAGTTAGTACACAAATAATAATAATAGGATGTATAGGAACCTCTCATAATCAGTTATGGGATTATAATACCATACTTGATTGAAAATGAAGTCATCTAATTTAAAACACTAACAAAGCCAACAAGCTCAGGTCGTAAGCTTTCACGTTAGTCTATGAAAGTTTGCATTTACTGTAAGAATCCTTTTTTGTACACAGAAAACAAAAGACACACATCTATTCCAGTAGGTAACTAAACCGTGCAAGGGTAAAAGAATAAATTAACAACATTTATTGCTCTCAGCCAGACATGTCCCAAGAAAAGCAAAAAGCGTTTATATTACAGAGTATAAAATGAAGTAAGAATATCGTGTACGTAATAACCGGTAACCAAGAGCTAAAGGAACTGGTCCTCATTACGTATTGAACTTGACTTGTGCAATGAGACATTGAAGTACACGGGAATTACTCATCGTAAGCGTCCGATATTAAGAAACGAAGAAATAAGTTCTTTAAACAATTTTACATTTTATGTTCTGAATATAAATAAGATCATTGCCAATTACAGTATACCTACATAATGTATGTGAAGGTATACTACATAGGTACTAATTACACTCATATTTAACTTCTGTACATCAGGATCAACCTACAAAGCACCGAGTAATGACACTTAGGCCACGGTAACCACTTTCCATCAGTTGGGCCGTGCGCTTGTCTGCCACCTAAGCGGTATTAAAAAAAAGTTCTAGGGAGAAATTACTGATTTGGAACTCGCATCGAATCCTTCTTAGCAAACGGGAAATAATAGAGGCAAATAGGCAAATTACCTTTAAAAGAGATAAAGCAACACGACCTCAAACATAGGTCCTAAAAGAACCACATTTGATATCAATTATTTGTACGGCAGAAACGCCTCGACAGACGGAAATTTACTATTTCAGAACACACCATATTCAAATTAAGCAAGCAAGATTTAGAAATTCGACGCTAATTTGAAATCGAACGTGTTTTAAAATTGGAAGTGTTAATTTATAAAATGTTAAGACGAATGTCTATGATAGTGAATCATTCATCCTATACCGTGTATTGCATTCTAGTTTGTCTATTGAATTTAATGAGTTGTTTAAAATTCGTGTAATGTATTGCGTACGTCTGGCAGGATCATCCGTATTTCGAACGCGCGTTTCGCATCCTGCGTATTTCAGCAAACATTAGGAAGTGTCTGTCATAATATGAACATAATAATTAGCTATTATATTATTGTCATAAATGTTATTTATTAGATATTTTGACGCTACTATATCAATTATTTTGTCGGAAGAAGGTAAAATATCTATAACTATAATGAAGCATGTCTGATTGGGGAAAAATGGAGAGTTAAAATGTATGCTCCAGGATTGCTAATAATAGGCTATTTCAAGATGATTATCCCCATCGAAGGCCGGTATCTATTTGTAGTGTGGCGCCAGACTGCATTCCAACAGGAGCTGGAATATCGCCTTAATGCCCTACCTTCGTACGATAGAGTCTAAAAATAGAAGTCACTGGGGTGTTCGACCTTTCTACTAAAGGAAAATAGGCAAGCCTTTGCACAGACATAACGACGTACTTAATTTCCAATGTATAAACAAACATGAATGAATGATAATATGATTAATTATTAAAAGTGTTTGACATGAAAAGATTACACGCCTTTTAAATTAAATAGGCTACATTATGCAGTATTAAGAACATTCTATCGAAAGATAGAATAATTATTCAATGTTTGGCACCTACTTAGCCACATCGATAACATTCGAAGATAGCCGTCACTTAATACACTAGTGTTTGATTAGGTTTATCCATGTTTCACAGAATTCGATTACTGAAAAATCATCGTGATTTTTCAGTAGGTAGTCGGATTATAGTTTTAAACTTTTTTATTATTACCATTATTTATATTATTTTGGGGCATGCAGTGTACTAATTCAGGCCTTTCAGTTGATACCAAACATAACATATTTATCTTAAATTTATTTTTAACACAGTACTTTAATACCGCCAGAGAGCACCACATTAGATTCAGTGACACGTTATATAGCCTATAACCAGCGGACGACTATGATGCTTCTAACAAGTGGGTCCAGTTCTAATAAGTGGTTGGGGAACTATGAGGGAACAGTTGAACCTTCATACATACATAGCCTGCCAAAATCAAAACTCTGCTTTTATTTAGTCGGGTAAAAATAATTCTGCCATCTTAAAAGTATGCCATTGTTAATTCGGATATATAAACATTCTGCCAAAATATGATTATATTAAATAAATGTTTAGGCCTCGAATAAAGAAAATAATGCCAAATGAAGAATCCTGTTTTATTAATAATATAATTGTGAATAGAAAAATAACTAAGTCTGCTTAAACTGGCCAAAGCGTAACATTGGCCTCAACGCACTCACGCCTTGCAGACGTGCATTTCAATCCGTAGTTATCTGTGTCATTCTTGTATCAGATCACTAATTGTACATTTTCCTTGTTTCAGAATGAAGGTCTTAATAATTTGTCTGGCCTTTGCGGCTGTGAGTCTGGCCATGCCAGTAGCTGAAGAAAAACCGGTTGAAACTGCAGCTACCGCCGTTCCTGAACCCAAAGCTGATGAACCCAAAAATGAGTCTGCTCCTGTTGAAGATAGTAAACCAGAAGCAGTTCCTGCACCAAAAGCGGCAGAAACGGAACCAGTAGTTAAGAGCGCACCAGTAGAAACGGAATCAGCAGCTAAAAGTGCACCAGTTGAAACTGAGACTAAGAAAATCGAACCCGAACCGAAACCTGAGAAAGAACCAGCAGTTAAGAGCGAAGAAGTAGTGCCAGAAGCTAACGTTGCGTCCAACAAACCAGAGTCTAAAGAATCAACGCCTAACGAAGCAGCGTCTGATGAATCAAAACCTAAAGAGGAAGTTGTCACACCTCAGGCAAAATCCAAGGAGGAACCTGCAATCGTAAATGAAGTACCTAAAGACACTTCTGCCAAGCCAGCAGTCACAGAGGAATCGGCTGATGCTGCTAAGGCTACAAAAACTGACGCAGCCGTCGCTGATAAGCCCGCTTCAGAAGACGTACTAATACCAGAACGTGAAAAGAAAATAGACTCACCCGCCGCAGCACCCGCTGCTGAACCAGAACCCAAAAGCGCAGAGTCATCAATTTCAGCAGAACCAGCCAAACCGGAAGAAAAGAAAGCTGAAGAATCAAAAACAGAAGGACCAAAAGCGGAAGAACCAAAAGCGGAAGAACCAAAAGCGGAAGCACCAAAAGCTGAAGAATCAAAAGTTGAAGAATCAAAAGCTGTAGAGTCAAAAGCTGAAGAATCAAAACCTGCAGAGTCAAAAGCTGAAGAATCAAAACCTGAAGAACCAAAACCAGAAGAAAAGTCAGCTAAGCCTGCCGCAGACAGCGCTGTTACTAAACCAGAAGAGCCAGCTCCTGTATCTGACGACAGCTTACGTGTAGTTCGTGATACTGTTGGTGACAAAGAGGGTGAAAAAGCAGAAAATAAGCCAGTTGTTGAACAACCAATCCCCAAATCAGCCAACGAAGAGAGCGAAAAAAATGTAGATAAAATTGAGGAAAAGAAAGAAGAAAGCAAAGTCGAAAAACCAAGCGAAGAGGGTAAATCATCAGGGGCTAAAGTAGAGGCTGAGGAAAGCTCCGCACAAGCTGAACCCAAAGCTCAGGAAGACTCGGTGAAAGATAAAGATGTTAAAGAGGTTGTGAAGGATGCCCCTGCAGAAAAAAATGAGGCTGCAAAGGAAACCCGTCCAGCAGAAAAGGAAACTTCGGAAGAAAAGCCCGCAGAAGCAAAAGAGGCTCCGAAGGCAGCCCCTGTGGCATCAAAGGACGCTCCAGAGGCAACCCCCACAGCAGCAAAGGAGCCTGCAAAGGAATCCCCTAAAGATGATAAGTCTGCAGAGCCAGTTGCAGACGCAAATCCTAAACCTGAACCTAAACCAGAAGATGCAGCTCCCGCTCCAGCACCAGCACCAGTAGAAGAAGGCAATAAAAGCCAAGAGGAAAGCTCTAGTGAAGAAAAAATAGGTTCCTCTTCTGAAGAGAGCTCAGAAGAAAAAAATAAGAGTTCTCCCAGTTCTTAGATAAATAAGTAGTAAAGTAGCGGTGGCGGCGAACGTGTGTCGACGTCCCTCGACACGCGCTCTCCGCCCTAAGTGCGCTCCGCGTCCCGCTCCTCTGTGTAGTGCTGCATGTGAGTGTGTGAGTGGCGACCGATACGCCCAGTGCGTGGTTGTTCCCGACTATTCATTAGATCTAGAGACTATTTAAATAGCCTAAACGAAAAATTACCTACGTTGTAATTATTATCTGTCACAGTAAATTATCGAATTTCCGGTACTTTAAGTAATAAATAATAAAATATGTTTTTATACATATGCATTTTAATTTATTGCACCACGTCCTTAACGACCATTATTAGTAATAAACCTGTATGAAATATGTTTCTTCAGTCCAACATTGCATTTGCGTATGTCAAGTGCGCAGGAAACAAGCTTAGAACAGTCATTTAATTAGAATAATATGTTAGCAACATTTTCCTTTGCGATGTTCAGTTCCGCAAATACAATTTAACGATCTGCCACATACAATTAACTTTTATTACAATAATCTAAGTAAAATACTAACAAAAATGGAAGTGAACATAAGTTAAACTTCAAGTTAAAATTTGAGTCAATTTAATACCATAAGACTGGGAAAGTTTGTTTGTTCCATTGAGTTCCACACGAATTCGGACGCAAACAATATCTTGTACTCTAATCCTTTTATTACAACACTGTCATTGTGAGCACAGTCCCATGTACTTTCTGGAAATACAAAAATATTTCAAAGGGACAAAATGAATCAATAAGTTTCCAGAAAGTGAGTCTACAGTGCCACACTACTAAGTACCAGTTCTGTAAGAAACCTACAAAATTGGGTATTTGATAAACACCTGTTGCAATTCATCATTTTTCCATAAAACCTTATTAATTAGAAAATAACACATTTCCACTTTTTAAGCTTAATAAGTGCACTGAAAAATATGGGTCACGTGACATTCTGTGCGTGACGTCATTAAATAATATCTACGAAAAGATCAACCCACGAAAATTTCCGTTACGCTAAGTAAAGTTTTCATAGTTACGTCACGCGAACTGTCAACAGATTTTTTTCGTTTTGCCTCATGTGAAATACAGATAAAAAATCTCAATGTTATTTTGTAAAAATGAAATATTAAAAATTCATCTTTTTGTGAGATACATTTTGTAGGTATCGTTATTATTTACGTATATGCTATCATATCCAATACATTTCATATTTTCCGTATTAGTTGTTAAATACCCAAT
Source organism: Eilema griseolum (assembly GCA_963662185.1). Lineage (NCBI taxonomy): Eukaryota > Metazoa > Arthropoda > Insecta > Lepidoptera > Erebidae > Eilema > Eilema griseolum. The sequence continues at coordinate 10,797,969 of OY759241.1, read as the reverse complement.
TCGATGTTGACTCTCTTTCAGACAAAAGAGTTCCCTCTGAATATGATCTGGGAGCTCGCAATTGGTGCTATAAGCGCTGGGGCTAGTGCTGAGAATTCGAACATCGAACTGCTGGAGAATTGTGCGACCGGTACTGTCCATCATTAACATCATCTTAGCCTTGTTCCTAGGTGCATTATGGGTTACAAAGGTTGGCAAGGAGGTCCGGGTTCTTCAACGAGATCTGGTAACCCAACTCGTCTACCAATAGTGTTAGCTAGTTGCGATTTTTTGTAGCATGGATTGATTCCTGTGGTAAACCCACTCCAAATTTGAGAATGAGAAAATCCATTTTACGTCCTATCTTGTCCAACTTTGTTTATCTCTTTATATTAGACGTTAGAACATGCACCGCACTCCATCGGGTAAAGATAGCAGGTACCCCATCTTTAAAAATCAAAATGGTGATCGAGTTTAGGGTTATAACAGAAACAGTAATGCTAGATTTATTGACGTTAATTATTACTGCTACACTCCCTTAAGTAGCGTGATGATATATAGCCTAAAACCTTTGTCTATAAACGAACTATTCAACACAAAAATAATTTTTCAATTCGAACCAGTACTTCCTGAGATTAGCGCGTTCAAACAAACACCAAACTCTTCAGTTTCATAATATTACGTGTGTAGATACGGGAGCGTTTCCCAAATATTTACATATTTACGCATGTAAATCCCCAAAAGGGCAGACGAGGTACATTAACACTTGGGCCAGGACAAGATTAGGAAACGCTGGAAAAGTTAAACGAACTTGATATTTCCAAAAGGCTCACAACAGGGTTTTATTAAAAATGTTTTACAGGGTTGACAGCATACAAGAGAAAAAATAACCCCTTACATTCTCGTGATCTGTGATTGTGGACCATGCTGAACAAAATGGATCACAGCATTTCTCACAGAGCACTTGTAAAATATTGCAATAGCTAACACACAGAGAAAAAATAACCCCTTACATTCTCGTGATCTGTGATTGTGGATCATGCTGAACAAAATGGATCACAGCATTTCTCACAGAGCACTTGTAAAATATTGCAATAGCTAACACACAGAGGTCACGATTCCGGTAGAACATTGAGTAAGTACTGTCGTGTAATTTGGAATTCATTTTGCAGTGACGGCAAAGTGTCGACACTTATAAATTGGTTGCCTTTTCTTTTTAACGCAGTTATTTTAGCTTCATTTGAAACTAACAATATTATAAAATCTTGGAAGTAAAATTTAATCTACTTCTTTGTCGTGTAGAATTGGAATTATACACCCTGATTATATAGTCGTTTCGGATAAAAAGATTTTGTTCACACTTTCGAAAGAAAAATCGTCTGGAAGTTTTTTTAAATATTGTATGGGTTCCCGGAAGCCGTGTGGTTCCCAGCAGAGTAGAATTTGGACCAACCCATCTCTTCCCATGCGGTATCGTACAAGGCGACTAAGGGATGGGGCTGTTTAACATCAGACTCAGTCTCAGCTTGAGTCAAAAATAGTGCCCGGAAGACGGCAATAGCCTCACCCTCTATTACGTGGTACCGAATTTAATGATTGGTGAAATGTGGGTTTTAATTCACCTTTGCCTAACCCTCCGGGGTTTAAAGGCGGGTTGTATATTTTTTTTTTGCCTTATTACCACTTTCTGAAGATTTTGCTATCGAAACTAATTAACTATAAAATCACTCGTTATACGTATGTAGTTTGGATTACGTAGTAACTATTTATTAATCTGTGGTTTGGATGACTATATTATAATCTGGTAGTTTGGAGCTGATCTGATGGTGATGAATAGTACAACTCAGTAGTAGTAATTGTAAAAACTTTCATACTACATTGCAGATACTTAAAAAAGCATATCACGAGGCCGTCATGCTGAGTGTTACCATTGTAACACGGTATATGTATGTGATGGAGACCCTCTTTTCTGAGAATTTGCCTTCAGCTTACCATAAACGAGCCTAATTGACGTGTCCTACTTTTTTCGAAAAAAAAAATAACAATATGTTCTTGGGATATGTTATACTAACACTTCTAATTCTTTTTATTCTTGTCTGTTTGCGCGTGAATGACGCAACAACTACGGGAACGAATTTTGAAGCGGATTCGTTGGAATAGAAAAATCTTGAATTGACAAAAAATCTGACGTATCGGTTGAGTACAATGCATCTACGTGGCCGTAGCCGCAGGTATCAGCAGCTAGTAATTACTTACAATTACAAATACTTACTCAATTACCCAGAAAACTTAATTTTTTTTTAAATTTTCAATAAGGTTTATTGAGTTCCTAGTAAAAATATAAAAATATTTTTTTGCGACATTTCCTTAACTTCATTATTTGTTTGCGTAGTTAGTATATAATTTAGATGAGAAATACAGTCTTCAACGACCGATAGCTTAGTTCGAAGAACATTCTACAGGCTGCTACATTTTCAAGTAGGTACCTACATAATTAATCGAAAAAACCGCCACTGCACATTCCAGGTGCAAAAATAAGGGCATTTTTACTTACCGTTAGATTTTGAAGACCATAACATTATTTTGAATAATACATTGCGACCTGTGACGGTGCGCACTGTGCGGTAAAAAAGAAACTTCATCCCACGCACACTCAAGCTGTGGAATGACCTTCCTGCTGCGGTTTTCCCAAGCGCTTACAATATGGGGTTCTTCAAGAAGGACATCAGAAGGTATCTTCATGGTCGGCACCGCGAGAGTAACGCCCCTGGTGTTGCATACGTCCATAGGCCACGGTAACCACTTCCCATCAGGTGGGCCGTGTGCTTGTCTGCCATCTAAGTGGTATAAAAAATTACTACTTTTTTCTGTTGTCGACGTTTCAATTGCTTTTTAGCAGCCATGATCACAGGAATTGCGATAAAATTCTGCTAAAAATCGTTCGATTAGTGTTCATCATGTACACTACGTTTGCAGGCCCACGTAGTAGGTACTATTATTAATTCTGTAGCCCAGGTAACATTTAGAATTGTGTGTACTTACCTAATTTTTTTTTAAACTGGTCTTGTAAGTTAACACTTGGTTAGTGCCAAGAGATGATACCTATTTATTTCGTTTGAATAGAAGTATCTGCTATAGCGACCGGCCACGAATTAGGCTGCTATCTTCTCTATAGTAACAACTTGTGAAATAAATACCTTATTAGTAAGCATACGGCACGCGACGACGCCAAGAGACCACCAATCGGCTGCATGGCCATAAGGTTCGCGACTCAGCACTTCAGGGGCTGTTGACAATAACGTGGTTCACATTATTCACGATCAAAATACACACATTCTATTATAATATTGCAACAATATTGGTATAATTGTTATTGAATACAATAAAAAAGTAAAATATAAATAAGAAATCATTGAAGCAATCAATTTTACAAGTTCCTAAAACGGTTGCATGTTGTCTATGGTAAGACTGCCACTGGCATATCCCTCGCACCCCAACTCACTCAGGGTGATCGTAAAGTCCCCCTGTGGACCACGGTGTCCACATCCTGCCTCGGATAGGAGGCGCTCACCGCGCTGATCTACACACATGACAGGAAGAGTATGCATGAAACGAAATAATGATTGAATGAATGTGTGCAAGGAGGGCATTCTGTCGAACATGCACACAGACTCGTTACTAGTCTGTGTGCGCGTTCGACAAAATGCCATGTCATGAAAAGGGAACTCTTAATACGATGGGCTATCGACATCACCGCACGTAATAAGCAAATGGTACTTAAATGGTTATTCATATTTATATTTGATTACTTAGATCCTATTTAAGGATCATTTCGAAAGGGCAGTGCCCCGCAGTAGCTCTTTGAAGCAAAATATTACAAACAATTTTGTATCTTATCTACGTTAGATAAAGATCATAGATTGCAAAATTCAAAACTGTGAAAATAATTCAAAACGACCCGTTCAGGAATCCGTGGATGCGAAAATGGCGAGATAACGAGAGCAACTTGCAATCGATGTTATAAAAAATTGTAATTATATTATACATACATACATATAATTACGTCTTTATCCCTGGAGGGTTAGGCAGAGGTGAATTAACACCCACATATCACCAATAATAATATTCGGTCACACGAAATAGGGGGTAAGGCTATTGCCGTATTCCGGGTACTATTGTTGACTCGAGCCATGCATCTGAGGCTGAGTCTGGGCTGTTAATAAACAGCCCTATCACTTAGTCGCCTTGTACGACACGCATGGGAAGAGATAGGGTGACCCTCCCTAATTCTACTCTGCCGGCAACCACGCGGCACCTACGTCTAATTAAATGGCAGATATTATATCGCAATGTATAGCGTTACAATTTATCTTTTAAAACAATATACCAATATTATCTCAAGTTGTTAGCATTCACACTTCTTGTGCTCTACGCCAGTCACTCCTCCGCTCATACTAAAATCATTGCAAATAGTAGCATTAAAATGATATATTTACTTTATTTAAAAGGAAGATCTTGATGTCGTGAAGCACACGAAGTCCTCTTGCTTTTTCAATTTTTCATTAGGTATATTCTACACTACACTCATCATTATAGCCTAATTACAAAGCAGACCAACTTCGATAAGAAGCGGCCTCCGAAGTCCTCAACCGACTAGCGATATCGAAGTACTGGTATTAGACCTGTTATAGGACCTTCTAGGGCTCAAACTACCCGACTAGCGACTACCATAATCATTCTTTTAGTAAAAATGTTTGTGTAGTTTTCTTTTCTGGTAAGTTGTATAACAACTTTGCCTTTCAGTCCTTTGTATCTTTAAAAGCCATTAGCTGACTCGCCCCAGGTTCGCTTGTTGTTATTTAGAAACTTTATTATCAACCCTTTAAGTTCGTATTTTTTTAGTTTTAATGTATTTATGATCACTTCTCCGCTCCCTTAAGTAATAAAGTGATGATATATAGCCAAAAACCTTCATCAATAAACGGGCTATTCAACATAAAATAATTGTTCAATTCAAAACAGAAGTTCTTGAGATTAGCGCGTTCAAACAAACAAACTTCAGTTTTATAATATTAGTATAGATTATGGAGTAGACGATATGTCTAAAACTTTGACTTCTTGGATCGGCAATAGTGAAGAAATAGATTCATGTGTCAGGATATTTTTTATACCACTTATGTGGCAGACAAACACGCAGCCTATTTGGTAGAAAGTGGTTACTTTGGCCTATACACGTTTGCAACACCAGTGCGTTAGATTCGTGATGAACCTTATTATGTCCTTCTTGAAGAACCCCATATTTTATTCGCTTGGAAAAATCACAACAGGGAGTTCAATTCATATAGTGTTATGGAGGTATTTAAACTGATATTAAAAAAAAAAAAAATACTTCATCATTTATTCGCTTATATATAAATTATATCACAAGACTAAAAATTTAGCTTATTTTTTGAACTTATACATCACAACATATATATTTCTTGTTTCATTTATTATAAACTCTAATATGTAACAGCCGTTATTACACGTGAATCGTGAATTTAATAGTTTTTTTTTATAAATAAGGCCATAGCAAAGTGCAAAGATTACTTCACAACGTGCTTGACATACCACACTATAAACCAGGCACACAATACAGCTCTTGCAAAACACGATTAGGTGTACTAATTATTTTTTAAAGTACTCAAGTATTTATAACACTGAGGTAAGAAGAGTTGTTGTTTGTTGTTGTTTGTTGCATGATTATATACCTCAAGAGTTGCCTTTACAGTTATTAAACCTTTTTGACAAATCAGTTTCGGCTGCTTGGACCAGAACTTTTTCTTTTCAAGATATCCTAAGTTGTAGAAACCTACGTGCATGATATTTAGGAGTCGACGGGACGGGTACAGCTACGTTCTACTGTCACAAAACTCGCCTGCGGCATAGTGGTGTAGAATTGACACTACAAACATTATTAAAATGAGAATTAAATATACGCGCACTACCTTAGGTAGGTTGTTGCCGCTGTTTCCCAAATAGACTATTACATAGATTATTCGTTCGACATAGTGTAAGAATATTGTACTTTGTGTTTGTATGTATGTGTATGTACACCTAATGAAAAGCGAACAAACAATGCTTAATGAATTGCAAGAGCTATAATAATACATTAAAATATATTGTCGTTATCACCAGATTTCTATTTGTCAACATTTTGAAATTATTACAATTTTAAGGTACTCACTGATATGGAAATTACAAATGGATATCTTCGATAAACTTGTTAGACATACAATATCGAAGAAATTAATGTTAACACCACACCGTTACAATCTTTATGTAATTATATCGACACTGCATGTTTAACAGCTGAAATCAATAAATCAATCTTATACAAATACAGATTGCCGATGTTCGGTGAGTGGCAGAGAAATATCGGGTTTTGTTGTGTGATGCGGAATGAAGATGTATAAAGTTTCCATTCATAAATTATGCATAAAATTGAATATTTATTTCAGCAATTCATCATTCACATACTTAATAATGGGATTTGAATTACGTCGGACGCAGTGCGACATCGCGTCTGGTTTATGAAGCGTATTTAAAATATAATATTTGCATACGCGTTTGTATGTGCTTTGCATACGCTTAAACACTGGACGGAATGCCGAGTCACATCCTACGTAACACTAAGTTACCAAAAGAATTTGAAACAAAAGATAATTCCGCATGTACAGCCCTCATCTTTGGTGACGAAAACGTTTCTGATAAATATTTTCTAATAGGTACAAGTGTGACAGATAAGCAAAGGGGTTGTAATACACTAAAGCTAGAGTCACAAAATGAGGTAGGATAGTAAATCAGAATTGTATGGATGGACTCGGTTAACAGTCCCATAGAAAATTATACAAACTAAAGTTCTAGACTCTGGCATGAAAGCAATGACGTGCGAAGTCACATTTCAGAGTTAATAAATTCTAAAAGTTTGTTATCAAGTCATGGGTCTAGTACATTTAAATCACTTTAACGACATTCTTGAATACGAACATTATAAATAACAATTGGAAAAAGTCGACACCCAGGACGTGACTGAAACCTGCGGCATTCTAGTGCTTGGGGTGATCGCTACCCACGGAGCTATCCGGACACGTCCTTGATAGTCGAAATTCTCACCTACATATGTATTAGGCGGTGTAGTTCAATTAAGATTACAAGATAAATGTAGCATAGTAAATGCTTCTATTGTTCAATCGAACTACATTAAATTAAGATTACAAGAACATCGCAAAAGAACTTCATTTAAAGATAGACGCAAAGTGATAAAATGACAATTACAATATGATTATTTATCTCAGCATCACATAAATATATACACGAGACTTTCCCACACACCGTGCCTAATCTAACATTTTTACATAGACATCACTTATTACATCTAAAACAGGACACACTGATAAAGCACTCAATATATTATTCCAACTTCAAAATAACTCAAGTGACATCTATACATGCTATTTACAATATCTATATTACACATTCATAAAATTTTCTGTTGACATACATACCTACTTAGACCATAAATCAATATTATATAATGAAATCAATCATCTGTAGATTCATGCGTGTAATCAAAGTTATATTCTATAATATTTCTAAATTATTTGTCGCGCTATTCACAAAGCTATCATTTATAAGTAAATTGTCAAATGACTACAGACTTTGACATCATTCAAAATTAAGAAGTATTTAGTTATGAATAAATGATTTGTTACCGCCATTTAAACAAAACTTGAGTGTTTTATAACTAACTATCACTTACGATAAAAGGCTAGGTAACTATTATAAATCCTACATCAAATTCCTGAGTGTTCGTCCCGCACATAAAAACCTTAAGAATAAACAACAGACAAATCCAGGCTTGAAAAAACACGAAAATCAATGGACACATCAACCAGCCTTCCGAGTCATAGCTCCGTAATTATAACTAAATTAACTAACATTACAACAGACAAAATGTTCGATTATACAAAAGATTATTCGTTTAATACGACTACTAAAGACTCCTCTGCACCCCACACGGGACTATAATATGATCAAAACATACAACTATCGTTAAATACCCAAACCAAATGATTAAGTGGAGTTCACAAGAGACACCCGGACGGCGATGAAACATAAAACTCTCTATTATCAAACTAAGTCAGGTATAAATATTCTTTTTTTTTTCATAGTTGTTTTTCTACACTACTGTTTGTGCAAACATACAAAGCATAAGTACAATAAATGACACAGATATAAGATTCAGATATTATGTATTGTCAAAATATTTAATACAATTTTTATAATTCAAATAATCAATCCATTCTTACCATTAATATATACATACATGCACATGTCCTAAGTATGTAAAAATAATACCGTATTACAAATTTAAAATCTTTAGTAGTGAATTATGTACTGCAGTAGGGACACCGTGTAGATCAAAATTACTTTGTTTACCTAATTGTTATAAAAAAAGTTTGGTCATAATAAGCTCACACTAAAGAATCTATACCACTCGTTAAAAGCTGCGTTATCCTTGGGCACAGTGTACTATTCTATTATGAACACAATATGCATCACAACGAGAGTGTATCACGTATTAGCTTACGCACCGTGTTCCCGACGGACGTGGGCGGCGCGCCAGACAGGTTGTAATGGATCTTAAACATGTAAGGCTGAATGTCCGAGTACGACGTGTCGAAGATGAGGTCGGCGTCCGAGCGGCTCGGCATCTTGGGCACGTACTCGTGCCGGTTGATGATCTCCGTGATGAAGACTATCTTGTCCTGCAGCATCTCCACAACGTTCTCATGCTTGCTGTGCATGTCATGCTCGTTGCGCTCGGTCAGCTCGCAGTACACCGTCCACACCTCCCACGGCACACACTCGGGCTGGAAGGGCCAGCGAGCGCGACGCTTCTGGAAGAACTCGAGGCTGATGGAGCCGCGCGGTGGCGCCGAAGTAGAGTCCACGCTCCGTAAAAGCTCCGAGAAGTCAGATATCTCTCGCTTCACGTTCCGGCCGAGAGCGTCCGACTCGCAGCAGACATAAGTGAAGTCAATGAAGTCGCAGTCGACGTCTACGTAGCTGACGGTCCGTATCGAGTAGCTCTCCTCGTTGTTGTAGGTGAACTTGCCGCTGGAGCGGTGGAAGAGTACCGTGTGGAAGATGCAGGCGACCACCTCGTCGACCTGCCGCCCTTCCATGGACAGTTCGAACGCAATGGTACGCGCGTTCATGTTGCTGGCGTCAGTAGGCTGACGCGCGAGTGCTGGGCGCTACTGCCGACATAATCACGCGATGTTCGTGGGTTACTGACGGCTCCACAGACTCGCGGGCTCAACGGATACGAAGCGTGTGACGCACTGGGCCATTTTTATAATATCAAACGAGTCAACTCCCGCACTGAAATGGAGAATGACCGTTTTAGTTTTTCGTATAATTAAACTAACAGATATATCCGTGTAAAGAATGTAGATTTATTTTGCAACAGTGTTCTCGTTGTTTAACGCAAAACTTCGAAATGAATATCCACCGCTTCTCGATTAATTTATACAAGGTACTTTTTTATTAAAAATATTAAACTTACCCATATACTTGAGGGTGCCACAAAGCGTAGTAGTGCGCGATCCAATCGATAGCCACTTAGATAATCCGAAGTCAATTAACCGAATATGATAATTAGAATCAAGAAGTATATTTTCTGGTTTCAAGTCTCGATATATGACACCAGCATTATGTAGGAAATCTGAAAACAAAAGTTATTTCATAAAATTTCAACCGATACAGGAACCTACAATAAGAATATCTCAGGACACGTATCATGGACCTAAATCGTGAGACCAACGAGCGCCCTGATGAGACCCTGACGCGTCGATTGTTTTGTAATAATCTATGCTTGATGAATTTGAGCTCGACCGCAGTAGAACCCCATGCTATAGACACCCAAGGAACGTGTACTGCGCATACAGAACGCCTCTTGAGCACATTTTAGGTCCAATATATATGCCCCGAGCAATAACGCATTTTGTAAGAAAATATGGAACAAGTAACTAAACTAAAATGTAATGTTGCTTTTGTAATTTGACGTTTATCTCGAATAATTTCATTGAATAACAATTATTACTGAGTTTATAATTAGAGAGTTATTTAGAAAAAGTCAATGGCAAGGGAGGGATTTAAAACCGTGACCAGTTAATTTAAATATAAATGTATTGTTTATTTGTAGGAAAATTAGCTTACGAATTGCTTCAAAATTTCATATTATTTGTTACTCACCAATGGCTACAGCAATTTCCGCGATGAATATCTTGACAAGTTCCTCAGGTAACCTCCCGTACCTATCGAGCAAAGCTAACAACTCGCCACCAGGAATGTATTCTGAAACTGTAAAACAACAAGCTTATTACAACCTCTTAAGCTCAACAAAAATAAGTTTATAAACTATTCTTTAGCAACAATATTTAAAAATATACTAAAAATAAAATAAGGCTGTCAGTGGGAAGACTAAAGGCTTGTCCTGCTTTGTCTTCTACACTGACGGCACCGAAAGTCTGTGCTTACAGGGTCGGCAGCGCGAGTGTGGCTCCTCAGGTGTTACACACGTCCATAGGCCACGGTAACCACTTTCCATCAGGTGGGCCGTGTGCTTGTCTGCCACCTAAGTGGTATAAAAAAGGCTTCCTTCCTATTGCGTAGAGCTTTGTTTATTGTGTTGAGAGGAATCAGATTGATTAGATTGACACGGCTTGCAGGTGAAGTTGACTTGGCCCTGGTCTTAGTGTGCCCCATATACGATAGGGTTATTGTAAATGTTAAAAATATAATATTATTCACACTTCCTTATAGCCGTAGCTTGTCACAGGCAGAAAACAATCTTAGACATAAGCTCAATCTAACTTTACATACAATGGCATTTCATAATCAAAATAAATTCCATTTAGTTGACATAAACATATATTTAGAGAATAAATTATTATTGACAAAAGATTAATTCTATTTGAATATTTATTTTAAGAGACAGATAGCATCTTTGCTATCATATTATATTACTTGTTCAGCCAAGAACTTGGCTACCCAAGCTGCTCCTTTTGAGCAGAAAAATGACAATGTTTGTCTTGCGACCTTGGAATCTGTTCCAAAAAAGTGTGACAATCATTTAAATATAATTCTAGGACAATAGGGGAGATCTCTAGCAACTTAATCTTAGGGACAAAGGAAAAGTCTATGTACCTGAATATTATTCATCAAAATATTCAAGGTTTTTCTGGCAAAGAGTTAGAACTAGAATTGTTTTTAAATGAAATGCATATTCATATACTTTGTTTGACTGAACACTGGCTAAAAAACATGAATTATTAGTTAATATTGATAATTATAAAATCATTAGTTCGTTTACTAGAGTTTCTGCTATAAGAGGTGGGTCACTCATTTTAATTAATGACAAATTAAAATCCAAAGAGAGAAAAGATATAGTAGCTCTCTCGAGTGAGCGAAATATTGAACTATCATGTGCAGAGCTTGAGCAACATATTGTTATTAGCGTCTATAGACCTCCTTCTGGAGGTTACCACCTTTTTGAGTCTATTATGGAAGAAACCTTAAAAAAAGTATGTAAATGTAAGAAGACGGTAGTTGTATGTGGCGATTTTAATATTGATATTCTCGAAAACTCCCAGAACGCGTTAAGGTTCCTCAATCTTTTCAAATCTTTTAATTTACAAAATCTGTTTTGTGAACCAACTCGCATCACATCCACAACAGCTACCTGCTTGGATAATATTTTTTCTAATAACAATGTAAAGGAGAAATCTTTAATTAATTTTATAAAGTCAGATCATACAGGTCAGTTAGCTAGATTTGAACACCAACATGTTTCATTACCAAAAAATATTGTATGTAGACCAATCACAACTTATCGATTAGAGAAATTTAAAGAAAATATTCACAACAAAATACCTCTTTTGGAATTAAATAATAATGAAAACCCGGATGTTCTTTACAGAGATTTGTTCGAAGTAATCAATTACGAATTTAATAACATTTTCACTAAAAAAACAATAAACACTAATCAGTTCAAAATTAAATTTAGTGATTGGGCTACACCTGGAATCTTTAAAAGTAGAAAAAAAATTGTATGAATTATATGAGACAAAGGCATGTACAAATGAGCCACAAGTAATCGAATATATTAAAAAATACTCGAAACTGTTTAAGAAAGTCTGTTCAATAGCCAAATCTAATTATATTCGGGCTAAAATAAAAAAATCCGATAATAAAATTAAGGCAACATGGAATGTTATTAACAAAGAAACCTGTAAGACAAGGTCACGTGATCGTTCTTTCGAGTTAGAAATAGATGGTAAACACATTAATACTGATGCTGCAGTGGCTAATGCATTTGAATCTTTCTTCACAAATATTCCAATTACCACTACAAATTCATTAAATTCTTCAAAAAATATAGCTGCTTCTCTTCTTAAATCTAGTGTTGTTAAATGTAGTACTAACTTTGATTTTCAGTATATTGATTTTATAACTATACTTAAAACTTTTAAGCAACTAAATGTAAAAAAGACTGAGGATCTTTGGGGCATTTCAATCAATATTATTTATCAATAATACCTGGCATTCATTTTCAATAAATGCATAGATGAAAACCAATTTCCTAACCTTATGAAGTACAGTAAAATCATACCGTTATTCAAAGCAGGGGACAAAAGTGATCCTTCAAATTTTAGACCCATCTCCATACTTCCAGCCCTAAGTAAAATTTTTGAAAAAATAATATTTAATCAACTGCTTTCACATTTCGTATGTGCTCTTTATGTGCCTAAACTGAATAAATGAAATTGATTCTTTGATTGATTCTTTGATTCTATTACAACATAGGGCAACATTAAAATAAATCAAGAATCAAAGAATCAATCAAAGAATCAATTTCATTTATTCAGTTTAGGCACCTAAAGGGCACATGTGAACGTCAAAATTTTACAATTATGTATGTCAAGAAATAATATAAAAATATTAAATAATGTAAAAATAAACCATTGGAAACTGATTCTTTCACTGGTTCGGTAGATTAGTTCTACTGAGAAGATACCAGCAAGAAACTCAGCGAACTACATTAGAACTAGATTATTTTTCTTTTTAAATTTGTTTTGGTTCACAATTTATTTTGTGCGAGCAAGCAAGAGACTTACGTTGACCACACATTAACATCATTAAGGTACTCATCCACTTTATAGTAACCTTTACTCATTAAAGTTTTTTTCACTTCTATTTTAAATTTATTTATTGGCATATTTATCAAGTCCTGAGGAATTTTATTAAATATTTTTATGCAGCTGCCTACAAATGAATCACCAACCTTGTGAAGCCTAAGTTTTGGTACAACTAGTTTATTTTTATTTCTCGTATTAAAATTGTGTACATCAGATAGTTTTTCGAAAATATTAAGGTTTTTTCGTACATATAAAATATTTTCATAAATGTATTGAGGAGCAACTGTTAAAATATTAATTTCTTTGAAAAGTTCTTTCAGCGAGTCACGGGGTCTGAGGCTATAGATCGAATGATCGAACGATGAGAAGAAAAAATTATAGGTCCTTATTTTGTTTTGAGTAGTGAAATGATTGAATGTGATTATAGGCTTGAAAAAATCAATCCAGATGTCATTGACCGCACTATGTTCCTAACAGTGAGCGGCAGAGACCTTTAAACACACGTCTACGTCAGTCAATTAAGATTTTTTCATACTAATTCACAACTGGCAAAATTGATCTTTTTATTCAATTTTTTACGAAGTTGTCTAACTGTCGTATTTGTGTTAACAATTTTTATTAAAAGTAATCCATCATGATTACTGACATGACACTACAGCTTAAATAGATGTGTTTCGGAAGTTGGTTGAACGAAAATAATGTTAACTTGACAGATTGCTTGGAATTTAATAACATTCCTCGAATTTAGGTGAATTTAATGAATCCGCCTATGCGTCCAATTAACTGGCCATTGACCAACATATCCATGATCCTTGGCCTGCCAATCGTGAGCACCTTGCATGATCTGAGAATTTCTCGTTTTTTAACAGGGGAACATCTCACCCTACACGTATGTTGGTTTGCCATCTTTGTTTTATAAATACGATACATTTTATACTATATGAAACTATAACCTTTCGATATTTCAATTAGTTATACCTCAGGAAAATAATAACAATACAGACCACGTTTATGAGACAATTGAAAATATACCACGATCTCATTCCACTGAACTACTACTGCAAGTGACGTGTGTAAGGTAAACAGACTCAAGATAAACACATGCGATAAAAAATGATAACCACGTTATTGTTATAATAATTATGTAGAACAATCACCTTTACTACTGGGTCGGCTGTTATCTTGCTAATCAAGTAATCACGTGTATTTCCTGTCGTCAAAATAAACTTCGACCTCCTTAGTCAAATCACTATAAGACGGATGTAGATGTGTGAGCAGTGTTAACAAACCTTAGTAGTATTGAATAAACCATAAAGTCAATTAAGAAGATGTTAACAATCAATTAGCCGACTGCTGGACATAAGCCTCTCCCAATGTTGGGAGGCTTTGGCACTGTTTCCACACTGGCCAGTCGGGTTGGTACTGAGTTTTAAGTCTTCCTTCTCTCGTAGTGATATCGTCTGCATATTTTTTCGTTAATCACCTCTTCAACACCCGTCAGATGAGATGGAGTGATGATACTGCTATATATATAGATATTGATATAACCATGTTTTACGTGATTTCGTAACGAATTCTTTAATCCTTTAGCTATCCAAGGGCTATACACACACCTGATTTATGGGGCCTCACCAAGACCTTTGGGACCAAGTAAACCTCACCTGCAAACCGAAACACCTGCTCATTGACAGACGAACCTCTCAAGGTTGGGATACCAGACACGGTCTCATAAAAGCCGTATAAATCAAACCAAAAAGAGAAAATGGGTAAGCGAACCCTGGGTCCTGAGATAAAAGCCTTGGATGCTACCGGGAACAACGCTAACTTGAGTATAATGATGACGACACACCTGTGGGCGCTGACTGTATTATCATCCACCTTTGTGGATTGGTTCCTATTATCGAAGCAACGTTTTAAGAGGTATTCACGTCAATAAGTAAATAAAGATCGACAAAACTAGATTATTATCTGATCTCAATAAAGTAAACAAATTGATAAATCATCTGTTTTTGACGTTAAAAATTTCAAATATCTATTGGCACACGCTGGGGTAAGATAAGTATGCCGTCATATTTGCATATCTTAATACTATTATAAATGCGAATGTTTGGGTGGATGGATTTTTATTAAATAAAATCAATCACGCCTGAACAGTTGAACGATACTGAATCAAAGATACAGGGATTATTGTATAGAATAACACAGGCATTTTTAATAGCTCATCTTATTTCTGTCTGTGGAATGTTTAGTACCATGGAAATGAAATTAGTTTGTTTATCATTTAGTAAAGACTAGCATCGTAAAAACCGCCATCTGCAATACCTAAAAGGAATAATTCGTTTTCAAACCAATTTTATTTCTACTAAATACATAAAAATGCACTCATCAATACTAGCTAATTGACGCATGATAGGATGTGTACAGTGCCAGTAATTTCTACAAAACGCACGCACTGCTCATGTAATAATACCGAGTTTATTACCTTGTAAATTAGCAGGTCGCCGGCCCTAACAATAAACTTTTGCAATGAATTTTGTCGTCATGATGTATTCGAACTAAATTGGATTAAAGGTTGGGACAATGGAAGCGGTAATTCGAGAGGTCCGTGACATCCTTACGTGATACGCAACTATATTTAGAGTGATGATAATGCAATCATCCAACAAAGAAGTGACTATCACTGGTCTAGCGTGTGCAACAGTTTAAATACAGCGTATTTTGCGCGCAATTGTATCGTAATACCTATTTATGATATACTAATGCGGTCAGAAAAATAGCAGTTTCTAAAT
Organism: Eilema griseolum; assembly: GCA_963662185.1. Taxonomy (NCBI): domain Eukaryota; kingdom Metazoa; phylum Arthropoda; class Insecta; order Lepidoptera; family Erebidae; genus Eilema; species Eilema griseolum. The sequence continues at coordinate 10,781,954 of OY759241.1, read as the reverse complement.
CCGATGGATTGTGGAGCACTATTTACTTTAGATATACATACACATATAATCACGCCTTTGTCCCTGGAGGGTTAGGCAGAGGGTGAATTAACACCCACATTTCACCAATAAATTGTATAGCCGTATTCCGGGCACTATTGTTGACTCGAACAATGCATCTGACGCTGAGTTATCTGTCTGATGTTAAACAGCCCTATCCCTTAGTCGCCTTGTACGAAATGGGGTGGCCCTAATTCTACTCTGCCGGAAACCACACGGCAATATATACTTTAGATATTATTACAGTTAGAGACTTTATGAGCTTATGTTTCCTTATTTAATTTATTTTCGTTATTCCAGTTTTTAAGACAACTGGTAACTTTGTTTACAAATATCAACAGATGCAAGATTGTTCAAGGCATTGCTCAAGGAGTTTCTTGTTAAAATATAAGAGTATTGTATCGTGTGGGAGCGTATTAAGAATATCTATTTTTTCCTAAATCTGGTGGTAATGTATTTAAATGACTTCTTTCTTCGTTTACTTTTATAAATGGCAATAGTAATATGTAAGTATGTAGTTATTTACAAACTAGATGTTTCATTGGCTTGTTTTACAAAACGAATTTTATACACATAACATTGAGTTCGTAAAAATTCTGTTATTGGATTTTACATAGCAGTTTCTCCTTCTAAGCTCACTCAAATATAATTGACAAGCTTTCTGAAGTAATACTCACCAATATAAAGTCTTTTCTTTGTCTGCCAGCGGACCACAGCACCGGCTATGAAGGAATGATGACCACAGGCTGCTTGAATGCGAGCTTCTTCTTTCACCTGACGCACTGCACTCTCTTTCACTATCTGAAATGAAGACACAACATGTTATTTTTGTCTAATGATTCGTTCGTCTACAAGTATGAATAAATCTATTGCGTGTCGGGGAACGCACCATGTGCAGTTCCGTACCTAATTGCTTAAAAATTGTAAAATAAAACTGGTCCATTTCTTTTCCCAAATTTTATGAGTTGATAGACTTAATAAGACTATAATACTGATTAGAGAATCAATTTCATTTATTCAGTTTAGGCACGTAAAGAGCACATATGAACGTCAAAATTTTACAACTCTGTCAAGAAATAATAAAAAAATATTAAATAATGTGAATAAAGATGTTGCATTTTAAATTTGCTTTAGTTTACAATTTATGGTGTGAGAGCAGGCAACAGACTTGTGATTTACAAATGCTTAATCAGCTGTGTTAATTTACTTTCAAAAATATCCCATACAGTAAGTTGTAGCTGGGGTGTTATCTCTTTCAAAAATTTTCAAAGTTTTCTCTAAACGGAAATTTCATCAAATTTAATTACAAGTCCTAGAATTAATCATTATTATTAACTAGATGTATTAATGTTTACAAAAGCAAACAAGCCAATGTCACGCATGACTGCGGGGCACAAGTACATTCTATTACTCATAGTGATGTAATCGTCTTCTAATGAGAAATATATAAGTATACTTTTTACTATTATCCTCTCAGATGAGACAAGTACATACAAAATGTTTCGTAGCAGTGGTATGTAATTGCCAAAACGCTACAAGTATTTATAAAAACCATGTTGAGCAGTTCTTTAACCGATGTTTAACTGATCAAAAAGTCATCGACTCCAAAAAAAGCTGTCTTGCGGTTTTGCCTATTGAATATTTTGTCTCTTGTAATTTCGACAAGTCATGTCAAGTAAGATAAAACGTAACGCTGCTGGAAAACCCGTTTTGTGATACATATAGTTCATCGCGTTTCGCAATATAAATACGAGACTAATAATATACAAAATACTCTTGGTTCTAAATATACAGCTTTGTCCCTTCAGAATATGCAGCGACAACAGTCCGCCATTTGCAGCTCACACCCCTCACTTCAACCGTATCAGACTCAACCGTCAAAACTTATGTCGTCGGTTTTGGATGCCTTTAGTTTCAGTTTTAAAATGTATTTTATGATTCTGAATATTACTAATTTTCGTTATTAAATTAAATTCAATAAAGTTTATTTTCGGAACAGGTCCATAGAAGGTTAGTACGTAAATTTTTCACTTATTTACTATTATTAGTAAGGTACATATATTTTAATGGTTGTTTTTGTCGGTGTGGACCACCATCCATCTCTTAAATAGGGGGGAGTCCCACCGCTTTGATAACGCAGCCAGGATGCTGTTGGCGCTGCTCCTCGTGCGATTCAATAAGGAAGCACAACGCTTCCTTATTATACTTGCGAAGTCGTCGACACGCTTCTCCGCAAACATCCCTGAGGCGCTACAATGCCTCGGCAGCCCCATCAGCATCCTGAATGCGTTATTATATTGGACTCGCAGGTTATCGTATGCCCGACGCGTGAAACCCACCCACAGGCTGCACGTGTAAAAGGATTGGCAGTCTGGGCGCCTCCTCCTGCGAGCAAGTAATGCTCGTGAAGGAGGAGGCGGGGCGGGAGCGGCAGCGGGAGCGACGAAGGATCGCAAGCCAAGCTGCCCGCGTACGAATGCAACTCGGGCGCCGGAGGTCAATGAACGACCTCCGCCCCCCATGAGCGCAGGCCTAGGGGTGACAGGTGGAGCCGCCTATCACCCTGGTAGAAGCAAGCCGCGGCGGCGGCGCGCCTCCCCGTTTCCGGGCACGAGTTGGGGACTCTGTACTCCCCACACCCGAGAAGAGGGCCAGATCGTAAGAGATGGTCCTGGGTCGGCCGGGGTGCGAGGGATATGCCTGTCAACCTCACCTTCGGCAACCAAAAACGACCCACAGGCGGCGTGCGTTTTAGTCGGTTCGAGTCCGACATAACCTCATCCACCGGCTCCGGTGAGGAGGTATCCGTGGGGATTTTACGCACGTAAAAAAAAAAAAGTATTGACAGTATGCTTTGAACTGTGTTATTATAGCATTTATTAATTATGTTTCTCGAAGACGATTGCGAATACTTTGTAATTTGTTCGATTTTTACGTGGTTCTAATAGAAAATGTATGTATGTAATGTATTTATATATATTATATATGTATATGTGTATACGTATACATTATACATATATGTACATATGTATATGGGCCCCAATTCTAATTTTTATATCATAATATTATAAATAAAACCAGTCATACCAGTGATACTGCAAACGATGTTATTTCATTTTAGACTTTACTGTTCTACTGTTATAGTTTAAAATTATATGGCATCTTGAAGATTCAATGAAAAGATGTAATGCTAACTCTTTTTCAATTTATTTTAGACTTTAAGCCTATATTAATAATAATAGCAGAATCGGGATCAGCCTGTTTAGGCAGGTACTCTTTTTTTTTTTTATTAAATGTACACTTCACATTTCCCTTTATTACCAAACTTCTCTGCTGCCAAAAGTTTGCTGGGAGAGAACTCATTTTGAGTTAAACTCTTCTTTAAACATTTTCATTAAAATGTTTTATATATGATTTCTGGACTGAGTGTGAGTGTGCAATAAAGACTTGAGATGAAAAAATTGTAATTTTTTTTAGGAATGTGGTCATTAAGGTGTTTAAAGGGATTAGGGAAGGGACCTAATCGACTTGGTATCTCAAATTTGTGCAGGGTCAATTTACATTAGTATCATGCATACATTTAATTAAATTGAACTGCTGTTAATATCGAAGGCCATGGTCAAAATGCTTAAAAATATAATCGTAAATCGAAATGACGAGAGAATCTTCGGGCGGGTAGGGTCAGAGATGAAAATTGAGAATATTATAATTTATCAAAATCCCATTAATTAAATACGTATGCAATCAGGGGCAATAGGAGCAGTAGATATTACTTAACTAAAGAATACCTTATTTAAATGTATAAATGAAAGTACGTAAAGCACGTGTAAGCCGGGGCTGCCGAGGTAGAACTCGCAGAAATTACACTGATGAAATTGATGATTAATTGAAAAAAAATTCAAGTCAGAAAAAGTTTGGGACCGGGGCCGCGGGGAGTTAGCTTGAAAGGATTGATGATATAGAGTCTAGCGCACGCTTTCTATATGCAATCTCAATACGTATTTCGTAATCCAAGATTGATAATTAAATCGTTTCTCGATTTACTATTTCAATAAACAATATTTAGATAGATATGATGATCCTTTTTCCTAATCGATCTTTAAGAGGACGGATCTTTTAGATCACCGTTTGCATCAAAGTGACAGTTTTTTTGTTATGGTGTTGGAGGTGAGATAAACACATTGAAATACAGATTCTGAGTCGATCGATCGATTGTCAAAAATTGGGATTGAAATTAATCTTAGATTGACGAGCTAATATTGGAAGCGGCCGTAAGTTACGTAGAAGAAGCTCGTGATGTGTGTAGAATGGCGGGCAGTGGCTTTGCCTACCCAGAAGGGCGAAAGAGAATATATTGTTTTAATTTATGTTATGAAATGTAATAAGTACGTAAATTTAAAATTATTTGCCAACTATGGCTAGATATGTAGAGATATCCCATGGAAACATTGAGATTCTGTCAAAAGTGTTAAATTCCCAATTTACCTAGGAGTAATAAGGACAGAAACTTCAAACGAATACAGCGCAACTAATTTAAAAATGAAGTTTATTCACACAAATGCTATCCATACAACCAATGATATACCGTAAAACGGGGTAAATAGGAACGGCGGGGTAAATAGAAATAAAAATCTGAATTTCTAAATTGTTCAATCATAGTAATCCTTTTAAATTTATAAGAACACTTCTTTTATTTTTGAACGAACGAATATTTTTGCTACTGGCTACACTGAGCGTTGGAACCAACCAATCAGATTACAGTAAAAAAAATCATGCTCAAAGAGAGGTCGGCGCGGACACGTAAAAATTCAATGTTTTAACTTTAAGTTTCATTTAGAAAAGGTGTGGTAAACGAAGTAATATTTTGTATATAAGTGAATTGTGATATCAATAAATAAAAAGGTGAGTACAAAATTGCGATACTTTGTTGAATATATTAGGTTTTAGTCGGGCGCTCATTTTTAGGTATTTTTGGGGATTATAGGCGCGTGACGGGGGGAAATTGGCACTTGAACAGTTATAATTGGAACAAAGCGGGGGTTATTTGGATCGAATAGGAGGTAAATTAGAATTAGTAATAGGGTTGGCAAAAGTCAAATTCTGAATTCTGACAAAAAAAAGGTACCTATATGTAGGTAGGTATAGATGACCTATTAATTAAATAAGTTTAATTTAATTTCAGGATTTTATAAATTTTATTTTTGCTTTTGCTTTTTATTCATTCTGATTGAATAAAAATTACAGCATGACTATTTTTGGTTAAAAAGATTTTAAAAGTCTTTAATTTTTTCAGAATGCCTCGCAACTACATAGCCAAACCCGGCTCTAAAAGATATAAGAAATACGACAGTCTTGTTATAAAACAAGCCCTAGACGAGCTTTCATCGACAAACAGTAGCTTGAGTATAGTAGCGGAAAAATATAATATAGCCAAATCAGTACTATGCCGTCATAAAAACCGCGAAATGAAACCTCACGGTAGGCCAACAGCACTTACTTTAGAGGAAGAGCTACATATTGTTAACAATTTGAATATCTGTGGCGATTGGGGCTACCCGTTAGATACTACCGATCTTCGGTATATAATCAAAATGTATCTTGACTCTTTAAGTGTACAACACGCAGTATTTAAAAATAACTTGCCCGGCATAGACTATGTCAATGGGTTTTTGAAGAGACACACCGATAAAATATCACAACGAATTTGTCAAAATATTAAACGATCTAGGGCGGCAGTCTCTTCAGAGACAATAAAAGAATATTTCAGCGAACTGGATAAGTCCTTACAGAATGTTCCAATCCAAAATATAATTAATTATGATGAGACTAATCTCACAGATGACCCTGGTCGCAAGAAGGTGATAGTAAGAAGAGGATGTAAATATCCAGAACGTGTAGTCAATCATTCTAAAGGGTCAACATCTTTGATGATGTCAGCTACAGCAGATGGTGAGTTTTTACCTCCTTATGTTGTTTATAAGGCAGCTCATTTGTACGACTCATGGACGACGAAAGGGCCAAATAACGCAAGGTATAACAGGTCTTCATCTGGTTGGTTTGAGGGTCATATTTTTGAAGACTGGGTGAAAACAATAGTAATACCTTTTTTGGAACATAAAGAGGGTAAGAAAATTTTGATAGGAGACAATTTATCTTCACATTTGTCCATTGACATAATACAATTATGCCAGGAAAAGGATATCCATTTTGTTTTTCTGCCCGCGAACTCAACCCACCTTACGCAGCCATTAGATGTGGCAGTATTTCGTCCTATGAAAATGATTTGGCGTAAGTTACTTGACAAGTGGAAGAAAACTGATGATGGGCGAACCCAAACTTGTGTTCCCAAAGGATGTTTTCCACAACTACTAAAATTATTGATGGATGAACTAAGTTTTAATGCAAAAAAAAATATAATAGCTGGCTTCAAAAAATGTGGAATCTATCCAATAGATGCCAATCAAGTTTTAGGAAGGCTGCCTATGGATATAAATAATGAAGAGGTAAGAGTAACAGCTATTAATGATAGTTTTTACAATTTTTTAAAAGAAATGCGCTTTGGATCTATGAATATACGAGAACCCAAAAAGAAAAGAAAGCTGGAGGTAGTAGCAGGAAGAAGCGTAAGTGCTGCAGAAGTAGAAGTAAGTGAAGATCAGGAACCAAAACAAAAAAAGAGAAAGCCTGTAAAGCAATCGGTGTTAAGTTCAAAAGGGAAAGGTATCGGAAAAAAAACCACAGGTAAAATTGATAAAGTACAACTAGTTGGAAATAGTGAAATCAAAAATATAGATACTAGTAAAAATACTTTAGTAAATGACCAGAATATAACACCATTTGGATTAAACGATCTTGATGTAGATTCTGAGTTGATTTCACAACCTTTCAATTTTGACATTGACTCCATGCCAGTTATAATTTCTGATAATTTAGATTTAGAAATAGAAAACATTCAAGTAGAAAACAAGCAGGAGCCGAAAATTAAGATCATATCAGATATAAAATTTAAACTACCATTACCATTGAAAAAAGATTATAATCCAAACGTATGCACCCGTCCAAAGAGAAAAAGTCTGGACGTGTACAAGGACGCGGGAGAGATTTTAAAAATTTTAGAAGAAGAATAGTTTTTATAAATATATAGAATTAAATTTTAGTTTATGTGATAGAAGAATACCTATATTTTGTTATTTGCCAGATTGATTTTTTATTAGATTATATTTGTAATTTACCAGACTATTTGAAATAGTTGGATATGGACCGTAAGATGATGACACCAAATTCCAAATTTACTGTCAGTCCAAGCGAACCAGCGCTATGACCATAATTTTCCTTTTCGTCACTTGATAGGTATTTAAACCCCTAAACAATTTCCATCCTGTAACAAATTACTTGGAAATTTGGGCTATCATTATCTTACAGTCTAAAATCGTTTGCTAAAATTTTGTACCTACAATACCTACTAATGTAAGATAGGGAGATATGTAAGTTTATCCAAAAAGCGGACACGTTCCTAAATAAATACGAAGAGACTGATTTTAGTTTTAAAAACTGTAATTAAAGTCATATTAAGATAATAAATGAAAAATATCTTTTCAAAGTATTTTTATTGAACACGTTTTTTATTATAGGTAGGTACTTTGTACAGATTAACTGGCAGCTGACAGCCCTAGTTAACATTCCGATTAACCCCTATTGCGAACTTATTATCCCCAACTGGGGTAAATTGGAATCCGATGGGGATTTTCTTGATTTTCTCATAATCTGATAATAATCTGGGAATTTGAAGTTACTAGACATCTAAAAGAACTAACCACACACCCTTGGACATACTTTGATATACTTTACGCGTTACGAAAAAAGGTTAAAAATCCAGTTGAAAGTCAAGATTGGACCAATTTACCCCGTTTTACGGTAATAAACCGACATGCGCTTTGCCAAACCACAGTAGGTACAATACCATAAAATGTAGGAATTAGAGCACAGTAAGTGAACAACTAAATATAAATGATAAGACGCATTTTAGCACTTAGTCTGAAAGCTTATCGTTCCGTGAAACTCATTTAGGGGTAATAAGTTTCATGTGGGTCACACGATAACGTGATTACCGATAAAAGCGCATACACTTCGTAATCTATTTTAGTTTCGATAAACTATGACTTGAATGTAATGCATTACATCACGAAATAGTACCTAAAGTCTCTTTAACAATTCATTAGAAAGCTGGTCAATATAGATCTTCTTTACATAATAATCTTTCTTTACATAAACATAAAATATCTTTGAATAATAGACACAGCTTTGTAATAGCATAGTTGAAAACGGCCATTGCCCATGTAGAGAAAAATATAAATATGTAGATACATAATACGAAAACTAGAAATAAGGGATGAGTGCACCTTCGACTAAAGTAAATTAATTCACTTTGGTCGAAGGAGTAAGCTAACTCTGCCAGCACCGAATCATACTTTTCTGTTTCTATATTTTTACATCACCCAAATCCGCCATTTACTAGAGCGAGAAAGATAGCGGGAGCCAAACTCCTTGCCAAATTCCCCGCGACTAACCACGTGGTCGCATTCCAGCTATTTCGCTTTAGGAAAGGATAGATGCACAAGAAAGTACGATTTGGTACCATCACACGACGTTCAAACCTTAATGCGTCTCTAAGTAAAAATAAGCCCCTGCATGCATTAGGCAACCAAAAAGTGACTCAAGTCACCAACTAGCGTTGCAGCCATTTAGGAAGCAGATAACTGAAACGCAAAAGCCGTGATGCATATACCTAACTCATCGCGTCGCGCGTCTCAACAACCAATCAGGCACTCTCAAAAAGTATCAGCAAGATGGCGCATACAGCGGATTGGTGGAACAACAATTCAATATTCAATTTGTATAAGAAATTTAGAAATTTTCTATTTTTCCAGTCAGTAATGTATTCTAGTTGCGTAATGTAAGAAAGAGGCCTTACTCTGCCATCCACAAACCCCAAGCACTTTTATATTATCGTGCAAAATCCTCGATACCCCCTCGCCGGAGCCTGCTAGTAGGAGGGGTTAGGGGGATTAGACTAACGCCGTCTGAGGGTCGTAGGTTGCCGGCGGTATATCCTCGCAAACTCCAAGCATTCTAGCATCACAGAATTGTTATAAAATTAGTCAGACGTCTTTCAGTCATTTTTAAATGGTCCAGCCATAGCATTTCATTGTAATAATCTGGTGGTTATTAATGTTATGCTAAAACGTGGCCCAACCACTACACAAAATGATAAATTATACGAATTTATGAAGTATCGAGGAAGTCTTGTCAAACATCAGTTTGACCAGTTGTACCAATGACGTGTGTCGTAAGCGAGCGATGATTACAACTTATCACAGGTCGCTTTTCTCAAACTGAAACAGACAGACTAGGTGTGGCATACTAAGCAAATAAAAAGCTGATGTGTCTTATTCTCATGGTATTTATTTTGTATTGTAAATACGATAAGAACCGCGTGGACTTTAGATTACCGAATAGGGGTAAGGACCTTTTGGAAAAGTATAACGTACCTTGGGCAGTTTTGAAAGGCATTGCTTGATAACTTGTCGATTGAAAGTGTTTATTTATGTGGTTTCCGACCAATGCATCGCGCATAATTTTGATTCTAGCTGGCTTTACTCGAGTCAGTTAATTTGTATTTTTGTGACATTCCAGTTATAGAGAGTAAAGAAAACGAAGATCAGTACCGATATGCATGGTAGTAATCATTAAACATTTAAAATCTCTAAAAACTGGGCTAAACGCACAAACACGTTGATACTTCAGGTTAACGAAGAAAAATTACATACACTTTGAGAATAAAACCAGCCGGAATTCGTAAATACACTCGATTTGAATGTTTTTAAGTGCTTCAACGTAATTCCTCAAAGTTCTTTTAAATTTAATGATAATTTATTTAATCAGTACTTACGCAGCGATAAAACAATTGGGTACGCTGAAGGTAACACAAACTTAAGTCATTTCTTCACTTATTACGGGGTTTCGAGACATGAATTAAAATCCTTTTAACAAAAGACTGCCTGACATTTTGACCTAATATCTATGTCTTAAAATGCAGTGCAGCAGTGTTTACTAGACGATTGGCCCCGTACAAATACCCAACACGTCTGGATCCACCCTGCTGTTGGGTTCTACTGATGGTGATATACGCAGGTAAGGCATGCCGTCCTCTTTCATCCATGTGGCTTTTGTTTTCGATTTTTTGTTTGCAGTAGCCGGACGTTATTTCAAAAAAAACGCACTGGTCACTTCAAAAAAAGAGGGCGCGGCCGGTAAGTGATTCCATGTGCAAACTATTGCACTTTTCAAAATGGCGCGTCGTTTCTTTTTCGATCTCTAGTAATAATCAGGGTTCAAACTAAATTCAACTATTGTTCGTTTTGTTGTATGAATCGTAACCAGTTACTTTTTCCTAAGTATAAAAAATATGGAATTAAGGACACTTAATTTTTGTAGAATGTTTTATTAGGCACAATTTCAATCCAATAAACACTCTGTAAAACCGCACTTTGTTTTTAATTACAATTGTTTTTAATCTGTATTCTAGCTGTAAGTTTTTCCGAAAGAATAAAATAAAACGCGTCTCGATTAAGATTACTTGACCATTCTAACGAACGTGGGAAGTTCTAGTCCTATCTTAATGAAATATGTGAGTGAGTGTTGAAATTAGCTGCACTTTAACATGTGTTTTCTCTCCTTTCCTTTCCCCTTCTCATAAATACACAATTAATTATTAGATACCTATATTTTAGAGTAGGCTCTAGTTAAGAGAGGTTGGTTGTTCGCTCTATAAGCAAGGTTTTGTCCAATCATGCACGGTTCAGCTTCGAGGCCAATTTTGTTCGTGATTCGGCAAATTTTCGTTCGATGATAGGTATACAGCGTGCTTCTAAACAAACCTATACATAATCTTTTAATTTGTTTCTAAGAAAGTATCTAGTAATCACTTGCCGAATGAATTCTACTGCCTACAAAATATACGGCAAAGACGTTAACTGTAGTAAAATAGTATCAATACATCACAAAGAGCTTGGAGTTGGACTAGGAAAACAATCAATTATCCCTTGTTTTTTTTCGTGCGGAAATTCCAAATCCCTGGAGTGAGAGATGCTGTCATATAAATACAAAAATAGGATTTTTTATTTAACTGCAAATATGCAATAGCGATGAACAAAAGTGTACGTACTACCTGACACTTTTGTTCATCGCCAACCCAACCAAAAGGGACTCAATGTGAAAACAATTGACCTAACTCGCTGTTCGCTTTGGTGTGGCTGATTAGCTGTCATATTGTTCAACCGTTCCGTACTGTATTGAAATTTATAGAAAATTAACAACAGAACTGTGTTCAAAACTGTGATATCCTGATAAAATATAGTAATTTGACACCACAGAGCTGATTTAGATGGGAGTTTTAACGAGATAGATGATGTTGTAAATCCTTAATACTTGGGCGTGTAAGTGTTTTTATACTATAAATAAATTACTGTGTGTTTTTAGTCTACTTTGTGCCATATAAATGTTACTAAATTACTTCTATTAAAATAAATGACTTTATATCAAAGATAAAAATATCTGCCACAAAATAAACTATCAATGACTGTAAAGGACTTGGTCAGACTCAAAATCTTAATTTTTTTATCGCCGGTTTGTTGAGAAGTAACGGAGATATGTATGACCAAAAGTCGTGAAAAGTCGTGGTTCATATACATTACCGAATCATTATTTTATTAGTTTATATATTTTATTAGGCGATAGTCTATAATGCGATATATGGTTTCAGCTAACAGCAGCAAGTGGCTCTAACTCACAAGCTTACAACATCAATCGCGCGATCAAAAGGTCAATTCAAATGCAATCCCGTTGAGTTATTGCGGGTAACCCAATTCTTACGAGCATAGTTAGCTTAACCCCGTTACTCAAACGGGTCAGGGATTGTGTGATTGATTGTGTTTACTTTTACGGAATCGACTGCTACTTCCAAATCAGATATACATTAAACAGAAGCGTCGGCCGGTAGCTTAATAGGTAAGGAGTCGGCCTTGCTATCGAGAGATCCCGGGTTAAAACACTGGTCATTAAACTACCGATGTGAACCCCTAAACAGAAGTCCTTAATTTAACTTAGCTGTTAGGGTTAGAGGGAATATTACTAATTTAGGATACTAATTTTCTTTTTAAAATTACTACACCGGTGTGTATTGCAAGGGTTAAGTAGCTACCCAGGAAATACTAGACAGGCTGCCGCTTTAGCGATACGATTATGCATCCTTATAAACGCTACAATGTATTAAATGCACGAATGGCGTAGTGATTAAATAGACAACTGTTACTGCGTCAATTTATCTACGTGATTTATGATTCTTTGCGTACTTTTACATATACGTCGATTGTATCGGTGACAAATGGTTTGCAGATGTCAAAAGGTAAAAAAATGTTCTGTTCCACCCACAGTCCCACCAAAGGTCGAACTTGCAACGGATGCATAAGGTTTTTTGTAATTTGTGTCAACAATAAGCGGTCACTAGTTTGACTTTTCCAAGGAGTTGCTACACGGGAATAAAACAAAGACACTTTTCTCGTGGACACAAAACACGATACAGGTGACCATTAAATTCCATCGTGTCTTAGGGTGCTTACATAAAGAAACAGGTTGCCGGAATCGGCCAGCCGGCGTGATCGACGCTTGTTTAAGCATAGTAGGGTGTGTGTAAATATTTGCATGGTGGACAGTCTTGTTGATATCTGTTCTTTTTGAAATCTATACCTATGTATATATTAATATTATTGAGCTGAAGAGTTTGTTTGTTGTTTGGTTAGACGCGCTAATCTGAGTACAAGAACAGTAGGTTTCAATTGAAAAAATTATTTCGTGTTGGATAAGTCTATTCATGGAGGCAACTTACATGTAAATATCATCACGATAAACTGACAATTTTTTTTATTGTTTTATATAGGACACGTCAATTGGACTTCGCCTTGCCTGATGGTAAGCTGAAGGCAAAGTCCCAGAAAAGAGGGTCACCATTACTTACACATACCGTGTGACAATGGTGACACTCAGCTTGACGGCCTCATCATATGCTTTTTCACGCCCCGCTTAAAGGACCCGGAACTGTAGGAAGAAGGAAACACGTGAGCTGGTAATGAATTCCAGGTCTTAATGGTGCGACAGAGTCTCCGAGCCGCTTGGTATATTTATTATATATAAAATCATGTTCATTTGTGTATTTTGGTGTACAATAAAGAATATTTATTATTATTATTATTCTTGATCGTATGTTCTGCACCGTGTGCGGATGACATCTAAGACCTGCACGTGTTGTCCTGTGTAGGAAAGGGGAGGGTGGGACTAATTGGAAGAGCTCATCAGAACACTCCCCATGGTACAGACGGTAAAATACAGCCATGGACGCAACATCTCTACGCATCTGTAAAGGTTCTAGCGGACCGCACGTCGCTGCAACCTGTCGAGAGCATCTACTTTGCTGAACGATCCCAGAGATGCGAGCAGTATTCCACACAGGAGCGAATTTGTGTCTTGTATAGAAGACACCGCTGCTCCGGCGTGAAAAATCGTCTCACTCTGTTCAGGACTCCGAGTTTTCGTGAGGCTGTTTTGATAATACTTTCGATGTAACACAAAAATTTTTTTTCAATTAAAACTTACGGTTCTTGTACTGAGACTAATGCATTAAACCGAACAAACACACTCTGCACCTTTATAATAATAATATAGATTTCAACCAGAAAGGAAGTCATAAGACATAGGTGCCATAAAAAAATATGGAAACTGTTCATCATACAAACTCATTTACAAAAACCCTACTCCGTGTACGCTAGCCGGTTATCACCAGTTTAAACTCGCGCCGCGTGGTTCCCGGCAGAGTAGAATTTGGACCACCCCATCTCTTCCCATGTGGTTTCGTACAAGGCGACTAAGGGATAGGGCTGTCTAACATCGGCCAAATGAATGGCTCGAGAGTCAATAATAGTGCCAGGAATACGGCAATTGGCACACCCCCTATTACGCGGGACCGAATACAATTATTGGTGAAATGTGGGTGTTAATTCACCTCTGCCTAACCCTCCAGGGATAAAGGCGTGATTATGTGTATGTATGTATGTATGTAAACTCGCGCCGCATCGAAGCCGGCTTCGATGATACCGGCAACCTGTTTCATGTTTAAGCACCCTTAGAATAATACTTTGTTGTCGCTATACAACAAAAAACCAGGCTACCATCAAACATCCGAAACTTCGGGTCCGCACGAAATACGAACGAACGACATTTAACTACGTAGACACTAATAAGTCACATCGTAGGATTTAAGCCGAACCAAAAAGTATCAACGTTACAACTTTGGATCGGATTTCTGGATAAATGTATCTTATGTATCCATGGAACCAATTGACCGCAATTACGGGTGTTTCATGGTATTTCAACAGATTCTAGTGGTCACGGGATCGAACCTAAAATTGTATTTCGAAAGTAATAAATTTCGTGAATTTCAAATGTTAGACCAGACGTGAGATCGATTTATTCGAAAAATATCCAGAAATATCTTTGCTTCACAATCCTAATCAATATGTAATTGTGTATAATTATTAACCCATTTAGCGGCTGGTAATGATAAAGATCTGAGTTATTTCTACTTGTCTGGTGTCAAGAACTGACCTCTTTGAGATTCCTTCTGATAGACTTATTACTGGTTACAGTGGGCTCTTGTGCACAATAAATATAATTAATTCTAATCATAATCAATAATTCCCTTAATCGCATTGTACGGCACCGCATGGGAGAGATGAGGAGGTCCAAATTCTGCTCTGCCGTGAACCACGCAGCTAGAAGTATATCTACAGAGAGGAGGCCCGAGTAACAGCACAGCACTGCACTTTTCGCCCAATTGAGTAGCCCGACTGGGGAAGTACCTCCGCCCTACAGAATACCGTGGCCATAATAACTTCGTGTTGTGTTCCCGGCGGTGAGTAGGGTAGCCAGAGCTCACTGGAGAATACGTGCTGTTAGTGGGAAGACTAGGCTTGTCCTGCTTTGTCTTCTACACTGACGGCACAGAAACTCTGTGCTTACAGGATCGGCAGCGCGAGTGTGGCTCCTCAGGTGTTACACGCGCCCATAGACCACGGTAAGCACTTTCCATCAGGTGGGCCGTGTGCTTGTCTGCCACCTAAGTGGTATTAAAAATAAGAAAACTGTGATATGATAATGTGCGTAGCGTACTACACGGTTCATACGGCCGTATTGTCGCCATAGTCCATTCTGTACAAAGGATTCTTAGCTTCAGTGTCTCCAAATATGATTCTACTCTGTATTAGATGGCGAAAATTTGTTACATGTAGTGGTTGTTGCTTTTGATCGGTATCAAATATAAATAAGTAGGCGAAATCTAACCCCTCGTCAACTCACTCTCAATACCACAAAGTGTCATGGGTTATTTCATAAGGAAATCTAATTACAGCCTCCTCTTTGTGTTTGCTCTGTGATTGTACATTTTGATTATATTCTTTTGTAGGTTCTTTTTTTTTTTACGTGCGCAAAATCCCCACGGATACCTCCCCACCGGAGCCGGTGAAGGAGGTTATGTCGGACTCGAACAGACTAAAACGCACGCCGCCTGTGAGTCGTTTTGGTTGCCGAAGGTGAGGTTGACAGGCATATCCCTCGCACCCCGGCCGACCCAGGGCCATCTCTCACGATCTGGCCCTCTTCTCGGGTGTGGGGACTACAGAGTCCCCAACTCGACCCCGGAAACGGGGAGGCGCGCCAGCCGCGCCACCGCCGCGGCCTGCTTCTGCCAGGGTGACAGGCGGCTCCACCTGTCACCCCCAGGCCGGCGCTCATGGGGGGCGAATATTCTTTTGTAGGTAGATGCTTTTCTTTCACATATTTATTGATCAGTAGAGTAAGTGGTTTTAGTCTGGTAAAGATCTGTGGATTTTCTCTGCCTACCCCAACATATCAAATGTCTAAGGTCTATAGTTCTATAGATCACAAACAGTATCATAATGCATTAAAAATACAAAACTTACTTGTGATTTATTGAGTACTTTCAGTGCATATTCTTTGTTCTCACTGATCTTCTTAACTTTGTACACTTCACCAAATGCGCCCTTGGCTACTGTTTCTTCTATTTGAAAGTCTTTCTGTAGTAAATCTGTGGTGATAGGGAATTCAGGCTGGAATATGGACTCTTTGTGTGCCACCGGCCAGGCAGTTTTGCTTGCTTCTAGAGGGTTCTTTAGTGTTGAGTCATTCCATCTGGAAGGTAAAGTGCTGTTTCAATATTGCGATACCAGTTCCGAGTTTTTATATAAAACATGTTTAAAAGACACATCAAGATTGATTTTGTTCAGTTACC
This sequence comes from Eilema griseolum, assembly GCA_963662185.1. Lineage (NCBI taxonomy): Eukaryota > Metazoa > Arthropoda > Insecta > Lepidoptera > Erebidae > Eilema > Eilema griseolum. Next base: position 10,765,498 of record OY759241.1, on the reverse strand, counting down.
CACCTACCTAACCGCAGGGAATATAAGTGAAACCACGGCCAACAGCTAATTATGCATAAATCTATAATATTACGAGACTGTAAATGAGTGTATGTGTAAATGTCAAGCATAATGCGATACCAATGAACTAATTTTGATGAAGTTTTGGATAAAAATGCTCGTTTTCTGAATAAGAATTAAATATTTTTAATTTATTGTTTTATGTGGCTCTAACATAATTTATAAATAATTTAATTCAGAAACTGACTGACTGAAACTCTGTAGGCAAAACATTTAATTAGCATCATAATTAAGATTAAACAAAACATGAAATTTTACAAGAAAATGTACTACATGTTATAAAAATATTCCTTTGACTGCAGTTGTGAATTTTAATGGCATGTAGCAGATATGTAAAAACTAGAGTGTTAGACTATATAATTATGAATCATATCATAATTATTACTGTCTGTTTATAACAACATTTGAACATCTCATGTTAAAAGTCATGTGTTGGTCATGTGTTCAACTCTGTAAATCCCCAAAGGGGTAGGTAAGCAATGGAATATAACACCTGTATTTTATCAACTATGATTTCCAGTCCTACATAATGGGGGCGAGCCTATTGGCCTCAAGCAGGTTGTCATATAAACATCATTACAATATTATTATCACACTTATTAAACATCTAAAATTTAATAGAAGCAACAATAAATTATCAAATGGTTTCTATGTCAGTTGAGGGTCAAAAGACTTTGATCATGGATGTTCTTATGTAAATAGATTCGTTTATAATTAGATGTGTATACATTAAGTAATATAACAACATTGAATAACCACAATTCATTGATTTCACTAATAACATTGACATCTTCCGATATCACGTTTAGATTGCTTTTTAATAATTATCATTAGAAAACTCAGATTGCAGAGCAAGTAGGCCCTGAAAACGAGTAGATATACTGTATTAAATACAGTTTGTTCCATCAAGCAATAACCATTCAATTACAAAATATGATTATGTTGATTTCATCACTCCCATTAATGTACTTTGTGTCAGAAGTAAACCTGAATACTAATGTAATGGCAATTAGTCATACTAATGACTCACATATTTAGGCATGTTTTATAGTACTAACATTAGATTTAAATTTAATTTAAGACAAGAAAATCATCACCTATGCATTTGCTAAGCCTGACTAATGTCAAAACATGCATTGCACATTATAATATGTCTAATCTAATTAATAGTCATCCTTCAAAATATTTAGTTCAGAATTTAACAGTAAGAGCATCTGACTATTCAGTAGCAGATATTTTAACTAAAATTTTAGTTTAGATTATGAGAATTGTACACTAAACTAAACCAAAACAGTAATGGGACCGCCGGTTTATAATTTCGTTTCTAGTTTTAGATATTTTAATAATTAATTACGTTTTCCTTAATTTATGACAAAAAAACTAATACATTATAAATTTATAGATTCCGTAATGTTATTGCAAAATCAAATCAAAGTCACGATATTTAAAACTGGCGGCATCCATTCTTTAGCATATGTAATGAAGACTGTTTGTTTTGGTAAATTGATTACAATACTAACCTTCGCCTCGAAACGCGAGACCAAGGCCGCGATGCGCTGTACACGGACTGGTTGCTTGTAACGCTGACGAAAGAACGCCCGCTCAGGTTGCCCACGAAATGCGAGAGACTGAACTATATACAAAAATAAATTATGCGCCTAAGCATAACAAAGAACTGACACAAACAATGGGCGTTATAAGAAATTCGTATGCACATAGTCTTTCATAAGGTGTATATATGAAAACTTTGAATAGGAACTAACAAATAAAAATGTTCTAGCTTATTTTGTTGAAATATTAGTAATGAGAGTTCAGCTGAGAATGACATTAGCAAGTTTTCATTTCATCACTTACCTGACTAGTGAACGCTTGATCGTCGCCGTTTGAATGCGTAGATTGATTTTGCTTTCTGTAATTAGAGCTTCTATTGTGCGTATTTCCCATTAAACTAAGCTAAAGTGATCCTTACATGACGTTAATATTAATAATGTCGTATAATTTACAAAACTGTTGACCAATTTTTCCACCATGAATCACCCATAAACAATTCGACAGCATAAAGTTGTTACCAGTGTGAAAAATAGAATAGAATATAGAATATCAAATCAATCATAGAGAATTTGACGATTAGAATATCTGTAGGGTCGGTTCATAAAACTCGCTCTTGGCTCTATTTCGGTATTTTCGGTACGTTTTTGCCGAATCACGACAACAATGGAAATAAAATAGATAGAAAAGAAACAATATTTTTTTCTTTTGCTGAATGTAATACACAATTTATGAATTTAATTTGGGTGACTGGAACGAGGTTTGCCCTTCACCCATATTGGAGCCTCATTGGAGTTTCGCTGGCGAAATGATAATATTTCATTCATGAGTCTGTACTCTACACATCGCCAATTAGTAGACCGCACGTTCCCATAGTTATAACGTAGTAAGTATTAGAGACAAATAATTATAAGTAATCTAAAGTTACACATTATCTTTGGGCTAAATTTCATTCAGTTCTGTTCAGCCATTTTTGCTACCTACTTCCTTTATTATTGGGTTATTGTGATAATGGTGACAGTACTGAAATAAACAAATGGTAGGTACGGTAGGCCACGGTAACTACTTCCCATCAGGTGGGCCGTATGCTTATCTGCCAAAGAACACAAAAAAAAGTACAGTAGGTACCTACCTATACTACGATATACAGCAGGTAGAACACGACGGTATTTCCGTCCAATTGAGCAGTCTGACTGGGGAGGTACCTTCACCTTACAGAATACCGCGACCTTAATAACCTCGTTTTGTGTTCCTGGTGGCGAGCAGGGTAGCCAGAGCTTCCTGGAGAATGTTTGTGCTGTCAGTGGGAAGACCAAAGGCTTGTCCTGCTTTTTCTTCTACACTGACGGCACAGAAACTTCTTTCCGAAATCTTCTCTTTACTTCTGGATCGACAGTGCGAGTGTAACTCTTCTGGTGTTGCACACATCCAAGCACTTTCCATCAGGTGAGCCGCATGTTTGTCTGCCACATTAAATGTTATAAAAAAGACTACGCAGGTAGAACCACGGGTAACAGTTAACAACAAACTTGCATTGGAAGTTCATTCATTTTTGAAGACAATTCAGTTAAAGAGAGTAATAAAACCATTTTTAATTATATTTTATTGATAATACTAATACTCGTCAACAGTTACGTACCCATTTACTATAATGTGATCGCGAACGCTGCGCTGTACCGCTCCGTTCATACTCGCAGTGTGCTAGGCTCGCTCTCAGCTTAATCTTTCGTGACAACCAGCGTCCCTACCCTAGCCACTCCGCGAGTATCAAGGGAGCAGTACAGCTCTCTGAGTATAATTGTTCTGTGAGTACAGCGCTCGCGGTCACACATTGACAGTTTGTCTCCCTTTGGGATAACTAAAAAAGTATCCCTTGAACCAACTTGGGCTCTAACTGTTCATTACGAGTTTAAAATTAAATACACACTACACACACAAAAAGAAATGCAACATTATGTTAATTGATTGACCAAAACACCAAGATATTACACTCGAGAGCAATGAATCCGGGTCACTTAAAGAATGTTAAAAATCTCGGAAACTAAAAATGATAGGTTAATGCAATAAATTGTATTTAATAGACAATGTAATACTCCTTAAATGAAAGTAAAAAAAATATGAGTCACCATACATTTTATTAACACAAAATTACATAAAGAAAAAAACTGCTGATCTCTCCTTAAAACAAAAATAGGAAACATGAAATTTTTGAACTTTATTACGATTTTCTTGAATTTTAATACTTCGTATTGCCTCCTCGTGCTTCCATTACTGCGTTTACGCGGTTTGGCATGCTGTACACCAAGTTCCTTATACGATTTTGGGGAATATTCTCCCATTCCTCTGTGAGAGCAATTTTGAGCTCACGAAGCGTGATTGGGGGAGGGTTTCGTTGTTTTACGCATCTGCCTAGCTCGTCCCAAGCATGCTCGATCGGGTTGATATCCGGGCTGCGCGCTGGCCACTCCATACGAGTAATGTTCATCTCTTGAAGGTAGTCATTCACAATCCTACCTGTATGAGGTCTGGCATTGTCATGCATAAATATAGCATCCTCACCTAAATTGACCATAAATGGACCAACGTGATCATTGAGGATTTCTTCCACATATCTTACGCTAGTTAAAGAGCCGTTTTCTATGATCACCAGCTCTGTGCGACTTTCAGAAGAAATTCCGGCCCACACAAGTACAGACCCACCACCGTAGGCTACTTTTTCTTCGATGCATGCTTGCTTGAATCTTTCCCCTGGTTTTCGATACACTCTGTGTCTTCCATCGTGCTTGTAGAGCATAAATTTTGATTCGTCGGAGAACATAACTTTTGACCAATCTTCAATACTCCAATTTACGTGGCTCTGGGCATAACTTAGTCTCGAAATACGATGCCCACGCTCCAGTTTAGGGCCGTTTGCAGGTCTAAGGGGTTTTAAGTTAGATTCAGCAAGCCGACGTCTTACTGTCCATGCACTTGGGTTACTTCCTCCGAGGCGTCGAAACTGATTGGTGAGTTCAGTTCCTGTGAGAAAGCGATTTCGAAGCATGGTGTTCACCAAGTATCGGTCTTCTCGTGCTGTGGTACACCTGGTTCTGCCCGTTCCTGGTCTGCGTAGGTTAGAACCAGTTTCTTCGTAACGTCGGAGAACTCTTTGTACTGTTGACAGCGACACACCGACAGTCCTGGCTGTATCGCGCTGACTCCGGCCGGTTTCCAGCATTGTAAGTATTCTGGTGCATTCTTCAGGCGTAAGCGACATAATTTCAGCTTGATTAATGAATATAGAGCACTATCAACATGGTTTATGTACCCACATAAATGACAGATTACAAACAAAAGCAACACCAAATGCTGTAATTTCGTAGTTCCATCTTCGAAAGTGGCCCTTTTTCAAATTTGATTTTTTTATGATATAACTTTACAATAACTAAGAAGTTTTAATACCTTCATTTAAGGAGTATTACATTGTCTATTAAATACAATTTATTGCATTAACCTAGCATTTTTAGTTTCCGAGATTTTTAGGATTCTTTAAGTGACCCGGATTCATTGCTCTCGAGTGTAGTAGCTAGGTAATAGCATTGTATGCGTGAAGTCCCAAATGCCTAGACCTAGGTGTAATGGAACATATTATATAGGTACTTAGATTAATAAATAGATTATTATGAAAATGTAGCGTCGTGGATAGTACCTACACGGCGCATACACTTCTTTCCAATCTTCTCCAATCTCAGCAATACTTGGGCACACCGCTTAACATCTCCTCGAATATCGGAATTTTTGGTGTCGATATCTCCAGAGACGTACCGGAGTCATTTAGAGGATAAGGTTAAGTTGGCATCAAGGAAGCTTGGAGTGCTCAATAGGGCGAACCCTGATGAGTACTCCAAGCTTCCTTGATGCAGCACTTCACTGCGGCAGCAACTCCTTCTTTATAAAGCACAGGTCCGGCCCCACATTGAGTACTGCTGTCACCTTTTTGCTGAAGCCCCTGCATACCAGCTTGACCCCTTCGACTAAGTGCAAAGACGGGTGTTGAGGCTGCTTGACAATCCCATACTCGCAGGTAGTTTGGACCCTCTTAGCCTTAAGAAGGACTTTGCCTCGCTGTGTGTGTTCTACCGCCTATACAATGGTTTGTGCTCAGATGAATTGTTTGACATGACGCCCACAGCTACATTCTATCATCGCACCTCTCTCCAAAGGCAGGGAATTAAACTTCACATATTGAGACCTGAGACGGTGTGGAATGACCTCCCTGCTGCGGTTTTCCCAAGCACCTATATGTAGTTAGATAGGATAGGATAGAACCCAATATGGGGTTCTTCAAGAGGTGTACCAGATGCCTTCTTCATGGTCGGCAGCACGGGTGTAACGCCCCTGGTGTTGCATACGTCCATAGGTCATAGTGACCACTTCCCATCAGGTGGGCCGTGTGCTTTTCTGCCACCTAAGTGGTATAAAAAAAACTTACTATAGGTACAATATTGTTTTTAAATAGAATCGGTTAGTGTTGTTTTTCTAATTATGAGTATTTGGGCTTGCTCCAAGTTTTTGCGAAAGGGACAGAGTTAGATACCGGAAAGTACTTTCTAGCAAAAGGGCTGTGGGTTTGTTTGCCAACTTAGTAATATTATGACGCCTTTATATGGACGTCGTTTTATTCCAGTCGCATCTTCTACATGGGACGCGCAACGATGTATGATTTTTATAACTACCCAGCTTATTTTTTATTTCGAAGACAGCACTTAAAAATTCGTTTGACATAAAATATGAACAATTCTAATAAAAATATGACAAATAAAAGACCAAGAGCGAAACAATATACATTAAATAAAGTTTTCATGTCGTCCATTCCTAGTGGTTTTGTCGGTGGATCTTCTTTTATAGCTGCATAACGGTAACTTTCCCACTTCTTTATAAGTCCAGCTTCGTAAAATGTTATCATGTTTTTATCAAACTGCTCAGTTAAAGGTGAATGTTTTATCATCAATATGGTCAAATAATGACTGTGCATTCTATCTATCTGAGCGACGTGCAAATACTGCTCTCCTTGATTTAATCGGTTTCTCTCCAAGTAACGTCCTATAGAACAATCTATTAGACATAACCGATGACTGTCAACACTTATATCTCTGACACATTCGTAAAGATCTTGAACTGGAACCAATCTAGAATTAATTATACGGAACCTTTCTTCGGTATCAGGAAGTATAAGATCTGGAGACGACATACCGTATATTAAATATCCTTTCTGAATCATATCTTCGAAGGTTTCTATTTCTTTACCCCTTTTGGCTGCTGTCAATAAAGATATTATAGTAGCTTGATTTGCGAAATTCATTACAAAAAAACTCCATATAGATATTGTTAAAAAAAGACGGAAAGAACCTCGTTTTGGCGGGTTGCAAAGAGTAACCAATAAAACGTTTCTGAAAGCGTTCAACAAATCTTTTCCGAATTGATCGTAACTAAAACGACCCTTCTCGACTGTTTGATAAAATGAGAACGTAGCCCAAACGCCCAAAAAACAAAGCACAAATTCAATTAGAGTTATTTGATTAGCATGTAACGTTTTTCCATCAAAAAGTGACATTTCAAAACCTGCCCTATGAGACATAATGCAGACGCCACTATCCCTATAAGGGAATGTGTAATCCACTTCTACAACAGCAACATCAAATAAATAAATGGGACCTAAATACAAGTCCGCTTTTCTAAATGCAAAATTAAATAACTGATTGATATTTCGTTCGAAATTAAATTGCTTCTTAATTTCATCGCCGCTAGGTGAGAGATCTAGACTGAAATTCATGAGTTTGGCCATTGAATTCCAAATGGTGCCATCTCTAGAACCTAATGTATAACTACCATTTCCGTGGTCTGTTATAAGGAGAAATGGTTTGACCTCAGTTGTATAAACTCTAAACTTGAAACCGTGAAGATTTTTGCCTTTTTCTTCAAATAAATTCAAATTTGACAGTATTTCCGTGGCGTTATATGGAACTGTGTGTATACTAAAACCAATACAAGTACCAAGATTATACGCTCTCACTTTAGAAGTTGTCGTAATATTGTGACATTGTGGTACACAAGTAAATCCTTCTTCAAATCCTGATACAGGCATTCCAATTTTTCTTGTAGTCCAGCAACCGTAAAGATGATCGAGCTGGTAACCGTCACTTATATACGGAGTGTAGAAAGACACCAACATCACTTCTTGAATATCATCATATTGGCATATTACTACGTTAATAGCTTTGTAATACCACAAACTGAAATATATCTTAGCTAGAATTTCTTGATTATTTTCATGTAAATAAAAAATAATGTTGGAATGTGGGTGCCAGTAGGGGGAGTCTCGTAGTTTTAATATCGTGCTTTCATACGCTTCAATGTCTAGCAGGTTTACTATCATAGTATTTGCATAGTATCGTACAACTTCGCCTATATCTTCATCTTCAACGTCTATATTGGATACCGCGCGGGGATACGATATATTCTGCAGCTTCATATAAAGTTCATCAGGCAAGTTACCAAAGCAGATAATTGTGGACCAGCCGTTTTTCTTCAGATTTAGTGTTACTATATCGATCTGAAACAAAAAGAGAGTAATTGCTTGTCCGTCGGTAGGATCAAATACTGCCAGTGATCATTGAATGCCCCTCTATTCAGGAGTCGGTACACCTGCTGTTTGACGGATGAGCCACTGGTAGGTACAGGTTTTTTCGTGGAGTAAGGTGGTCAGACAGTAGCCGCTCCTGTAAAAACCATGAAAATACACGAGTAAAAGAGGGGAGCCCGGGTTCCAAAGTGCAAGTATTATTAGTACGTTTTTTATACGTGCGCGAAATCCCCACGGACACCTCCCACCGGAGCTTGCGGAAGAAGTTATGTCGGACTCGAACCGACCAAAACGCACGACGCCTGTGGGTCGTTTTTTGTTGCCGAAGGTGGGTTTAACAGGCATGTCCCTCGCACCCCGGCCGACCCAGGTCCGTCTCTTTCGATCTGGCCCTCTCCTCAGGTGTGGGGACCACAGTCCCCAACTCGTCCCCGGAAACGGGGAGGCGCGCGAGGCGCGCCGCCGCCGCGGCCTGGTTCTGCCAGGGTGACAGGGGGCTCCACCCGTCACCCCCAGGCCTGCGCTCATGAGGGGTGGAGGTCATTCATTGAACTCCGACGCCCTAGTTGCCTTCGTACGCGGGCAGCTTGGCTTGCGATTCTTCGTCGCTCGCGCTGCCGCTCCCGCCCCACTTCCTCCTTCACGAGCATTACTTGCTCGCAGAAGGAGGCGCTGGGCGCTCACGCATCCGCACAGCGAACCATCGCCGCGAGCAAGGTGAGAACTTTCACTCCCAGGGCCGCCACCAGCTCTCGTCTCCCACGTGCGTGTGTAGCCCCGAGTCCTCGCTCGCATCGCAGTGATGGCACTCAGACGTTGGCTCTTTCTCTATCCGACGCAGATACTGCCCGAAGCACCCGTGCTCGGTGATCATCTGCGTCAGACGGTACGAGAGGCTGCCGTGTGGCCTCTCTAGCCACTCCCCCATGATGGGTTTTACCGCCGCTACTACGGCGCGCTTGGTCGCCCATGTTGTAGCTCCAGTATTATTAGTACGGTAAGTTATACCTAAGGAACTTGAATAAAATAAATTATTGTGACGTCATAATATTCAATAGTCAAATAACTTACTTTTATAATTGGATGGTTAAAAATAAATAAATACGATAAATAAGGACTGACGCAACTTTTACCGCTGTTTTATCATTCTCAATTTAATAAGGTCAGTTAAATAATTTATTTTAACTACAGGAAAATACTTAATTAAGTATATTATATACTTACAATCATATTTATCCGGCGAGATTCAAAATGGGACCCAACATTATTGAGTTGCTGTATTTGCCCCATTGCACTATATGAAGAAATAATTACAATAAAACAAAATAACTTCATATTTTTTAACTTGACCACCACCGGTTCATAAAAGTAGGCGAACCATCTAACTAGATATTTTGTAGAACAATGTCAATCATCAAATAATGTTTGTGTTATGAACTCGTTACATAAAAATCATTACATAATAAAACCATTACCAGATGATCAGTCTAATTTCAAAAATTGACATTAGTTATTTAGAGAGGAAGGTGTAACTACTGAAGCAATTTACGGTATATACCTACCTATTATCGGTTATCAGATTGAAAGATGTTATCGAAAATTTCGAAGTGAGTGGGTCTGTGGGTGCTTCACAGTTCTGCACCAAAAAATAACACTTATCGTTCTCTGAATCTTTTCCCAAATTACTTAGGGTCTGCTTTCTAGTCTAACAAAGATGAGGCTGAACTTCGATATATTGCGTGAAGCGATTGCTATCTGATCTCCACAACCAATTGGCGATATTGAAGATCTGTAGTAGGACTAGTCGGTCTTTTGAGGGCTCCAACTACTAAATACGATTGCTATAGATGTTCGTATGACAACCGGGACCAACGGCTCAACGTGCTCTATGAGGTACGACCAGATGAGACCAATGCAAATGTCCATATTCATGTATACAACTATTTGCATTAATACTACTAAACTACTTAATATATTTTGAACAAATTTAATATACATGGCTTTGTAAAGGTGAAACCGCACTATAATGTCACTGCAGTGGACAGCGCGGCGCATCAAGTAAAGTTCTTTCCCCCGTTTCTCATGAAGTAAAACGCACTATAGCGGTACAACAGCGTAGCGGCGCGGCGCGTCACATTATTGTTGACTCTCGAAGAATATTTTGTCGTGTCGCGCCGTTCCGTTGCCGCAAATGCGACATAACTTGCGGCGGCGTAGAGGCCTATTGCTAGACGAAAGGATGTATTTTGTAATTATACGAGTATATGGGGTTTTCTAACTTACAGCAATTCATAAAACTTCCCTTTTGTCATTCTGAAGTAAGTATGAAATCGTTCAGGGTCTCTCATTGAATGAGTCTTCAATAAAGAGTGTAATTTTATTCTCTCTCTTTACTTCGTGAATTTGGAAAATCATGCACTCATGTCAACTGTTTTTTGTGTTTTTCTAGTTTTTTACCGCTCACAGCTCATAACGCCGTTGGAGTAGGTACAGTGCGGTTTGGTAACGCTACGCCGCCGCTTCGCCTCGCTGCAGTGAGGCTATAGTGCGGTTTCACCTTAAGGGTGGACGAAACCGCGGCTGTTATTGCTGTTATAGCAAAACCACTATCATTCTCCTGCAAAAATACCGTAGACTTTAATAATATAAGGTTAAAGTTCAAAATTAAATGACATTTTACAGTGTCAGTTGAATGACAAGGGCTTTACTATAATGACGGAAAATAATAGCATCGAGGCCCGGGTAGGTATTGTACGATATCTTCAAACTAAAACAAAATTAGTAACGTAAGATATTTTAAATAAATGAATACTTTATTTCTTAAAACATAATACATATAAAATAGAAACAAAGAACAGCCATCTAAAAATATAACATTATACATAATAACTTAATAGCAAATTACAACATGTCATTTCTACATGTAAATAATGTTAACATGCGGAGAGAACTTATTTATAAAGACGCTTGTTCTTACATTGGTTTATATTGCATCGTTTTGATAGAATCATACTTTATTTGTACATCAGTTTTACGTAAAAATCGCACCATGACGTGGACTCGCGTATACCACGTCATGTTTACAATATTTTTTATTTTTTTACACCACTTAGGTGGCAGATAACCACACGGCCTTATGCAGATGCCCATGTATTATAAGGTTATTGCAATTTACAAAGGGCGGCCTTATCGTTTAATGCGGTCTTAGAATGGACTGTCGTTTTAGTATTATTCATCGTTATTGAAGGTAAAAACTAGTGCTGTTTATTTTTAAATAACAGCTCAACTTCTTCAAACATAACATAACATAAACTCACGCCTATATCCCCGAAGGGGTAGGCAGAGGTGCTAGCACCCACATTTCGCCAGTTTATGTTTAGGTCCCAATGTAATAGGTGGCGAGCCTATTGCCACTAACCGGGCACTTATAAACCTTCGATCAACTTCTTCATATTGTATAATTTATAGATAAATTAATATTATTTTGCGATTCAAGTAAATGCATACATATATATTTTATGACGGTATTTTTTTACTATTTTGCACTAGTTAAATTGTCAAAATAACCATAAGTAGGCACAAATATTTATTTCCAAAATTATTATATCGGTTACGTAATATTGACACTTAATGACTCCGGGCTCCATGAAATAAAATAAAATATATATATTTGCAGAAATATTGTAGCTACAGGGTTGTACATATGAGTGTAACAATCGCATATTTTGTCAGTCAATGTTCTGACATGCAGAATGCATGCCCTTTGTTAAGCGGCTAAGGTCGACTTGTTAGTTCTCGTTTTCACTCAAGTATAAAACATGTATTTGACAAGTTGCAATATGTCACAAGCATCAGTGTGAACGCAATTGTGTTAACAACTGTTGGCTTTACATACCTACTATGTGAACGAAAAAGTATCTGAGATAGTCTCAATACATGTATAACACAAGTACTGTGTTTTGACTAGTCTTCTACAAGTCTTCTACAAGTTATGTATCAAACAAGTTTATAACTTGTTGAAAACAAGGGTGTTATGGGTATACAGCGCACGTTATCGTTATTGACATGATTTTTACTTAAACTATTCAATAAAAAATTGCGGTGACGATAGCTGTTACTCAATAATGACATTAAAAAGTAAAAATTGGATTTTGTATTGTGATTTTTTTTAAGACCAAATAGTAGTAACAATGAAGCATACTCCCAAGGTTTTCCTGCCAGAAAAGTAAAGCAGATAAAGTCTACACTCTGGTACTATCACAAACGTAGTGACATTCAGCATAAAACGCGGGTACCCGGGGCAGTTCCCGTTCCATGGAGCGGGCGGCCTTACGTATATGAATCGCACACATTTTTAGTACCCTACACGTAAAACTAAAGTTATTTTGTGTTCCCTACTTAGTTTCTTGTAGCGAGATGCTCTTGCAGTTGTTCCCAAGCGCGGTCAATCTGTGCTTGCGTGTACTCATAGCTCCAATATGGACTGAACACCACATTGGCCAGCGCAATCTGTTCCAGGTTCGACGGCTGAGCGTCCACTCTTTGACGAGCTTCTTCTTCAGACAACTTGTTGCGCTCCTGTATTCTCTTGATAGCCTGAAGAAAATATTTGTTTCAAGAACTAGACAAAGGAATCAATTACTATTTAAACATCGTTTTCGGATTCATAGAAAGACAGTTGCAGATGTTTTCAACTTTTACAGACTTTGCACTACACTGTATAGACCCTTTTTTCATTTGGAAATCATCAGGCGGCACCGTTTTCCTCATCTTGGGAAAGAGGCGTTGCCGTCTCCGGTACCTAGAGTGCACCGTGTGGAAGTCCCCGATCAGGAATTATAAACCCTACGCGTAGCTTGCATACATACGTATTCTGTTATATATATTTATCCATAGGAACAATTAAACCAACGAAAATGGACATTTTGAATTGAATTTGAATATAACCCATGATCTTTGGAGTAGCATCGAAGTCTACACAGACCTTAAACTATTTGTTTTATACCATATAGGTGGCAGATAAGCACACGGCTCACCTGATTGAGTAGTGGTTACTGTGGCCTATGGACGTATGCAACACCAGGGGCGTTATACTCGCCCTGCTGACCCTGAAGAAACCTGCTAATGGCTCACTCCAAATTGTAGGCGCTTGGAAAAACCGCAGCAGGAAGTTCATTCCACAGCTTGAGCGTGGGTGGGATGAAGTTTCTTTTATACCGCACAGTACGCACCATCTCAGGTCGCAATTTAGAGGATGTATTCCCTGCCAATGGCGAGCGGTGCGATGATAGAATGTTGGCATCATGTCAAACAATTCATTTGAACTCAAACCATTGTAGGTATAGGTGGTAGAACACACACAGCGAGGCAAAGTCCCTTTTTAGGCTGAGAGGTTCCATATCGCCTGCGAGTATGGAATTTCCAAATTTCTCGATATTATGATTAAATCAGTGCCACTCACCTCGTCCCTTGGTATGAAGACCGCCCACAATTGGTGACAGAAGTTATACCACTTAGCTCGTACCATCACAGCAGCCTCCATCACAACGACTCTGTGTCCTTCTTTACCCAAAGCCTGGATTCGGCGCTGAGTTTCTTCGATCACCTCTGGCCAAACCAGACTGTTTAGCTTCTCTAGCTGTTCCTAAAATGTAATATTCTTATGAAAAAGCTAGAAATTTATTGTTATATTTGACATCTCTGCAGTCGCACTAAGTTATGGTCAGAAATCTCAAAAAATAAATGTACCGTGCGAATATGACCTAAAGCAGTGAAATAGGATCGCAGTTACATTACAAGGAACTCACTCATTCCTGTACCTAAACCAGGAAAACTATTAGTATCTTTTCTATGACTGGGTAGACAGAATTCGGGTCAATGGGGTGTATGCGGCATATCAAAATCTACGGTTTTCAAACCAACCTGACCTAATTGCCGATAAACCAGCTGATTAACGGATAAGCGTTGTGAATGGGAATGATTTCAGTGACTTCTATAAGCTAGAACAACAGTGATATCAATAAGCTAGCACACCACTGATGTCAATAAGCTAGTGTGCCAGTGACTTAGACTGTGGCAACTTCTGTAAGTTAAGACACCAGTGACTTCAATAAGCTAAGGTATCAGTGACCTCTATAATCTAGAACAGCAACGACTTCTTTAAACAAGGACCAGCGATTTCTATAAGCTACGACACCAGTGAGTTTCATACACTTAGACACCAGTGTGTGACTTCTATAAGCTAGGACACCGGGACTTCTACAAATAGGACGCTCAATGTTTGTTCGACATACCTTGTCACCAAATACAATCTGTCCCAGTTTCTTCCTATCAACTTCACCGGATGACGTAATTATATCTTTGCCAAAGTTTTCGGCTAACGTCCCATTGAGTGGCAAGCCAGGCTTGTACAGTTCGTGAGCAATTAAATCACAATCCACGATCGCAGCTCCTTTAGCTCTACCATTAGAAATGATTACTTATATTAATGCGAGTTTATGAAAACTTATATTTTTACCATGAATAAATAATATTATAATATTAAACTAGACACACTTAGAACGAAAACGAATTAAGTAAAAAAAGAGAGTCCTGGCCTGGCAGATATGGTTCTGCCCTATTCGTGACATTTAAAAAATACCAGAAGGGTATAAGGCTCTTTAAGTGATGAAGTTATCAAAAGTACTATAATTTGCTAATATTCGGACCGGTGTCATTCAAGAACATTATTCTTGAATATTACTAGTAAAATACAGTATAATAAAGGCATTGACTGCTTTGGTTAGTTTCCTCTTTTTTTAAGTCCCGTCAGAGCATTCAGTTTCTCTAATCTAAATCAATTTAAATTGATATGGCTCTGTCTAATGCCTGTCCAAATGCGTCAAATTGATATGGTTCTGTCTTATCCCTTTCCAAATGCGTCAAATTGATATGGTTCTGTCTTATCCCTTTCCAAATGCGTCAAATTGATATGGTTCTGTCTTATCCCTGTCCAAATGCGTCAAATTGATATGGTTCTGTCTTATGCCTGTCCAAATGCGTTAAATTGATATGGTTCTGTCTTATCCCTGTCCAAATGCGTTAAATTGATATGGTTCTGTCTTATCCCTTTCCAAATGCGTCAAATTGATCTGGTTCTGTCTTATCCCTTTCCAAATGCGTCAAATTGATATGGTTCTGTCTTATCCCTGTCCAAATGCGTCAAATTGATATGGTTCTGTCTTATCCCTGTCCAAATGCGTTAAATTGATATGGTTCTATCTTATCCATTTCCAAATGCGTCAAATTGATATGGTTCTGTCTAATGCCTGTCCAAATGCGTCAAATTGATATGGTTCTGTCTCATCCCTGTCCAAATGCGTTAAATTGATATGGTTCTGTCTAATGCCTGTCCAAATGCGTCAAATTGGTATGGTTCTGTCTCATCCCTGTCCAAATGCGTTAAATTGATATTGCTGATTTAAAGTTTGAAGGGTGTGAAAATATAGCTTTTTTAATTAATTTGTTTTCGTCCTAAAGGTCCTGTATTTTATTCGGTCCGGTTTGGTAACGTTCACAAAATGCCAATCACTTACTTCAACTTTTGTGCAACACCAGTCTTTCCACTACCAATGCCTCCTGCTAATCCGATGACATACGGCCAGTCAGGAATATTTGGATTTGGCTGTAAATAAAACCCAGCTAATAATAGTCAACTACATAGATATACTTTTAGGAGGATTGAAATACTAATGAATTTGACTTTGACCACTTTGCGTGACATTCCTTTATGAAAATTGTTTGTATCGGTTGAATTAGTTCAGGCGGAATTCGAACCCGCAATCTTTCCTTTATAGGGGGAATGCTCTCACCACTGAGCCACTGAACCACGCCTGAAGCCATACAAATGTTCCTATATATTTTTTGTATTCAGTGCCTAGTTTATCACACAACCGTGAGGTATGTTATCTTGGTATTTATTATTTGAAATATATTACCACAGGGGGCCTTAGTATCGTGCCTAGAAGCCTCATCCGTATGTTACTAGAGCTGACTTTATCCTCTTCTTCACTGTGCTTCTTTGAGTCTGTCGCCAACCTGATCACGTGCACATCCATGGGCGCTAAACCACCTTCTACTCGCTTCTCGTTGATCTTATTCGCCCCCTTCTCAGTTTCCTCACTTACAATAATTAACTAGAAATAAAATGACGTAAGTCTGTCAGAACAATAGTGTTTCATGAGTAACTACAGGGTGTTATACTCTAAGGCTAAGCAACACATTCAGACGAAATTTTTTAATATTTTTCTTGTTATAAGTATACATACATACACATATACATACATACACTCATGTATACATTTTTGAAACACTGTTACCTATTTTAATATTACGAACAGATATTTCAATTTTATTTATTTCTATAGATGCAGCTAACAATACTATATAGTGGCCTTTTAGTAATAAATAAAAATTCATATTATACCTCATATTTAGGATCATCCTTTGTAGGTCCATAAAGATCTTTTAATGGGAACACATTGTACTCAAGATCAGGGTTGATATCCTTTAAGAAGTTCAATACAATGTTCATTCTCACTTCCACAGGTTCTATTAACTCATATAGCTTTTTAGCTGTAAAAAAAAAATTGCTATAACGAAGCGAATATCGTAATTTTATTTTTTATTAATTTTTCTGGTACTAATACCTTTCCTTTGAATATATTTTATTTTACCAATATTTTTCAAACCTATGACTTGTAACCTGAGTGTGACTAGATAAAAATGCTATTGATTAGTAATTCAGAACCGAAAACCGAGACAGAAATTGTTTTATAACCAGACTCTTTGTCACTTGAGTTGAGTTGAGCTGTTGTACTGTAGCACCACAGTTAAAGATGAAAAAGTTTTACTACCCACTTAATAGAGTACTAATATACTGCAATGTCATAATAATAACACATTTTGTATATCCTGTGAATTGAATTCGGGCCCGTATGCTCAACAGTTAGACCTGTCCAGTTACTTTTAAAAGCCAATGTAAGAAGCAATAGATAGTACATCTATCACACAACTGTGTAAAACATTTAGTGTTGAGTTAATTACTTATATATTTTTTTTACGCAGTCATGTTATTGTTCTAAAATGTTGTCCCTTACACTGTATCATATTAACATCAGTGACTCCCACCGTGACAAGCTTGGTGGATCGTAGGGCAGCCTGTGATAGCAGTATCTTGTGGCCATTGTGCAAGCGGTCGAATGTACCCCCAAGAGCTACATTTTCATACCTCTTCACGGGAACCTGACTGGCCTCTTGTTCAGCATCTTGGAGATCTAAAATATAAAAATGGTTCATAAATATACTGTTGCAATAAATATAGTTTTTATACTAGGTCTTAGATAGCGTAAGTTTTATGCAACTTGTTAATATATTAATTTCTACAAAAATACTGTAAGTTATATAATTTTTTCATAGAATGAACATAAATGATACTCTTGGAAGTTTATTGGAATATTACTAGTTGTAATAAAACCATTGAAAAGAAGAACGGAAAGTTGGATTAAATGTAAATAATACCAAATATAGGTATATCAGAGTCATATATTCTAGAATAATTTAATCACTTAGGGAATTTATTTTACAATCATGTCAAGAAATAATATATATATATTAAATACAATAAAACTAAAATAACTATTATACAACTTATAGCTTATAACAATTAAAATGCCTCTTGTGGTAGCGTTCCCAGAAGACTGGCAGCATTGCCATCTTGTATGGCAATGCTTATTCGTTGACCTAAAAAGAGGCCAGCCTTCTGGTCACGAGAAGCGTCGATCATACGCTTCGCAATCTCACGGAAGAGATAAAAAGATCTTAAGTAAAACTTACAGACTCCCTGCATCTAGGATTATGGCAGTCTAACTACTCAAGGCCAGTGTAAAAAATTCAATACAAAATATGTGTCGCTGTTAATTGGCAACCATTCAATAAAGTGAGTTGTAATAACTGCTGCAGTCTGAAATCTGGTGTCACATTGTGGGCAGGTTATGATTATCGATTAATATATGATATTGTTAAAATGCCGCGGTAGCCTAGTGGTATTTGTAATGGACTGCTGAGACGAGGTCTCGGGTTCGATCACAGGTTTCACCATGGCACACACCAATGACTTTTTGATGCTTTTCGAAGTTATGTATGTATTTATTGCAGGCTTATAAGTGCCCGGTTAATGGCAATAGGCTCACCACCTATTACATTGAGACCTAAACATAAACTGGCGAAATGTGGGTACATCAGCACCTCTGCCTACCCCTTCGGAGATACAGGAGGTAGGACACGGCGGTATTTCCGCCCGATTGAGCAGTCCGACTGGGGAAGTACCTCCGCCCTATAGAATACCGCGGTTATAATAACTTTCTGTTGTGTTCCCAGCGGTGAGTAGGGTAGCCAGAGCTCACTGGAGAATTTGTGCTGTCAGTGCGATGACTAAAGGCTTGTCCTGCTTTGTCCTCTACACTGATGGCACAGAAACTCTGTGCTTACAGGGTCGGCAGCGCGAGTGTGGCGTCTCTGGTGTTACACACGTTCATAGGCCACGGTAACCACTTTCTATCAGGTGGGCCGTGTGCTCATCTGCCACCTAAGTGGTATAAAATAAAAATAAAATAGGCGTGAGTTTGTAATAATAATAAAAGAGAGAGAGTTAAAATACTAACCTATGCTTTGAAGTTTGCAGTCATTCCCAATAGTGGTGACAAATGTCTTCAGTTGATTAACTTCTTTGGCCAGGTCACTATCGTACAGAATCATGTCTATGGCATAGTTTGTTTTTATTTCCTGTTGGGTTTTACTTGGATTCAACATAAGTCTTACATCCAAATTTGCACATGTTGCAGAGGCCTAGAACGAAAAATCTATTTAAATAATCACTACCTAGACTATGTTTATTATATTATGGATGTTGGAGAGCTTTCAGTGAAAACACAAGCGTTATGGAATGATTATTCTTACTAGTGTGGTTTAGATATATAATGGTTCCAATATTCGGTAACAATATGAAGTCATGAATCTAGATTTGAAACTAGTTCAAAGGACACTTGGATGTCTAGGCCTAAACTTGAGAGGATGTATATGAACGCTCTGGTGATATATATTCTCAAATTCTTGTTTCAAACTGAAATTCATGACTAAGTATCATTCTAGATAGATAGTTGATATTGCATACCAAATATAGAGCAGTATATGAAAGCCTGTAAAGTCTCAGCTTGACGAATTACATAAATAAATATTCCACAACATTCTACATAACGCTATCTAGACCCATGGTAAGTGTGGCTTAACTAGCTTGTGTTATGGGATCTTGAATGTGGATAAACATATACTTTTTAGATACTTTTTTTTTTGTAAATACATACATAGTACACATAGAAACACCCAGACCAATGCAAATATACATATTCATGCATACAAATATTTGCACTGAGCGGGTATCAAACCCGCGCCCCCTGCATAGCAGTCGAATGCTCTACCACTACGCCACCGAGGTCGTCAAAACATAGTTCTTGAAGTATTTTTTATGAAGCAAGAGACCAATTTTGTGAAGTGAAACTTTGTGGGGCAGAAACTGGAGAAACCTTAAAATAAAGTTTACTACAACCTGTCTAAGGGTTGGGAATCAAACAAGGATCTAATAAGAAACTCAGCCTGCTTCAATAGAATAATGGTTTCTCCCTGTTAGTCAAACAAACCCAAATCATAATCCTAAAATGTCCAGGAATTCTCACAAAAATAAGACAGCAATAACAATGCTATATATTACAACACACATACATACATATAATCATAACCTTTATCCCTAGAGAGTTAGGCACTCATATTTCACCAATAATTGTATTCGGTCCCACCTAATAGGGGATGAGACTATTGGTGTATTTTGGGCACTGTTGTTGACTCGAGCCATGCATCTGAGGCTGAGTCTGGGCTATATATTATCTGTCTGCTGTTAAAAAGCCCTTAGTCGCCTTGTACGACACCGCAAAGTAATATAAAATATCTTACCTTAGAATACAGACTCTCTATTTGATTACTAATTGCAGGTAATGCAGCCTCTAAGTCTATATTATCTTTTATGTTCACATATAACACTTTTCGGACAAATTTGGAAGCTCTCTGACAAACCATGTGAGCTTTGCCAACATGTGATATGAATAGAAGACCATTGTTTGCCATTTCATCTGCAGTTGAAATAGATCTTAGAACAAATAAAATTATAGTAGCAACTTTAACAATCACACTCAAGAGGCTTAATACAGATTATACAAGTGAGATGTTTTCAAGATGTGATAAAATTCAAAATTAAAGATATGATCACTAGCTACAAATTCTACAATGAATGCAATAATTCATATAAAAGTTATTTTATATCAACTGACCTACCTTTTGGACTCATCATAAAAAAATACGACACAGTGACGGCAAGAGATAATACTCCTAAAGGCACTGTGTATCCTACGTTATACATTGTCATCAATACGAAGTCCAAAGGTTGCCGTTTCTATTCAAATTACACGCACTTGTGGGATTATGATCTAATGACACTATTTTTATCAATGTACCTAAATGATATACAACTAAAAATCATTTTATGGGATTTACAACTACAATATTACTTCGTTTAATAACATTATCATCAACATAAGATTTAGATGGCTATTCAATTCAACAAGTGTACCTACGTGAAAAAATAATAATTGCTCTATTTTATACTATCTAATTGAAGAATTAAAACAAATAACGCTTTTTCGCTTGCAGCTATGCTGATACTATGTATTACATTTATTAAATAAAAAATGCAGCATACATAAATAAATTTTCGTCGATTTTCGGCATCCAACTAAAGAAAGTATCTGTCATCTGTCTTGTCGATTCGATATCAGTGACATGAAAATGACATTTTCAATAACGTCAATCTTGGTTAGTTCGAGAAGCAAGCTTTCGTCATTATATTAAAATAGTATACTTTTTTTTTTCAAGTTACTTATATCGGTAACTTCAAAATAAGTGACTTTTGACCTATGCAATTCGTTCCATCCTGTGTAGGCAAAGGGTGTAGGCTTTCTTCTTTGGGTTAAAGGTCAGGTAGCAGTTGCTCCGTATTATCAATCATGGACGATTATGGAGAGAAAATAACGAATTTCAAAGCTTGCATTAACTTCATTTTATAAATAACTAACAACCATTTGCCGTAAGAATATTTCACTTTAGCAGTTCATTATATTAGTTACTTATGAAGTGATCATATTTCGAAAGTAAAAAAAATGTCAACATCCCTATAACTTAGTCACGTCCTCGGTGATAAATAATTATCCGGGGCTTTCCATTGAAAAAATAGGCAGAACAGGGCGATATTAATATAAACAATCTACCTACGAGGAAAGGATATTAATCAAATTCCCAAATATTTATCGATGATGTACCTAACACTAGAACAGATACCTATGAAGTTAAGTAAGAAGTACCTACTCCACTGAACAAAAAGATAATGTACCTAGTACCCCGTAACACTGATATCTTGGACCTAACTCGCAAGACAAACGCAGCCTTGCCGTGCGGGGACTCTTTTGCAATAATATATACCTACTATTTCTGAATTTTAGCTCGTCTACCGCCGTAGTACAGTATACTTATCTTCAAAATCGTCAAAAGACACCCAAGAAAAGTGTACTATGCGAATGGCCAAGATATAGGTATGTCCCGAGGTATGCCTCTATAGGTAAGTACTTACAAATAGGTAGGTAAATTAAAACAATATTGACAGTATTAAGAAAAATATTTTATTAAGTTTTTATTAACCATATCTACTTACATAAGTAGTTTTATTTAAAGAATAAAGTATAATTTATATACGAATTTAATTTTGAAAATCTTTAAGTACTTAAAATTGAGATTGGACACATAGGCACTCATTTTTGTAGTCAATTGGGTTCTTCAGTATTTATTTTGATTTAATTTTTAATATTAACAATCTTATACAGTACTAAATAACTGCCTCTTGATCCTCCTTGCGCGTAAATTCCCTGCACGCTCTAAATTCTTACACAATGCAATTAATGAAGCCTTTAAAATAGCCTCCTGTCGAAATTGAAGTCCTGTACAAAATAAAACACACCTATATTTAAAAATATCTACGTATTTAATAACAAAAATGTAACAAAAACGTACATAGGTAATAATAAAAATAACACAACACAAATTACAAAGCTAGTATTATTATTCTAGATTCAAAACAGCGAACGATCAATATTTTTAAGAATACACAAATTCACACAATACCTACGTAGACAGATATAACAATCCTTAGAAGCTATTACTCTATTACTTAACCAGGTAACTACAGGATACCTATCTAAATATTATAATCAATGTAGACATAAAAGCGAATATAGGTACGGAGAAAGCGACATTTTTTTACAACCGGGTTTGTAGTATTATATCATTCTGAAAGTCTGTGAGAGAGGCCTATGTTCAGCAGTGGACTATGTGTGGCTGACATGATGATGCTGATGATGAAACATATATATAATCAAAGGTATTAAACATAGATACATTTTTTCTGATTAATAACATAAACTCACGTCTATATCCCCGAAGGGGTAGACAGAGCTGCTAGCACCCACATTTCGCAAGTTTATGTTTAAGTCCCAATATAATAGGTAGCGAGCTTATTGCCATTAACCGGGCACTTATATACCTGCGATAAATACACACATAACTTCGAAAAGCATCGAGAAGTCATTGGTACGTGCCATGGTAAAACCTGGGATCTAAGCCGAGACCTCGTCTCAGCAGTCCTACAGCGGTTACGGCTACTGATTAATATTGTTATATTAACCAGAAAAATAGTTTTCTATGATTTAATAATGGCTAATATCGGCTTGAAGATGTAGTGACTAAGATAGAGAAAGGGTTGCTTAGATGGTTCTGACACGTGGAGAGAATGAACGAGAGATGACTGACGAAACAGATTTATGAAGTGAGAATGAATGGGCATAACATATAATATTTTTAAGGACCCGCGTGGATCCCGGCAGAGTCGAATTTGGACCAACCCTTCTCTTCCCATGTGGTGTCGTACAAGTCGACTAAGGGATAGGGCTGTTTAACATCGGATAGATATATACAGCCCAGTCAACAATAGTGCCCGAAATACGGTAATAGGCTCACCCCCTATTACGTGGGACCGAATACAATTATTGGTGAAATGTGGGTGATAATTTACCTCTGTCTAACCCTCCGGGGATAAAGGCGTGATTATATGTATGTATGTACTTACGTATATTTTTATGGATGGTTTTGTTTGTATATTTTATTTATAAGTTCTGTAATTAGTCAACTGTTATGTGCTGCTGTAAGTTAAAATAAACACATTTCTTTCTTTCTTTCTGTCTTTCTAATGGGTAGGTAATATCGGACGGCCAACAAGAGATTACGTTTTCGGATCCTAGACAGTAGGTACCTACTCTACTGGTGGCCCAGAAACACCAGAATACCTACTTACTAGTGATGCGTCGGTAGTATATTGGTTAGAGAGCCGACCTCACAATTGAAAGGTACCTGGATCAAATTCTGGCCCTGACAGTAATTTAGTCTAGCAGGTTACAGGAGAGGTTACCGGGAATATTTAGTAATTTCGGTTACTAATTAGTAGGCAGGTACTCTTTCTGATCAATAAAATAAAAAGTTGTTCTCGTTAGTCCTTGCAATTTAAACTTATTTCATATCTATTTAAGCGGCCACTTATCGCCATCATCAGCTTGCCTTTATCGCATATACGAGGATATACCTTATTATACTTTAACACTAAAATATACGGTAGCCTTGTGGTATGGGTAATGGACTGCTGAGACGAGGTCTCGGGTTCGATCCCAGGTTCTACTATGGCACACACCAATGACTTTTCGATGCTTTTGGAAGTTATGTGTGTATTTATCGTAGGTTTATAAGTGCCCGGTTAATGGCAATAGGCTCGCCACCAATTACATTGGGACCTAAACATATAAACTGGCGAAATGTGGGTGCTTAGCACCTCTGCCTACCCCTTCGGGAATATAGGCGTGAATTTATGAATGAATGAATGAACTAAAATAATTATTTGCCGCGTGGTTCCCGACAGAGTAGAATTTTTTTTTTCCGACCTTGACCGAATTCAATGATTGGTGAAATGTGGGTGCTAATTGACCTCTGCCTAACCCTCCGGGGATAAAAGCGTGATTATGTATATGAATGTATGTAGAATAACTCCTTTGATCTGCCTTGGTAGAATCTCGTTCTTTTTAAAGTACTCACAGTGGTTGGGCCACGGCAAAACCTCGCCAATATATACGGGGTCAATGTTACCCAGTGGTGCATTGGCCATTGTGGCACGCAATGGATGTTGATTTTTTGGTACACTTCAATGGAATGGCACCACCATTCGTAACGAACCTATAGATACAACATTGTGTGCAACAACATCACTCGACCAGTGTCATACCACACACTACAAGAAATGGCATTAAATTTAAGACGTTATCTCTATACTATTAAAGTTCAAAATTATACGAAAGGAGTTCATTACATTTCTTTATACACTATGCAAAAAGCCTTTTAAGTTTCGACTTTCACATCATTGCCTTAACGTCTAAAATTGAATGATATTTTTAGCTGTGTCCGTGGTTAGCAGAATAGAGACCCAGATCGTAGAACATGGCCTATCAATGGCCTCTGTGTACTGAAGACGTAAAACAGTGGTGTGTACAATATTTGTCACACTTAAATTGTCAATACTTAGATTATAATTAAATGTCTTAAAGCATTATTTCTTCTTCGTGTTGTTCGCTGCTTATCCTGCTATTGATATGACTAGCAATTACAACGTAATACATTCTTTTGTTCATGAGAATTCTTTGGCTCATCGGTGTCATGTCTTCAAATCTGCAAACAAGAAAAGAGTTAGGTAATCAAGTTTGTCTAATAATGTATTTCAATTTTAATTTTAATTTAATCTTTATTTGCGAACACAGGTACAAATTGTTGGTACATTGGTTTAAAAGTTTGATCATTCCGCATTCCACCTAAAAGGCATACAAATTCACAATATAAAATTAAAATTAAAATACATTTTATAGGAGTAGCTACTGATTAATAACGCAATTAATTTCGAATTTAATAATGTTAAATGGTTTAGTTATGTCAAAATTATAAATTAAATAGTATAAAAGTTTAATTAGTGGTAAGCTTTCTTTCGATTAGAAAGTACCTATGTGTTACCTACCTATCAACCAGGAAGAATTAGCTAAAGTTTCTACTTTAGCTAGTTTAAAGCAATTTCACCATAAAACACAATCTACTTAACTCGATTAAGAAATAGAAAAAAAATTATCTGTTCAGACGAAATTCGAACCCATGGACGGATATATGTATAGAAGAATTTGGAAGGTTTCGAGTGAAGGTTCTGTAGCTTAGTGGTCAGAGTGTTTCCCCTGTAAAGCTGGGGATACACGTGCCCGTAGCTGGCACACTAGTAGGTATACCAGCTACTTGCACGTGCCAGCTTCTGCGTTAGTGTTTACGCTAACAGGCATGCCTGTAACTGGCATACATGTAGCTAGCACAAAATTTGATTTACTTGCATGCCCGTTGTAGGAGAGGACGCGAGGGGTTGCCAAGCTGGCACGTGTAAACAGACGTGACAGCTACGGGCATGCCAGTAGCTTTTTATATAGCTTTTATTTTAGCTCTTTATTTATTTTTTTATTTACCTATTTTTATCTCTCAGTAATTTAGCTACACATTCTATTGCTAGTAACAATACAATTTTCTTTAATTCACTTCCATTGTTATTCGATCATCTCTCACGAACTGTCCTGTGTATATGCGATGGTAATACTGGTATGCAAGGGCACAAATTGTAGGCCGCGGCGGCGGCGCGCGTGGCGCGCCTCCCCGTTTCCGGGGACGAGTTGGGGACTCTGTGGTCCCCACACCCGAGAAGAGGGCCAGATCGTGAGAGATGGCCCTGGGTCGGCCGGGGTGCGAGGGATATGCCTGTCAACCTCACCTTCGGCAACCGAAACGACCCACAGGCGGCGTGCGTTTTAGTCGGTTCGAGTCCGACATAACCCCCTCCACCGGCTCCGGTGGGGAGGTATCCGTGGGGATTTTGCGCACGTAAAAAAAAAAAAAAAAAAAAAAAAGGGCACAAATTGCATGCCACTATTACTTGCAAATGTATCCGCAGTGTACTCTTTACTCGTACATGCCAGTAACTTTCATGCCAGCTACTTTCCAGATTTACAAGCATGTGTATGCCTTAAGAGAAAGATCGTTAATTTGAATCCCGCCTGAACCGATCCACTTTTCCTATTTCTTAATCGATTTGAGTAGTTAACATACTAAATGCTTTAAAATTTCATTCAACAATCTACTTAGTTCATAACTACGGGAAATTACTTAGATATATAAATCACCTTTGATTAGTGCATGTCCCTCAATCGTAGCGCGGAGTCGTCAGTGGAAATCCGCGTATCCTCAGTGGGAGCCGTGCTCGTTGTATTCCATTTGCCTGCACGTGCGTCAGGCTCCGCGTCAGTGCGCCCAACGGTAACGTTGAACCTGAAGAGAAGATCAGAAAATCAATCGCAATGAAGCTGAATCGTAATAGCTGGTTCCCGGCAGAGTAGAATTTGGACCACCCCATCTCTTTCCATGCGGTGTCGTACAAGGCGAGCAAGGGATAGGGCTGATTTACATCAGACAGATATATAGAGCCCAGACTCAGCCTCAGATGCATGGCTTAAGCCAAAAATAGTGTCCGGAAGACGGCAATAGGCTCACCTCCTCTTACGTGGGACCGAATTCGATGATTGGTGAAATGTGGGTGTTAATTCACCTCTGCCTAACCCTCCGGGGATAGAGGCGTGATTATATGTATGTATGAAGTAATCGCGTGCATGAGACTCCATCAAAATCTTCGGGGTCCAAGATAACTTCACCTGAGAGCCGTTACTTCTACCACTGATAAACGAGCGGTACTATAGCATAATAGCATAGGTTTTCCTCTCATGTCAAACAACAGTTGAACCCGCAGACGCCTAAGTAAATCACAGCAACAGAAGGAAGTGCTTGAAAGCGAATCCTGGATTCCAAATGCAAGCTTTTGTTGCAACTGTGATCACAATAATAATAAAAATATTGTTTTACATCAAAATTAAGTGCTAATCTTCCCCCTAATTTTGATTTGATTAAAAGGGGGGGGGGGGAGAGGCGAGGTGGTCATTCACATACTTGCAATGACGCAAATTTGGAGACTTGGTGCTGTTCTGTCTTTGATATAAGAAGTTCTATAACTGTTTGGAGCTCTGCAAGTGACGTCACATTTTGGTGTTAAGATCCTCTGCATGCTAATGACTACCTCTTCGTGTCCTTGATTTTGATATGCAAATCCAGATAGATGCAGAGGAGGTAGGACACAGCGGTATTTCCGCCCAATTGAGCAGTCCGACTGGGGAAGTACCTCCGCCCTACAGAATACCGCGGTTATAATAACTTCGTGTTGTGTTCCCAGCGGTGAGCAGGGTAGCCAGAGCTCACTGGAGAATTTGTACTGTCAGTGGGATAACTAATGGCTTGTCTTGCTTTGTCCTCTACACTGACGGCACAGAAACTCTGCGCTTACAGGGTCGGCAGCGCGAGTGAGGGTCCTCTGGTGTTACACACGTCCATAGGCCACGGTAACCACTTTCCATCAGGTGGGCCGTGCGCTTGTCTGCCACCTAAGTGGTATAAAAAAAAACAGTCCAAAACTCAGTAGGTATATTACACTCTTGTGACTTGCATTCTGTTTGGAAAGGTCTCTGGGAACGCGCTCTGCATTTTACAGCTTCACTTCGGTCAAAGTAAAAGGTTTTAAAGATATAAATTTCACGATATTATTAATATAATAACCATTCTTTAAAAAACTATTGATAAAGTAAAGTTTTCGGAGATACATTGTCGGAGTTGAAATATCGGAAATGTGTTTTTTACACGATATTAAAAATATTCTGGAAAAAAACTCGCAGGGTTATGTGCAAGTGCAACTCTCCAGCAAAAACTCACTAGGTGTTGGTTCTAATCACGATATAGATGGAAATACACTATGTGACACCTCAAAAGTCCGAAGCATTTTCTTCCGGAAGATAAAGATGATACTTGTATAACAATTTTCAATTTCGTCCAACAGAGCAATATTCACGAACTATATCCAAATACATGGATTGCATTCCGGATTTTTGCGACTATTTCGGTTACAGTTGCAAATGGAGAACGCAATTTTTCAAAACTAAAACTTCCTAAAAAAACGTTTCTCCGATCAACAACCCCTCAATTGAGACTTTCTAACTTGGCTAAACTATCGATTGAAAATGAAATCGCTGGACAATATTTTTTTCTAATTTAATTCATATTTTTGGGGAAAAGTGAAATTTTCCTAATCAAAGTATAATAAATCCATTTTAGAAAGTAAAAGTCAATAAAATTTTCAATGAAAATATAAAAGAAAAATACAAACTAAGAAAAGTATAGAAAAACATAAAATTAATTAAAGAGAAGTACCTTATAGGTATTTAAACTATCATGGTCACTCACATCAGTATCAAAATAAACGGGATATATATAAATATAATTACTCCTAGAAAAAACTTTTTCTCTGTTCACCGCCACTACTCCAGTTCCTAAGTGATCATGCTGCTTGCAACAGCGCCGAAATATCAGAAACTCAAAACAATGAAACATGGTAAATATCCCGTTTATTTTGATATTGAAGATAAATTAAAATAATAAATTATGATTTCCTGAAGTTGTTTCTTTCTTCCTACAGTTCCGGGTCCTTTAAGCGGGGTGTGAAAAAGCATCTGATGAGGTCGCCAAGCTGAGTGCCACCATTGTAACATTACTTAGTGTCTGTAATGGTGACCCTCTTGCCTGAGACTTTGTCTGTAGCTTACCATCAGGCGAGGTGAAGTCAAGTTGGCGTGTCCTATATAAAAAAAGTGGGAGCCATAATATTTTTGCCCGGGGCGCTAGTGACCCTAACGCTGGCACTGGTTTTAACGTTGAATTTTGAAGGGTCTACGTAAGTTCCTAGGGTGTGTCAATTTCCATTTCTCATACTCCAATGATGCCCCATTGCGAATTAATATATATGTAATTACATTAAATTGTGCATATAGTGGATATGTTAGATTGCTATCGAACTTTTCCTGGAATTCAAGACTGTGATAATATCTTTGTCACACACGCTATACCCAGTTGTTTGTTAGTAAACTCGTTCATAGAAAAACCTCCGCTTCTTGTGTATTTATTGTACATATCTAGTATACCTGCCTATACCTAGTAAGTAAATATATAATGGACAGTGGAATAGGTAGATATTTCAGTTACAGAGCTGAGATACATTTTTGAGATGGACTTCGAACAATTTGTGACAATTAGTTGAGATAATATTTCTAGTGAGAATTCAAAATATGCGAGTGGTACTTTATTATTTCAAATATGTAATTAAGTAGATATATCTTCTTTTAAATATAGTATAAGCTGCAGCCAATCGAGGCATACACTATAATATAGACCGCATAGTACCTATAATAAGTACTTGCATTCCTCCTCGTCTGTAATTGCCAGCATGATGTACAGACCTATTTACGCAGGTAGGTACACCCTAGCGGTGTCGGTTTACTTAGGACGTGCGGTGATATTGACAAATGGCCATGATATTGAGAAATGACAAGAGGTAATTTGAGAATGTTATATATTATAGCTTTATATAAATAAACAACCTATAATATTTATACATAGTTTTTACGTTAGGTATGTAGGTACTTATCTTATATATCTAAATGTACTCAGCCTTTGTATCTTCTTTTTTTATTATGGCTTTTGCAGCGAATCGCTGCAATTTGACCAATGTCAAGTAAATGTTTTTAAAATTATTCAAGTCATGATGCGGTCACTTAGAATGATAATTGATGATGGCTAAAAAGCTCCCTAGGGAGATTTGGATCCAACACGATAAGTCATAATTCAATATAATATGCACAGAACAGAAAAAATATAAATGCCACTTTCCTACACTTGTATGCGTTACGACGAAGGAAAATAAAAAATACAGCGATGCCCTCTCGCGATTGGCGCCAAAACCTCCCCTTTGTATCATAAAGGTTAATTAAGTATGTACAGAGCAAAGTTAGAATATAGCACTAAAACGTTGAAAATTAACTAACGGACATTTTAAATAATAATACCTTAAATTCAAGAATTTCTTAACAAACTAAAATCCGTTAAATATACTTTATTATTATTAAATATACCTTATTTTAATATTAAACTATATTAAATCAATCTATGATTTTATTTCAATCACTGAATTATATCAATCTATATAAAATCTGAAAATATTTTCTAGAGTAACTTATTAAAAACATTTGAAGAAATAGTTCACATCTTATTTTAAAAAAATTCTTTTTTTTTCAATAGTAATTTATGAAACCGTCCGTTGAAGTTTATGAGGTACTATATTTTTTACGACTCGCTGTAAATCACCATCACGAAAAAGGATGAATCGTTGGCGTGTGAGCTGGTCATTATTTTTCCTGGAGGAATTTCCATTATGATAATTGTCGACAATAACTGATAAGGTAAATTGGATTTTTATCAAAATCATTAACGCTGAAATATATCTACGGTAAGTATTCCTCTTTGTTACCAAGTCTAACGATGTCTCGTAGACTGTGTAGCGTCTGTTGTGTTAGGGAATTGGACTTTCTAGGTAAGGTAGTACAAGAAAGTCCAATTTAAACAAGCAATAGAAAAATCGTTTCACGTACCTCTTCCGCACCAGGTTGCGAACCTTCTTCTTCCACACAAATATGAAGAACACAAAAAGACCCAGGCCTATGTTGGAGATGTCAGTAAGGATCCAGTACCAGTTGGAGCCCCCGACTGCGAAGCTGATCAGTTCCACTGTCCAGTTTACACCCATCACCATGAATAGCTTCAAGTATAGCCCATATCTGAAAGTAAAATAAGTAATTTAAGTATATGCTGTGCGTAATTAACATTTCCTCCAGGTGCATCGAGTGCTTGTCTGCCACCTAAGTAGTATAATAAAGACCATCATACTTTTTCTAAATTAAGAGCAGCTCTTAAATCTTAACTACTCAATCAGCTTTCTGTAGTAATATTCTTATCAAAATGAGCCCAGCCACTTCAGAGAGGACCCGAAACAAACAAAAGTTTGATGTTAGTTTTGTTACCAGTATCTTGCATAAATGGACTCATATGCATGACCTAATAGTTATTATAAAGCTGTCATTTTTAATTACAATGTTTCTATAAAGATTAATGTCGATACATATTTTGTACATATGTGAATAAGATAGGAACCTACTAACATATATAGACTTTAAGTGCGGTCATAGGACTAGCAATAGGTATTTATTGACGTTAGGTGAAGTTCCCCAACTGGCAGTTTTGGGCAAATTTTAATTGCAATTTAACTTGCAATTAACCCGACTACTATTTAAAAGATCGAAATAAGTTTGACAGCAGGCGGTACCCATACATTTTTCGGTTTATGATCTGCAATAGGGTACAGCCTGCTGTCAAACTTGATACGATCTTTTAGACAGAAGTCAGGTTTACTTGTTTCGATCTTTTAGACAGAAGTCAGGTTTACTTGTTACGATCTTTTAGACAGAAGTCAGGTTTACTTGTTTCGATCTTTTAGACAGAAGTCAGGTTTACTTGTTTCGATCTTTTAGACAGAAGTCAGGTTTACTTGTTTCGATCTTTTAGACAGAAGTCAGGTTTACTTGTTTCGATCTTTTAGACAGAAGTCAGGTTTACTTGTTACGATCTTTTAGACAGAAGTCAAGATTACTTGTTTAGATCTTTTAGACAGAAGTCAGGTTTACTTGTTTCGATCTTTTAGACAGAAGTCAGGTTTACTTGTTACGATCTTTTAGACAGAAGTCAGGTTTACTTGTTACGATCTTTTAGACAGAAGTCAGGTTTACTTGTTACGATCTTTTAGACAGAAGTCAGGTTTACTTGTTAGGATCTTTTAGACAGAAGTCAGGTTTACTTGTTACGATCTTTTAGACAGAAGTCAGGTTTACTTATTTCGATCTTTTAGACGGGAAGTCGGGATATTTATTACTTAATATTTTTTAATTTGAAATAAATATTTGTTCAACAGTGCCAACTGGTTCATGAGTCACTAATTACCGAAACAATATAGCCCCGCCGAAATGCCGCCTACATGTTTGTCAATTTGCAACAATGTGAGTTCAAGGTTGTGTGTGTTAAAGCATAGAGTATTTACCGCTAATTCCCTAATTTTTATACGAATATGTTTACAGGAATCTAAAATTCTTCATCAAAATGGGAGTCTTCTTTTTTTTATCTAGCGCCTTCGACTCCGTCGAAGCCAAAGTCATATTCTAATTAAATATCTACATCCCGCACGTCTCTTTGTCATACCAGTTCTCGCACGTAGGTATACCTCTCGCACTTTCGTTCTTTATCTTTCATACTTTGGGGATAAGCAGTGGGGGAGCTGTTTATTTATCTCTTTTAAAATAACACATTTTCCATATTTAACTTATATTGCTAGTTACATGGTTGTAGAGGTCATTAGGCAGTCGCTTTATTTAAAATATCGAAGTTCAGCCGCATCACTGTTAGACACAGAAAGCCTACCACAACAGAGTTGCGAAAGACATAATGATTTTTTATGGGAATTAGCACAATCATGGTTCATGAGTAGGTACTTTTACAGTTTGAACTCATAATAGCGCTGTTCCTGGTATTATGAGGTGAACATCTCGAAGACCGTGGTTTAGTTTCATACTCCTCCCCCTTTGACTTAAGTATACGGTTTTTATGGAAGTGACTACCATCTGACCAGCACTACCACTACAATAGATATTATTTATAAAAGTAAATTAAAATTAGAAGTATGTCACAAGGGGTGTACTCCAAAGTCAAAGTCGAAACTCATTTATTCTGCATGGACTCTGCATTAAATCGGCACTTACAAAACGTCAATAAAAAAGGGACATGAAAATCAGTTTAGTAAATGGACCACCGACCGGTTCGAAACACGGCCCGAGAAGACTCCGCCAAAAATCTCATCGAACATTTTTTTGGTCTATTTACAAACATACACTTAGTCTACTTAATCTAAATATACAAAAATTTACTTGAGTAGCATAGTTAAGCGAAAAGCTCATTTCCAAGCTTGTTTATCATCCAAGTATTCTTGGATTTTATAATAGCCTTTCCGGGACAATTTACGTTTAACTATATTTTTAAATTTAAACACAGGTAAATCCTTAATTTCATTAGGGAGCTTGTTAAAAAAGTGTATACAGTTGCCCTGGACTCCACCTGCTGTGTCCGTCCGAACGACCTGCAGAACTATAAATTAACCCGGAAATGTACGGATAGCGAGTACCTACATAACTCCGGTTCATTAACACAAATTAAAAACATACCGCATTTCTTTTAATCAAATACTTAATGTAGATTGTCACACACGCATGTCATGCTTCCCTATTTCCCTACGTTAATCAGCTTTGCTTTTAGTCGTTTCTTTTTTATTCAGGGCGCGCCAATGTGATTTCACCTCTGGTAGTAAGCAAAAAGGAAAGTTTAAATGATAGTCACCAATACTGACAAAGAAACAAGAATTAACTAGTTTTACCAAAACTCAGGAATCACAAAGTTTTTGATTCGTTTGTAGGCAGCTGTATAAAAATATTTAGAAAAATTCCTCAGGATTTGATTAACATGCCATTAAATAAATTTAGAATAGTGAAAACAACTTTTATGAATAAAGATTAGGTACTATAAGTAGATGAGTATCTTGACGATGTAAATGCGTGGTCAACATAAGTCTCTTGCTTGCTCGCACAAAATAAATTGTAAACTAAAGCAAATTTAAAAAAGAAAGAATCTAGTTCTAATATAGTTCTCTGAGTTTCTTGCTGGTATCTTCTCAGTAGAACTAACCTACCGAACCATTGATATACTTGTAAAATTATGACGTTCATAAGTAAGAATTGCTACAAAAATGGCCAGCAGTTTGACAACGGAATTGCCATTTCGTGTAAATACATTATAAAAATACGAGCATGTATAAAACCAATTATGAAAGTAGAAGTAGTAAAAGATGCACTATGCCAGGGTCGTAGCAGGTGGAAATACGTCTTTGCTTATCCCACTGGGAACGAGGCGTGACTGTATGTAGGTATGTAAGTACCCATGTAACTCGTATACGAGTCATAGAATTTTATTATATTCATAGTCAAAAAATCTAAAAATACTTGCAGTTTTTTTTTTAATTTAATTTAATTTTCATTTAATTTTAATTAGGTGGCAGACAAGCACACAGCACACCTGATGGAAAGTGGTTACCGTGGCCTGTGGATGCATGCAACACCAGGGGTGTTACACTCGCGCTGTCGACCATTAAGAAACCTTCGGATGCCCCATCTTGAAGAACACTTATGTAAAAACCCGTTTCTCTCTCACACAGTTAAGTACTTCTCCTCCTTTTGATATGGCTTATACGCCTTTCATGGGCGTGACTAATTTCTAAATAATATTATATATGCTACAGGTACATTTTCATGGCACAATGGCATAGTGATATCTAAATGTAGGTATTGATTATAATGCGAGTGTTACATCACACGCACGATGCCGGTTCAAAATGTCACCTTGTAAAATAAGAACCCACATGATATATTTTCCTTAAGTAAACTTAAACTTGCGGTTCTCTTTATAGCGTTAGACTAAAAGCAAATTTTGATTAAAACCAACAAACGTGTGAAAATATATTTCCAGGGAGTTTCAAGTTTCTTTATGTAGTCAGAGCTCTGGATATGGAAATGAAATGTTGCCTACAAAATATTATACGTATTATTAAACTTCTAAACTTTATTCGTTGTACCTACTTGTACAATACTGTATAGTGATGTAACTACATTTTGTTCCCCAACGGTTATCCCCACGGATACCTCCCCACCGGAGCCGGTGGAGGAGGTTATGTCGGACTCGAACCGACTAAAACCTACATATATTATATAGCTTACAGCCTACCTAGCTTACAAAACAGTTTGCAAATTATAGTTACCCATTGATAGATACCACCTTTGCCTACTGCTTAATAGATACGTGAGCAAATAATTTAAGACACAGCCTACAGAACATGATCTTAAAGATGCGAAAAATTCGCCTACAATATGGGGTTCTTCAAGAGGGGCATCAGAAGGTTTCTTCATGGTCGGCAGCGCGAGTGTGACACCCCTGGTGTTGCATACGTCCAAATGCCACGGTAACCGCTTCCCATCATGTGGGCCGTGTGCTTGTCTGTCAACTAATTGGTATAAAAAAAAATCGATGATCAGTAACAGTCCTGCAGATAGAAATCTTAAAAACAATTTTATATTTACTAAATACCTTTTCAAGCACAGATTTTTATTGAAACTTCTACAGCAAAAAGATAAAGTTGAATATTGTTCTCCAGCAAATATAAATTTATAGCCGAATAAAAACAGTAAACAAAAGTTAGAGGAAATATGTTTTGATAAATGGTCGAATACACACCTACCATCCATGAACTTAAATAATAAAAAAAAGTGTGGAAAAATAAGTCAAGCTTTGGAGAGGAACCATGTTTGTTGAAGAAATTTGATTCTTATAATTGACACTATCGATTAATGTTATAAAAATACAGGACCTTGAATTTTGGTCCATTTTATTTTCGGGTGTGACAAGCGAGGTTTTGGAAAATCTTTGAATGAAGTATTATTTCTTTTTAAAAATAAAGTACTGTCTCTTTTAAGTAAAATGAGCTTACTTAAGGATTTAATATAGTTTTTTTCTAGGACCCGACTTATTTTTCCACTCTGTATAACGATCATCTTTTGTTTTATTTCGTGTTTGCTCTATTTTTTTTATTATTCTGTCCTCAGCCTCCTTAGACACACATCGTTAAGAGAATAGAATAGAATACTAATCGATGTATGGGATTGACATACGTTTACGACTGTCATAAAGTCATAAACGTAATAAAATGTCAGTATCATACATTTATTAATCTGTTCTCATCTAGTAACTTTCCTCGCCAGAACTGCTCCCCTAGACAAGTGGTCTAGGGGAGCAGTTCTGGCGAGGAAAGTAGCGAGTATTTCATAATACATAATTCAAAGTATGCCACGTGGTAAAGTACCACGTGGTGTACTTTGGTTCCCGGCGGAGTAGAATTTGGACCATCTCTTTCCATACAGAGACAGATATTATATAGCCCAGACTTAGCCTCAGATGCATGGCTTGTATCAACAATAGTGCCCGGAAGACGGCAGTAGGCTCACCCCCATATTCCGCGGGACCGAATTCAATGATTGGTGAAATGTGGATGTTGTTAATTCCACTTTTGCCTAACCCTTCTGGAAGTAAGTACCTAGTCTGTAGTTTAGTAAGTACCTACATAACTAAATTCCTAATTAATTTAACATTCCTTAATAATTCATAATTGTAAAACACACAATAGGTACTGCCTCGAGGGAACATGAACACAAAATATGTCTATTACTGATGCAAATGATGGCTACTCACGGCCCCATTAAATCGTTATAACTGTTTGCTTTCATGTTTGAATACCCCAAGTGTAATAATATTAATGTTACGACGGACGTCGATATCTCGAAAAATAATAATCGAATCTTCAACAAATAAAAACGCATTGTTAGTGACGAGGTACTCTACCGAGTGGCATAGAAAAATCTAGAATCGTCAACACAAAGTCACAACCTACCTACGAGTACCTATTCTCTTGAATATAAACAAACAATAGGTAAATATCGAGAATGAACTCGAAAGGTCAGCGACGGCGGCGAACTTCAAAAAATAGGTATTTATCGCTCGCGAATCTTCTAGATAATTCGACCCTCCTAATTGAGAGGTATAAAAACACGCTCGCATAGCGACACGATTCATTCTGTCTTTGAGATCAATAACGAACACAGCGAACTTAAGCGACCGAAGAAGATTCTACCTGCGACCTGAGCAACGACTGTGGACTACTGTGAACTACTGAGCGACTGGAACTGTTGAAGAGTACTGTGTGTACTAGTGATTTAATTGTCTAGTTTGTGGTGAGCTAATAAATCTCTTCGTTGAGTAAACGGCATTTAATTGTACCCCGTGCACGTAACATTAACAATAATAGTTAAGTAAGTTATCTAGTTAAAATGATTACTCACAATACACGACGAGCTAGCTAAAATCATTGTATATCAGCTAACAAATAGAGA
Organism: Eilema griseolum; assembly: GCA_963662185.1. Lineage (NCBI taxonomy): Eukaryota > Metazoa > Arthropoda > Insecta > Lepidoptera > Erebidae > Eilema > Eilema griseolum. The sequence goes on along the minus strand of OY759241.1, from coordinate 10,727,884 downwards.
TAAAATCGTAATTTAAATTTACAGGTTATCATTTAATTTAGTGAAAATGTATGATAGAATTAACACCACTGTATGCGTAACTTTAGCCACTGCTCGATCAACTGCCAAAATGAGGCATAGGATTTCATTAATGATAGGAACCGTAATCATACCTATGCACTATCTCGTTTTGCTCATTGATGAAATTCAACTCATGGCTGATCGTTGCGCCCCTCTCAACCTTAAGCACATTTTTTTAACAGCTCGTACGTACATTCAAGAGAAATGGCGTATTCTATTGGGAATAGCCCATAAAAGAACAAACAATTTCCAGGCAAAGTTTGATTTGCTTTTAAACTAGCTCCTACTGTGGACCAGTTTGGGCGCATTGCAGAGGCGGGCAATTTAACCCTTTTGCGTTTTTTGCGTTGGGAAAATATTTGCAATACCTACCACTATTTAAAAGTTTCACCAAGTAATATACAGTTAATATACCTACTTCTGTGTAACTAAACACCAAACACAAGTCGAACCAAAGAGTGAGTAATTAATATGGCCTGTGAAAGGGTTTTAAAAAGTGTCCTTAATTATTAGGATTAGATAATAAATGGTGGCATATACACACGGTATCCTGAAAAATGTTAGTTTAACAAGTAAAAATCTCCCCCTATGAAGTGCAAACAGCTTGTAGCTACATTAGTTTTTGATATATGTTTTAGATTTAGATTTATTCAACATAAAATATTTTCGGTATAAAGCGAGACTTGGTTCAAAGGTCCTTTGATGAGGTTTAAGATCTAACTATTTCGTGTAAGTGTCTAAACTGTTTTTAGTCTCAGTTCAAAGTGTTCCAACTGAGCAGAAAAAGTTTTAATGCACACTGTTTTGTTTATCAGCAGTTTTTTCTAATGTAAATGAAACTAATTGATTGTTACTCGTGAAAATTTGTAAATGACAAATACAGCGCAACAATAATAAATGTCAACAAGAAACACAACAAAATATATGTACTGGGAAGCGTATGAGCGTAGCTAGCGACACACTATGGCACTGTTTTGTTACCAAAATGGCCGTTGACCGGCCACCAGAGTTGACAGGTCGGTCGGTTTTATTTATTAATAAAGTAAACTATTATTATAATTACTAAAAAATGTGATATACTAAATGAAAAGAAAATTAAAATTAAGTCGTTGTTACCATACACGTATGAACCTGTCCGACATGGAAATTTTGTTGTTAGCTGTACAATTTTGATGAGTAGGTACAAAATGAATGCCTCGATTGCGATTATCTTCTCATTAGAAACGCATTGTTTTAAAACATGAACAAAAAAATCATTACTGGATCTCTTTGGGGTAGTTGTAGACTGACTAATTTCACCTATGCACAATATAAAGGAGCATGATAAATGAAATTTCATTATTCCATTATTCTTGCACATAACATGTAGACAGCGAAGGTCAATCATCTAAATTATGAGGTGAAATAATTTTGAATTATGAAGTGGCTGACGTACATTCCAAGAACTTCATCACCATAGCATGCTGTTCCACATAAAATAATTAAAAAAACATTCATTCATATTCAACAGTTGGGCCGTGGAAGGTTTAATATCCTAATAGTAATTTTAAAATAAGACAATAAAATAATAGGATACATAACTCTAATAATAAGAGGCGGCGTTCCTGTAGAATTCCTTTCTTAGGTTATACTCGGGTTCCCTCTGAAATAGGTATCTGTGATGTTACCTACATCGCGTGTTTTTAGTCGGTTCGATTCCTATATAATAACTTCACCACTAGCCCTGGTGAGGTAGTATCCGTGAGGGACTTCTCACCCCATGTTATAAAAGGGGTGCGCACTGTGCGGTATGAAAGAAACTTCATCCCACGCACACTTAAGCTGTGGAATGAACTCCCTGCTGCGGTTTTCCGAAGCGCCTACAATATGGGGTTCTTCAAGAGGGGCATCAGAAGGTTTCTTCATGGTCGGCAGCGCGAGTGTAACACCCCTGGTGTTGCATACGTCCATAGGCCAAGCTTCCCATCAGGTGGGCCGTGTGCTTGTCTGCCAATTAAGTGGTATAAAAAAAATGGGCTACCTACCTCTGTTTATCTTTCTTGAGTCGGTCACTCCTCGAGGATTCAGAGCTCTTCAAGATAGCGGTCTCTTGTCTGATGGAACGGATGCGGTAGGCCGTGATGGTGAAGAAAACCACGTTGCACACCACCAATACCAGTACAGGTGTGAAGAAATACACTAGGTCGCTCAGCCAGTCTGGGTCGAAGAAACAAGCCAATTAGTTTATTTTGTGGTACCAATGCCAGGAAGTGGCATTTACAGTAACACTTGTAATGCATCACAATGTCTGAGATTTTTTTATACAACTTCGGTAGCAGACCTGATGGAAAGTGGTTACTGTGACCTACGAACGTGTGTGACTCCCTCATATTATGTTCCTGGCGGTGAGTAGGGTTTTTTTTACGTGCGCAAAATCCCCACGTATACCCTCCCACCAGAGCCTGTGGGGCGTTTTTTGTTGCCGAAGGTGAGGTTGACAGCCATCTCTCACGATCTGGCCCACCTGGGGAGCAGTGAGTTTCTGTGCCGTCAGTGCAGAACACAAAATCAGAACAAGCCTTTGGCCTTTCAATTGACAACATAAAAACTCTCCAGTGAGTTCTGGCTACCCTACTCGCCGCCAGGAACATAACACGAGGTTATAATAGCCGTGGTATTCTCTAGGGTAGAGGTACTTTCCCAGTCGGACTGCTCAATTGGGACGATAAAACCGTCGTATCCTACCACCTACAGTATTATCCTCTATTGAAGCTATTGGGGTTAGATATACTACAAAACGATTCAAGAATCGTAGTCGGATTCAAGAATCGGGTAGTGCTTCTGTCTTTTAGATACTTTTTTTGTGGGGTAATAATTATGCTCCTAGAACTTTCTTAAATCACAATAAGTATTTTAATATTAATTCTGCATGCACCTTATTCGTTGTTTAAATACTAGTCAGTGCTTAACTCCTAATTACTTGTTAAACAATGTAAGCTGAACTTAAGCTCGTTCAGTAAAAGTTACTACATGTTTTATTTTTGTTCTTACAAAGTAATCAGTAGTAATTAGTAATTGCGTTCGTACAATGTTGGCTTTACTTAAAATTAGAAATATAAGTCACTGCCTGCATTCTGTGCTTATTGGCTATACAGGGTTATAAATAAGTATAGCGTACATACAAAGTACCAATTTGTTAATGTGTTAATGCTTTCATTTTATTTTTAACTTTAACTGAAATTTCTAGTATGTTCCCTAACATACTTTAAAGTTTCATTAATGATCTCGACGAAAGATCTAGATTTTTTAAAAGATTTCTAACATAACATAAAAATAACATAAACTCACGCCTATATCCCCGAAGGGGTTGACAGAGGTGCTAGCACCCACATTTCGCCAGTTTATGTTTTGGTCCCAATGTAATAGGTGGCGAGCCTATTGCGATTAACCGGGCAATTATAAACCTGCGATAAATACATACATAACTTCGAAAAGCATCGAAAAGTCATTGGTGTGAAGATTTCTAAATTAAACCTTACAGAAAATAGTGGTTTAATATTGTTGGTGTAGTTAAGGTTCACTTTGCATTTGGATACTGAGTCAATGAATAACAATAAATACGTCTTGTGTTTACGAGGTTTATTGGCAACAGGCATTGAATGCAACAAATAGGATTCATTAATTTTGAAAATGGTGGACAGAAAATGGAGCAAGATTTTACAAAGTTATTTCAATGTTTTTTATATTTGATACAGGCACAAAACATTAAAATAAACCTGTCCTAGTTCTTTCATAGCCAGACCTCTAGTATTGTAAATGTAGGTAGTTATATTATCAGCCTTGAGAGACTTAACGTCTATAGATTTTGGCACGGACGCAGATGATCGTGGGAATTGATAATCATGATACTACAATAGCGGCACATCGTAGATCGAGAACCCAATTGTGCAAGAATTTAGTATATCAGTACCTACTAGTGCATGTTGATTGTATTAACAACATAAATTTTGAAAGAACAGTCTATGAGAACAACAATTAAATACTTATGTTGGTAATATTACACCTATATGATATTTAAAACTAGCTTTTGCCTATCGTGAATATGGTTATATCAACCAAACATAGTCTATGTCCTTTACCAAGGTCTAATCTACGCTTATACAAAATTTCATCAAAATCGTTTCAGCGGTTTAATATAATATGGAACACATTTATTCGGAAGTTGAATCCGAAGATGGTACGTGAGACTTTGGCTTGGCTAAAACTCTACCCGTAAGAGTGAGAAGTACCATAGAGTCACTTCGGTTATCTAAATGGCTAAACGCTACCATCAAAGGTGCATTACTTGCTTTGTGGAGTAGCAACACTAGCAACTACGTCAGAGGATAAATAAAATTAATATTGATCTAGGTTTTTCTATGTATATCTAATATTTGGCTAATAAAAAATGTGTATGTGTAATAACCGTGGTAGCCTAGTGGTATGGGTAATGGACTGCTGAGACGAGGTCTCGGGTTCGATCCCAGGTTTTACCATGGCACACACCAATGACTTTTCGATGCTTTTCGAAGTTATGTGTGTATTTATAGCAGGTTTATAAGTGCCCTGTTAATGGCAATAGGCTCGCCACCTATTACATTGGGACTTAAACATAAACTGGCGAAATGTGTGTGCTAGCACCTCTGCCTACCCCTTCGAGGACATAGGCGTGAGTTTATGTTATGTTTAAAAAATGTGTGTAAAGTACATACGATTATCCCCGCTCAAGAACCTATATTATAAGCAATGCTTGGTTTTAGTCTAAATGGTGTTGTGTAGTAAATTCTGGAATATTAAGAAATTTTATTTAATCATAGAGAATAATTGAGAAAAATAGTCAAGTATAAAAGTATTTACCAACAAACCAGCATCTTCTGGTGCCAAAGCCAGGTGTGATAATAGACGAAGGTAGGTCACTGAACTGCATGGCGGCGGTCAGTGCGGTGAGAAGCAGGGGGACTCCCCACGCGTAGAGTCCGTACATGAGGAATCGTTTCTTGTCTCGGCGTTTAGTCGTGCTGCCTCCGCGGTAACCACTGCTATGATATTACAAAAAAAATATGATTTTATTCATTGTATAACTTATAACTTATTTTCCTGACGCCGCGGTGGTAGGTAATAAAAATATAGTATTTTATTCTCTAATATCTTTATAGAATAAAAATAATTAATCTACACTAATTATGCGCCAAAATTAACTAAAACATTTCAGTAGGCAGGTAATAAAAATGTAATTTTATTTCGTCTAAACACATTTTCTACTTAAAGTTCTCTGTATCTAACCAATTTTCGTTGCATATAGCTATCGTAGATACATCTTGGATTTGCGTATCTATATATTATGATTGGAGCACAAGAAGTGTTTGGTTATCAAAAAGTAATTCACATTCAAGCCAACAGTCTGTTACCTCTTCAATTTTAGCTTAGACCTTTAACCGTTTTTGTGACGTAGGTGTATGTTTGCGATTGAGTAATAGAAGTATAATAATAATGGAGCAGAAGTAAATTAATGATGTATTGAAAAAAGCTTGCTGCGTGGTTTCCGGTAGAGTAGAATTAAGGCCACCCCATCTCTTCCTATGCGGTGTCGTACAAGGCGACTAAGGGATAGGGCTGTTTAACATCAGACAGATATTTACTGCCCAGACTCGGCCTCAGATGCATGGCTCGAGTCACAAATAGTGCCCGGAATACGGCAATAGGCTCACCCCCTATTACGTGGGACCGAAAACAATTATTGGTGAAATGTGGGTGTTAATTATTCACCTCTGCCTAACGCTCCAGGGATAAAAGCGTGATCATATGTATGTATGTATGTATTGAAAAAAGAGCAAGAAAGAAATAATTAAGAGATTAAAAGACTAAGAAATGATTTTAATGACAGTAGAGAAAGCTCGTGAAGTGTGTAAGGATAGAAACAAATGGCGGACTATTGTCTCTGCTTACCCCCGAGGGAAAAAGACGTAAGCATATATAATTAATCCCAAAATATTGATCAATATAAAGCAAAAATGGATAAAATTTGTACTGGATCATAATATCCTACCTACTGAAATAAAATTATACAATGAAATCCGCCAGTCACAGCTCGGAGCGCTTGTTCACTGTCCCCAATTTTAACTTTTAACCTTTGGAAGTTTTTGTGAGCATTAGAAATTAGGACTTATTTTTCACTTCCGTTAACAGAATGAAACGAGGTTTTCTCGATTTGTTTCATTCTGTTAATGGTATTGATAAAAGTTCACGAAGGACCTGAAGTCTAGAAGCCACATTTTTTTATACACAAGCACACGGCTCTCCTGATGGAAAGTGGTTACCATAGCCTATAAACGTGTGCAATGCCAGGAGAGTCACACATATAAGTAAAGACTTTAATATTATTCTTGGAGGAGACTCTGTGCCCATGTCCAGCTGTGGAACAATTTATAAACCGAACTGATTTAAGCAGACAATATTGAAAAGTTCTTAAAGGTCCTGAAAATGCCTATAAGTAGCGTCTTACAGAGTGTGACACATTCCAAGGCACATACGTGCAAATGGATGCTAGAGAATGTTATGAACCATTTCCACGCATATTTTAATAATACATGTCACATTATGTCGTGAATTATGATTTATGAATGAGATTGTAAATAGATTTTTAGTGCTTTTTTACTGGATATGAAACAAAACGGACACATTGTGAAAGTGTTTTTTTAAAAATAGCATAACACTGATATTATTTAACTGAGATATTAGGCACATTTGAACTCTTGAAATGTAAGAGATAAGACCCAGCAAAACGGCGCAACTACTGAGAAACTTCGTGTAAATCTAGAACATAAAGCACACCTGGATATTCCATCGGTATTGGGGACCGGCTGAAAAAGTATAGTGACCCTATGGGAATATGATGGAAGCGCACTTGAATAGATAGATAGATAGATAGATAGATAATTCTTTATTGTACACCAACAGATTTACTAGTGTTACTAGAGCTTTATAGATAGGGGAATAATTTACTTAAACTGTTTATCACTAGGTGGGCTGTCTTGGGTGTTACCCCAGCTGTGTGTAAAAAATGAGAAATTCGTTACACACGTATAGAACAGAGTCAATTATTTTCTCATATCACAGGCAGGAGCACTGGACTTCCTAATTCAGGCAAAGCTTAGATGATATCCCTAAGTAAAGATAAATATTATAAATACTTAGGATACCATGATACCCATCACAATAATAATAGTAACCCACGATAGATTAAGAACCCATATAAAATACTGTACAACGGTTAAGAAATAAATTCGTTTTGATTTAATTTGATCTGCTGCTATTCACTTCATGTGTGACAGAAATAGTTAAAAATATCGTTTTGCATGATATAGAAGTAAAAAGAAAATAAATCCTGAAGGGGTATCCTTTATTGCTTACATAATATGATTGCTATTACTTTTGATTGGAGCTCTCTTCAATTATTCAAATTATTTTACTAGCTACGTGTGTAGCTCTTTAAGTTAGATGTGTTTTCGTAGCACGTAGTAAGTTCGTAGAGCATGGCTATCAAGCTATCGTATTACAATTTAGATTAATGGTACCAAATCAAGTACTTCATACAATAGATTATATTACCTCATACTAAGTATCAGGACGTACTTCGAAATATACATACTTTCATCCCACACATCACAGGGTTTCAAGTGTTCGTACTTAACTTTCTAAACATTCCTACGGTAGCTTAGGTGTATATAACAGGAGGTCCGCCCTTTGCCCTAGTTAGTTGAATATTGAGCGTGATTATTTTGAATAGCTAATGTAATGAAGTTAACATATAATTCAATAGGAGAGCAGTATAATTTTCAAAATGTTTGAATGTACAATATAATTTCGTGATTACTTTTCTCTTCAATATCCTCAATAGCAGCTACTAATTTCAGTGAGGCAAATTAGAAGGCAACATTACGTAGTACGCGGTTTCTAAAGCTATAATGTCGACCGCATAAAACAGCAGCAAACGATTGTTGACGATGTGTCGTCGACACTAGGGTTTCTTATTATATATATTTTTTCTTTAATACCACTTAGGTGGCAGACAAGCACACGGCCCATCTGATGGGAAGTGGTTACCGTGGCCTATGGACGTATGCAACACCAGGGGTGTTATACTCGCGCTGCCGACCACGAAGAAACCTTCTGATGCCCTTCTTGAAGAATCCCATATTGTAGGTGCTTGGGAAAACCGCAGCAGGGAGGTCATTCCACAGCTTGAGTTTGCGTGGGATGAAGTTTCTTTCATACCGCACAGTGCGCACCGTCTCAGTTCGTAATGTGTGAGGATGAATTCCCTGCCTATTGCGAGAGGTGAACCTTCCGTAGCTAGTGATGTGTCATCGTCTGCTGCTGTTATGTGTGGTCGACTACTAATTATTTGTTTTCGTGTGGAAATCCCTTCGGAAGCGGCGGTTTTATCGGTGTCGAGCTGACTTAAACCGCACGCCGCCGTCTAGGTTCTTCAGGTGTAAGATTACTTACGACATATGGCTCTCTTCCCGGGTACTCTTATCTTAATTTAACACGTACTCTCACTGTTTAGTGAGATATGATTTTATATTTTTATTTACGGAGTTTCTTGATATTTTTAGATAAAATCAAATAATTAATTAAATAAATATATTGGTTCACATACATGAACTGAATGATCCTGTTACCAATTTTATTTAGTTCCAATTTTGTTTGCTCGTAGAAAATCGTCTTAAGTTACATAGCCTATTAACAATAGCTTACCTTTTGGTTGACTGTTGGCTTAAACTTCCAAATCTTCGGTAAGTATGCATTAACAACATAAAATACATATATTGTTACATTGAACTGCAAATGTATGTACAACTTTAAGTGTACAAATTGGCCTGGAAGCATGCTGTTGTTATACAGGTTACCGTAGAACAAAATTCTAGATAGTTTTTAAGACTACGCAATAAATATACAAAACCATGTCACAGTCAAATCCCCACGGATACCGCCGGCGGGCGGGGGTTGTTATGTCGGACTCGAACCAACTAAAATCGTACACCAGCCCAGGTCTTCAGACGGGCGTAAAGGGCCCAAAAGGAATTTCTTTAGCACCCCTGCTGACCCCTGAGCCATTCCCAGTTTCGAGATGGACCTCTCGAGTGTGCTCAAAACGGTGTTCCCAAATTATTCCGGAAATTGCGTATGGCATCTTAGTCAGCAGAAGCAGGCCTAGGCAGCAGCCAGAGCCTACTTCTGCTAGGGAGACCAGTGATACGACGTTGTCCCTTAAAATTCTACACTATTTTTTATGTTTACACTACTTACGATAAAAATACACAAGTACTCATACTACATACGCTACATGTGCTACTACTTAATTGAATTGTGTAACAAATTAACTTATATAAATTATACAAATTAAATTTAAAGAATCTATGCATATTGATTTGAAAAATTGTATCTTTACTATACCTTTACTAACTAAAACAATCTGTATTAAATAAATAAATAAGTTTTATATACATCATGCGATTTTATGACAGAACTAAATGTTACGGTTTTTGTCACAGGTAAATGAAGGTACTCGTACCTTATGAACAAACCCATTGAATGTATTAAACTCCCTTATAAACGGACCATAACATAAATACTATAATTAACGTGTCGATTTTACTGGTAACATTAAACAGGCAGTTATCACGACAATAATCGAGCAATAACTATCTATGGAGTGGCATGCCCTCATGCTAACAGACAAGAAAATAAGCTAAACATAGAGACCTACAACTGGCTGTTGAAACCCGTAAGCCGCGGGCAAGGTGTGGCAGATCTGCAAACCAATGGAAATTTAAGACTAACCGGCAATCAATTTAGTAAGAGAACTTGGCATTTTAAAACACTTTTTGAAACTCAGTCTAAGGATACCTACATTGATTGCATTCACAGCATTTTTTTTAATTGTTAATATTATTTTAAAACTAAACATAACATAGTTATAGGCCATCATACTAACAAATTATGAATGATTTAATCTGAAATAATTTTCTTATCTTATCTTATCTAATGCACTGTTTATTGACCTAATTTTTAATAATATTATCATTGCAATGCCCGTTAATTAAAGTTATATCATTAAATTATAAACTGTAGAGAAGATGATTTGAAAGTCGCTAGGCCTACTTGTACTTAAAATAAGAACAGAATAATACCATCGCGGAATGTTCAGTAAGGTGTACTAACTAGAAAAAAAATATCTTAAAATTAAACCATGTCGAAAATAAAATAACATTTCCATAATATGTATCCTGTAAGCCTGTAGAATTTTCATTTTCAGTTTTCATTCTAAGAAAGAAAACATTTATTCGTGTATGCATACGACGATAATAAAATTCAGGAACATAATTTACTACCGGGCTAAAAGTCGACTAGATCCATTGTCAAAGTGATGTGAACATATAAAACGAGATTAGAAATGTCAGCTGGTTATCTATCTTTCATTTCATTTCATTTCTATAATACCCACCAAATATATAATATACATATATTTAAACTACATATAATACAAACTTGGGTCGCTTAATATTTTGATTTTTACGAAGTCAGATACAAGAGAATAATCATGTTTATATTGAAATTTAAGTGTAAATAAGTGTACATACACAAAAAGTTCACTTTCTTACATTCGTCTTTCACGTTTTGTACTCATCTTGGATTCTAAGCAAAATATACCTAAACCGTTGAATGGTATCCAGGTTTGTCCTAAATATATTGCAAAATTGTTTTTTGCCGCGAGTGCTGATTTTGAGTCCCGAGCAAGCGAGGGACTCCAAGATGGAATCACGAGGGTAGCGAGTGATTCTACTGTAGAATCCTGAACGTGCATAAGTATAATTATAATTGTTTCTATTTTCAACATTCGAAAAATAAAACGAAATTCGAAATTCGATAATTAAAAATAGTGGGTATAAAATTTCACTGTTCAATTTGTTGAATAAGATTAAACTATTAAAATAATTATAGAAGATGCGCGATACTGGCGTCGAAGACAGTATAGTAAAAAGAAGAAGATAGTAAAAAGAGTTGAAGCAGCAAGTTACTTATGCGGAATTAAGTTTCCATAAAAATCTCAAGTCAATACAAATATGACTATTTCAAATAAAACTATAACTTTAAATTTGCAGAACTGCAATAATTGTACCTTTAACTTTTAGAATGTTCCGCATTAGTTAGATTAATAACAGATATAAATGTAATTTCTATCTATTCCCGTTCATTTTGTTATCTTCTAAGTAATATTTTTATTTACACACAAATTTACACATATAAATTAACAATAATATAGTTGTAATTAGCTCTAAAGTAAAGCACTTGTATCTACATAATACCTAGATAGTACATGTTTGCATTTATTTGTGATAGTTTGTTTACAGCTACATGTAACTCTAATTAATAACTAGTAGATATGGAAGAGCGATGTCACCTGACACAGGCAAATTTTGCTTAAAAGGTGACTTCGATCATTTAAACTGTAACTTATTTTTAACGAAAATAAATTATTATTTTTATTATTATTATTATTATAATATTTATTATGTTTTCTCGTTGCTGAAGTGAAAAGTAATGTGTGCCACACGAGAGTAAAGTTATTTCATTTAGTTATATAGTCATATATGTTTCCTAAAGTAACTGTTTATGTGAAGTGGAAACGCATCTTCATAGTTAAAGCAGACACAGATATAGTTATTTCATATTTTTTGTTCATCTCGTGCATTCTACATTTCAATCTTAGAATCTCTCGCTTGCTCGGGTCTCAATATCAGCACTTGCAGCAATAAACAATTTTGCTCACTTGTTGCACAAAATATATTTCTACATTTTATTCAGTTGCCTAACATTTAACTATAAGCTATTTTGCTTTGAATTCCCGTCTCTCAGGACATACTTTTTATTTGGACGTACCTACTTATTAAAACTCTAACACTGATTGACTGACGCACGACCCAGGGCATGACAGTTTTGGGACTACTATGGGCTAAAAAAGGATGCCTAAAAAGGCCGTCCTCTATACATTTAGCCCGAGGGGTTTCATCTTGCGCATAATGGCTACATAAAATACGGCAAATACTCAGAAGACATAAGAGGAACATAACTATTCACTTAAGGTATAACAAGGCATTAAATAAAATTCTTCATGTGTTTTACATTCTTGGACATAATTGAAAAGTCAAAAAAAAAGTTTCGATTCAATATCACCTATCGTTTCATCACTATACTTATTTCAAGCATAAAAAACTCAAATAACAGCTCCGTTTTAATAGCATTGCTTCATTTTGATAAATCTATTTTTATTTTACGTTCTGGTAAGCGTTATTATCAAAAATATTTACCTGAACGTCCTCCATATATCGAAGCACATGACGTTGAGCCAGAAGAAACTCGTTTGGAATGCATAGTAAACGATGAACGCTGAAAAATATAAACAAACGTAAAAAATCATATAAGTCCCGCTGTTTGTGGAGAGGAAACGTTCAAGGATCAACATAATCAAGATAAAAAGTAAAATAACAAACAGAACGTATTATGCAGATATTTAAAAACATTTATCATGTGTGGAAAGAGATTCAACAAATTGGGTCAACTACAAAAGTCGAATGTTGATGGTCAACATTACTTTGACCTGATTATGAGTTTATAACCAGTAGGTCGTCGAGTAACATAATCATTGACCAGCCAGATGGAGATTGGAGACGAATACGTCATTATACAATGTGTTGAATTACCCGTTATATCCCAACTATGAAATTCGTCAGATTTTTCAAAATTGTGTCCATGGCAAAGGAAATCATCTTAAAATGGTTTATATCTTAAACATCTCAAAACGTTCCGACCAGTTTACACCGGTCGTGGTCACAGGCTGAACGGCTGGTGTATACCTGGTCGAAATGTCAGGCAAACCAAAGGTATGTATGTTACTATAACATGATCACGTTAATTCCTGTTAACATTATTGTACATCATGGAATGTGATAGTTTAAAAGTTATTATCTTAAAATGCTTCTAGAACTTAGCGTTTGAGTTTGAGAATATATTATGGCATATTACCGAAGTTTTCGTTTTATTCAAATATGAAATTTATATTATCTACACTTAATACTGTAAGTTATTTTTCTAAAGGTCGTTGCTTTTTATTGATAAGATTGTGAATTATTTTATTCTTGGTAAACTCTTAACCTTCACTTTTATTGTAACTGTTTCCAGTTTATTTCCTACCTAAATAATTAAATACTTTCATTACCTACCTGAGGAGAGAATTCACAATATATTTTCGGATGTACGGCAACAATATTATTTAAATACAACTAGCTGTTGCCCGGGCTCCGCCCGCGTCGATGTCAGTTATCACAACTACGCATAGACTACGAGTATGTCCATTCATCTACCCCAATTACATCAAAATCGTTTCAGTAGACTGACAGACATCAGACAGAGAGATATGGCTACTTTGGCATTTATAATATTAATATGGATATATGAATAATATATTTATGTAAATATAACTCATATATTTGAATATTTCACCACAAAACAGGTGCAAGTTATCGTCCGTCGAAATATCCTTCGATATTGTGGTAACATAAGCTATTACGAAATACGCCGCACTAAATCTTTTCCTCGAATAACATATACAATAACATACCTAGATAAATATACCTAATATACTAATGATACATGCCGCACTTGTTGGAGAAATATTTATCGGACACTAATACAGAAGAATAATAGTTTGGGCATAAGTAACGGGCCATTGAGAGATAAAGTACTTCTAATGGGACTTTGAGTAGTCCGACTGGGGCAATACCTCCGCCCTACAGAATACCGCGGCCATAATAACTTCGTTTTGTGTTCCCAGCGGTGAGTAGGGTAGCCAGAGCTCATTGGAGGATTTTTGCTGTCAGTGGGAAGACTAAAGGTTTGTCCTGCTTTGTCTTCTACACTGACGGCACAGATACTGTGCTTACAGAGTTGGCAGCGGGAGTGTTTCTCTTCTGGTGTTACACACGTTCATAGGCCACGGTGACCGCTTTCCATTAGGTGGGCCTTGTGCTTGTTGGCCACCTAAGTGGTAAAATGAAAAAAAAAAAGATGTTAACACCTGTTTACAGTGTTCACCAGGAGAGACAGATCAGTAGTTTATTAACCCACAAATACTAGCAATGAGAAAGGTAAACAGTCTTGGAACTTGTATCCAAATTAGTCAGACGTATGTAAGATACGTGTGAGTAGGCAGGCAGATCGAGGTCGATCTCGCAGAACATACACTGATTAAATTGATGATAGGTATATTGAAAAAAGACCCCGATAAAAGGACTCAAAACCGATGTGCTTGCATGAAAGGATTATAGACAAGCAGATTGCGGGCTCTGCCGACCCCAGAAGGAAAAACGCGTAAATGTATCTAGAATTATTTCGATAAGGACTGTAAGGTACGAAGATTAAGCATTATATCAGTTGGTTAAAAACTATGTAAAGGTAATCAAAAATAACTGTGAACCTATTAAATGGGTCGACGCACTGGGACAAGCGTGTGCTCCATAAATGTAATGGAGGAATACTTCGCGTGTCAAAACTGTCGCCAATAGTTAATACAAATTACGACGACCGACACGACAATGCAATTATAAACAAATGAAAAGACAGCTTCAATAATTGACTCCTCTGGTAACAGGGGAATAATCTTCTTCATCATCTAAACGGTATCAACCACGGTTACATCCAAAGCTTATAGCTAAATCACGATAGAATCCGTTTAAAAGTGGCTTTTTGTTATACCACTTAGCTGGCAGTGGTTACCGTGGCCTATGGACGTGTGCAAAACCAAGGGAGTCACACTCGCGCTGCCAACCCTGTAAGCATAGAGAATGTCTGTGCCGTCAGTGTAAAAGACAAAGCAGGACAAGCTTTTGGTCTTCCCACTGACAGCACCAAAACTCTCCAGTGAGCTCAGGCTACCCTACACCTACCGGGAACACAACACAAGGTTATTATGGCCGCGGTATTCTATAGGGTGGAATTTTTACACCATAAGCCCACGTTTCATTTCTATACACTCCAAAGGTTGCCTGGAAGAGATTGTTGTTTGCAATAAGGCACCCATTGTACTTTATTATGTATAAAAATCCATGTTCATTTGTGTATTTTGGTGTACAATAAAGAATATTTATTATTACTATTATTACTTCCCCAGTCGGACTGCTCAATTTAATGCAATACTTTATTTCAATGAGTGATGTTCGCGTGAACTAATGTAAAAAACATTTTAACTTTAATACTACTTACTTAATATCTTTTAAAGCGTCATCGTGTAGAAGGACCCCTTGCTGGTAGCGCCAAGCACCGTGACATTTTATCGAAAAGATCCAAGGTCCCCCGATGTGATGAAAATGATTTGATTACACTTTTTATAATTTTATTAGGTCTCTACTAGGGTACATAATTTATATTATACTAGAATGATAATTTATATTTATCATCATAGATCATTCTGATAAGTTCAAACGCGTTAAGTTGGTACACCTGCTGAAAGTTGCTGAAGATTTCAGCATGCCGCAAATAGCTTGATGCGTCAGATCAAGGGATTTATCATGGTAATGCTACCAATGTGTAAGATAGTAAGATCCTTTCACCAATAAGAAAAGAGCTCTGATCTCCAACTGTTTTCGAATTTCATAAATTATATTAAGAACCATTTCAACCATGTCAGCATTGAAACAAAAAGAGAACTAACTACCTACATTAAAATTGACCCAAAACATAATAGGATACAAATAACCCTTCTATCAAATGCCATTTAATCAAACTAATGAAACCATACAAATGTTATCTGGTAAAGATCAATTTACCAATAATACTGAATAAACCTAATTAGGTTTTATTATTAAGGGATACTGTATTTGTCTATCAATATTCACATTCCGCTTACCGCACTAAAGCCCACCTAGGACCGCTCGTAACATATTCATTTATTAGTAATATTAATTTAACACTTCACCTCGTAAATATGATGACATTACTTACTGCGATCAATTGCCTCGGCCACATAATTCTCTATTAACCTCCAGACTTCATTACGATGTCGTAGGCGGCCTTATACATGTTCCTTATGAGTAAGTGCAAGTTTATTTTAGCTAATCATACGTGACAGTGGTCATTTACATCGCTAATATTTCGCGGTAAGAATTTGTTTCGGTTATAATAACTAAGGAATTTATTCATTTGTTGCAGATACAAAGGCAGGTTAGAATAACAGCGTAAATTTTAAATTATACTGATGTGTAGGTGCAGTACAAATTTAGCCATAGATTTTGAACTATATAATATAGTTCTATAAAATGTACAGTATTCGTATCTTGTTTTGGCACATCGCAACAGGAGCGAGAGCGAAATTCCGGTACTATTCGAATATCTGTGGTCCGACTGAAGTCGCTTTGATTCGTTTTAAATAAAGAGTTTTGTGTCATTATTTTTGCCAGTACAAAACGCCACTATAATAATGATTATTTTAGAAACTACAGCAGGACTAAAATCCTCCAAAATAAATTCTTCTTGGATTAGCAATGCACAGGTACAGCACAACTACAACACTCTTAATATTTCAAAAGTTAATTATCTATATCAAGCTAAAATAAGTTCCACGTCTCCGACATGTGGGTTTCTTACACTTTCTTTTCTGTCTTACGGTATTTATATACCTCTAAGATCAGAGGTATAAAATCTAGGGGTATAAAACACAGATAAACCCGGTCACCGTGATTGATTTACAGCTCGTCCACTGCATTCTGCTTTTAAAATTCCATTTTTATGCCCATCGAGCGCAATCATTTTCTGCAGCCAGCTAAATGGAGACAAAACAGTGCCTTTTTCCTGTATTTATACATATACTACTTTTTATAGAATGTACCTACTGGTTAAATCTTTCACCAAGAGTATTATGAATTCAAGATCTATTTTCTCACGTCTAAAAATAATATTTAAGAGAAAACTCTAAACGGTGTAACTGTTGTTATAACTTTGTGTTCTTAACTTTTAGTTTTAACTGTAGCTTCTAGTAACTTGTTACTGCTACTATTTTGTACATGTTACAATGCTTATGCTGCATTACAACAGTAGTACCTTTAGATGATGTTGCTTTAAAAGTTAATCGAATTTGCAATGTTTGTTACAAAGGTGATCGCTCGAGGTAGGGAAGCAACTTTAAATGAAGAACAATCACTTGACACACTCATTATTCTTAGCGTTGTTCTCAATTACATCGGAGATATTCGACTCACAGCCTAGGGTTCTCTTAGTTCGACATATATTGACGTTTGTAGAGCCAACTGTCGTCTGACTTCCTTCCTCCGAGAACAAAACCCAGACCCTCACTCATCAATCAGCAGGTGTATCGATCCGCAGGTGAATTTGGCACGGCCATGAAGATCTTAATGGTACAATTTTTATAGAATCGATTCTATAGAACACGTCAATTAGATTTTGCCTTGCCTGATGGTAAGCTGAAGTAAGTAAGTCTGATTTAAGTATGTGACAATGGTGACACTCAGCTTGACGGCCTCATCATGTGCGTTCTCACGCCCCGCTTAAAGGAACCGGGACTGTAGGAAGAAGGAAATGAAAATCCACCGCACATATAATCTAATTTGAAATCTTTTATTTAGAGATGGATGCTCGCGGTAGGGAAGCACAGTGAAGAACAATCACAAGGCACACTGGCATTCATCAACGTCAACATGTTTATCTGATTCATATTAAAATATACATTCGTGTCTTTAGCACATACTTCTCTCATTGGTAATAATAATGTTTATATGAAACAATGGTTCACTTTACTGAACCGAAACACCAAATTTTTATATATTTACTTGGTCACGTACGATTCTCTGTTGACTTTCGCGTGGTGGTAGAATTTTGTAAATACATCCAAAAGTTTCCAAGAAATACAAATATTTATTGAACGTGCACGTCTGTGTACGCTTGTAGGTATATCCGTAAAAGGATCGGCACAGGTCCACAATTTGTCAGCTTTATTTTTTTGGTTCCACTTGGCAGAGATACTAGCCAAGTGCCTCAAGGTGCCACTTTAGAGTTTCCAAACAGCAAAATCTGATCTGGAAATCGAACGGAAGACCTTACTCGTACTATCGCTTGCTTAATATATTTCTGTACTACACACATCAACAAAGTCTAGGGAACAAGGACATTTCTAGTTTTTATTTAAAAACCCTTTCTTGTAATAGTGAGTGTTTTATATCAATAGAAGGGTATTTTTATACCGTTTTTAATTTTAATAAAAACATTTTCATACCAAATTTTTTTTTTTAGGAAAGAATTGAATAGTGCCAATATTGAGTATTACCACCTTCTATGATTAGGCACAAAAATAACGAGGTAGTAAGAAATACAGTAATTAACCGTACTTTAAACGTTTTTATTAATCTGTAGGACCTCCTAAAGCATTAGCAACAATTCGACAACGGCGTGGCATACTTAGTATGAGAATGTCAATCATCGTCTGTGGAATATGGCTCCATACACTGCGAAGGTGTAAAAAAAGTTGTTCTTCAGTGTTCAGATTTTCCAAAGAATCACTGAAAGCTCTTCTCCCAAGCAAATCCCAGGCATGCTCTATGGGATTGAGGTCGGCAGACTGAGCAGGCCATTCCAACGTCGTCATATTGTGCTCGCTTAACGCATTGACCACTACCCTCGCGGTGTGTGACCGTGCATTATCTTGCATAACATAAAATCTTGACCGAACTGCTGTCGATGAGGGATTACCATGGGGTGTATAACCTCCTGAATGTATTGGTTTGCATTCAAATTGCCCCGTATCCAAACGAGGTCGGTCCTTCCACCAAGGCGAATTCCAGCCCATACCATGATTGTTCCACCTTGGTAAGGATGAACTTCTTGCGGATTCTGGAGACGACTCAGACGTCCAGGAACTCGCCATATACGCACTCTTCTCGAATCAGGATGAAAACCGAAGCAAGATTCGTCGGAAAACAGAACCCGTGCCCATTGATGGTCGGTCCACTGTAAATGTGCGTTAGCCCACAATAAGCGACGACCTCGATTTCCACGTCGAAGAGCTGGAACCCTAAGCGGTCTGCGACCATAAAGATTGGCTTCCTGTAGTCTTCTTCTGACAGTTTGATCACTAATAACCACTTGATGCTGAGACTGGAGGCCTGCGACCAACTGACGAGCAGTAATCGTGGGTTGCCGCCTTGCGGAATTTTGCAAGAAACGATCTTGTCGCGGGGTAGTAACCCTATTTCGTCCCCTGTGACGTTCGTCAACATCCCCTGTAGACCTGTAGCGTGCCCATAATCTGCAAATTACGCTTGGTTGGGTGTTGACAGCATTCGCTACGTCGCGTTGAGTTCATTCAGCTTGCAGCATACCAACAGCCCTTAACATCTCTTCGCGACTTAAATGACGACGTGACATGATGACTACAGTCACAAAAATGCACAAACCATAAGTAAAAAACGTATTATTGATAATAAACGTTATTTACAATAAAAAATAATAATTTTATTTTGCCTCAGAGAAACTGCACAATCAAACACTTTTAAAAGTTTTCCCTCCATATTCGAAAATCATTACTTATTTAAATTTATTTTTAAATTTCGAACAACTCTGTAATCTACTTTATTCTATTTTTATTTATTTGCTGCCAGTTATTTGCAAAACAAGATTTACACGAAAAAAAATAATTGGGGTCATCTTGTTCCCTAGACTTTGTTGAGGTGTTTATATTGAGTAGGTACCGAAGAACCGCGGTAGCCTAGTGGTATGGGTAATGGACTGCTGAGACGAGGTCTCGGGTTCGATCCCAAGTTTTACCATAGCATCGAAAAGTCATTGGTGTGTACCAATGACTTTTCGATGCTTTTCGAAGTTATGTGTGTATTTTTCGCAGGTTTATAAGTGCCCGGTTAATGACATTGCGACCTAAACATAAACTGGTGAAATGTGGGTGCCTACCCCTTCGGGGATATAGGCGTGAGTTTATGTTATGTTTATGTTATGCTATGTTGAGTATATTGCTTTTTCAAATGAACGAAATGAAAGATCACACTCAAGAGTCATTACCACAAACATTGCAAATCAAGATTAATAGTTTTAAAAACGTTAATTTTCGTTTCTACCCGTAGCAATAGGGTCACGTTTTGTTGAAATACGGAAAGCTATGTCGACGAGTGTTGATTTACGACTGATACCGAAATAATTTGATTTTGAATTATAATCCATTTCCCGTTTTAAACGTCATGTTTTGATTTATTCTGTGAAAAATATCAAAAGCTTTCAGTATTACTAGGTACAACACCAAATATTTTAGTTGGTCGCGGTAATTATCAGCTATTGTGACATTATTTATAACATGGAGATATTCGACCTTGAGGAAAGTGCCTTCAGAAATAACCTTACAACACTAACAACTCTAAGTATAGTCAGCGCCTCGCTATATAGCCTGCTAAAGAAACTTTTAGTTTGTGGACTAGCCAAGTAGTCAAAATTCCTGTTTCGTCACCGTTAAGTCACTGGTTGAAAACCTTCATTTCAATGTAATCTTCATTGTAATGTCCCGAAATATTTCATATAAAATCCGTGCAAAACAATTTGTATGTATGTTAATAATTTTAAAAACTCATTATTTATTCCAGTTATTATAATAATAAAGAGTATAAAGTAATGAATTCATTATGCTAAGGGCCAGCGGAAACATATTTTGCATAGTCATTAATAAAATTAATGGAATTAAAATTATAATTGTAACATTGTTATGACGTTTGATCACATGGGTGAGTTTAGTGCTAAATGGTAGGTGAATGTCGGAAAGAGCTTTTATTACCTACTCGATCCATTATTTTATTAAACTGCAAATTAAATAGGTGGTTACCTCCTCATACCAGTCATTTAGCTATATATTTTAGAATTCCATTACAGTTTAGGAGTCAATTAATTATAGTAACGTTTTGCGTATACACATACCTATGTATAGATTGATCGGTCCATTATGAAATCCAATATGTTTTAGTAGACGTTATTAGATAAAATAAGGGGCGTGCTTTATTTCCGCATACTAAAAAGCAATTAAATTATCCTTATTGAAGTAGTTGCTGATGGCTATGTCATCAGTTCACTACAAACAGTATTGCTACATCAATGTCATTAGTTAAGTACATAGATAGTATGATGCCCTTAATTGAAAAAGTACAGTTATGCATATAGTTACCGTTGTTTGACAGGAGCGGCCCGAACACAGAGCCCAGCGGAACTCTGTATGAAATCTCGTGCTGAGTGACCCAGCCTTGCAATACTTGGGAAAATAACGGTTCGCTCCGATAGGTGTGCCCTCGAACGCAGTGCAATATAGAGACACTCCTTGATAAACGAGTCTCTAATCTGCGTTGAACTTGGCGAAAGTTGTTGAAGGCGTTGGTAATGTCATGAGACAGTACGGTTTGACTATAGGTATCGTCAACCGACGTTAAGCGAGGAAGTGGGTTGGTTCCCTATCTTTGATTTATTTCGGAGTGGTAGGACACCCTAGGGTTCACGCGGAGGTTCAAGTAGATTTTTTAAATGAAATTCTTGAAAGAAAATGTATACAGTACTTGGTTGCTAGTCATTTAGCAATAAGAGAAGGATAGCGATTCTCCGAAAATTTGGAAAAGAAAATAACCCAATTACCTGATCTGGCAGGTGGAGCAGCTTAATATGTGTTACCTGTTCACGCAAAAACAGCTGAATACATCGGGATGAAATTTGGCATAGAAATTGATTATAGTATGGAACAGCACAATTAATATCATGGGAATAGGTTTTTGTGGGTTTCAGGAATGGGTATGACACGCGTGCTGTGTCAGGTGGGATACCTAGATTTTAAATAGTTGTAAAGCAATATACTGCTGTTACGAAATTTCTCAAAAGATATCTCTCTTCAAGCTGGGAAGTACACTGGAAAATATGTCAATTATACTGGAATTGGGCACCTGCCGTTAATCTAACTTTCAAAGACATTAAGCCCTGCCCGTTTATATTTCATCCAACGGTATTCTCGAAATTTCTCTAATATCAAGCAGGTTTAACAGAATTCATCAAATATTTATGAAGCAAAGTTTTAAATGAGTGATTAAAGCAATAGGAAAGATTTTGCATTCAAATATTGAATTTAGACGTAGGTATCACCATAAAACATAAATAATTTACTTGAAAATAGGCGAAATTCTTATTGTTTTTCGTATTTGAGATTTTACTGCCCTTGGTGTCCATATTGTAGGTCCGGTGACCATTTATCAGAAAAGTTCTAGAAGTAAAAGTTACAGATACTGTTAAAAAAAAAACAAATTTTAGTATATATACATATATATATATATATGTATATAAATTTGTTTTTTTTTATATATATAATAGGCACAGTCGCCCTTAAAATTTGCTAAACAATAAATTCATAATTCATGTAGGTATAATACCTACTAATTGTTTTTGTATTCTTCAGAGGACAAGTTTAACAAATTCAGTTTTTGTTCCTTATTTACATTAAAACTTTAAAGTGTAGTAAATGTGGTCGGTGACTTGAAATGTGGTAAGTTAACAAGGATGGCGACTGTACAACATACAAAATAATTGAAAATGGGTCTGTTTCTCTCTAGCTTTGTAGCAAAATTAGCTCGGCTAGGATTAATTTCCCATGTGGTCGAGTTAGTCAGATACAACTAACTAATGTAATTCTTCGCATATAAGTTTATATTTCTGTTTTCAAATAAGTAGGTATCATATATGGGTCATATAAGTATTTAATAAATAGGTTAAAAAAAGATCAGCGTAATAAAGAAGGATGAAATGTCTTGATACTCAGAAAATATCGAAGGTCGAAAAGCAAAAAGGTACAAGCGACACGGCATCGAGTTTTTGTAAAATAATCCTGAAGCACATCAAAACCCCTTTACAACACAGTATAGTCTTCCTGTTAACGGCCCTTGTCGCTTATAGGGTTAATATATACTTACCAACAACCAAGCAGCCGGTCATCGCAACACCAATCCTGCCAACATGCAGCTTTAGATAGGCCAAGAAAGGATAAGCCACGATTAGGCCACCGCAGTACGCCATCAGACATAAGCCGTGTAAGTTTCTTAGCTCTGGTATAAATGCATAGACCAGGAACGTCGCTAGAAGAAATGGCACTGACAGTAGAAGACCTGAAACAAATAACAAACATTGTAATAAAACTTACCAGGACGCGGGCCATTGACACCACATATCAATGCCTTCTTTCTGTATCTTTTAGACTTATACGACAAATTGGAGAAATAGAATGAGAATGTAAGGAGGTAAAACACGGCTGTATTTCCGTCCAATAGAGCAGTCCGAGGAAGTACCTCCACCCTACAGAATACCACGGCCATAATAACCTCGTGTTGTGTTCCCAGCGGTGAGTAGGGTAGCCAAAGCTCACTGGAGAGTTTGTGCTATCAGTGGGAAGACTAAAGGCTTGCCCTGCTTTGTCTTCTGCACTGACGGTACAGAAACTATGCTTACAGGGTCGGCAGCGGGAGTGTGGTGTGGTTCCTCTGATGTTACACACGTCCATAGGCCATGGTAACCACTTTCTATAAGGTGGGCCGTGTGCTTGCCTGCCAACCAAGTGGTATAAAAAAAAATAGGCGCCAAGGAATAACTAGCGCCTAATTTTTTTAAAAGAGAGTCGGCAATGACATGTTCCACAGATACGTTATGTGTTATTTCTATACCACAATGGTACCAAGTCCCAAGCAAGGATAAAAATGGCCGGACAATGTAGACTGGCAACATCAAGTGAGGCTACAAGCACGTTGCCAATTCTGTGGAAACATGTCACCCACGTAGCATACAACAGATTAACCAAGGTTAATCTAAAGAATAGCTATAATAACTTCATTACTTGTAAATATTATTGCTATATAATACTAGTATGTATTATATAATACTAATATGTATATAATACTAGTATTGCTATATAATAGTATAGTGTAATACCCATTTTCGCAAATAAATACATTTGATTTGATTTGATTTGATTTGATTTGATTAAATATCGGCCACCCGTTGCATCTTTATTGCCTATTCGTTCTATTAATATCACAGAATCTGATTCCATTTTATATAAATACATACCATAAGATCTTAACGGCCAAAGCAATGATTTCATATAAGCGTAAGTTATAGATAGATAATACTGTATTGTACACCAATACATTGAAAACTATAACTATAACTAAAAAAAGACAAGTAGGTAACATGCATAATATACAGTTTAATGTACAGGGCGGCCTTAACGCAGAAGCGATTTCTACCAGGCAAACTTATTATGTATTATAATATCTTAAAGTGCCGGCCTGGGGGAGACAGGTGGAGCCACCTGTAACCCTGGCAGAAGCAGGCGGCGGCGCGCCGGGCGCGAGACGACACCCGAGAAGAGGGCCAGATCGTGAGAGATGGCCCTGGGTCGGCCGGGGTGCGAGGGATATGCCTGTCAACCTCACCTTCGGCAACCAAAACGACTCACAGGCGGCGTGCGTTTTAGTCGGTTCGAGTCCGACATAACCTCTCTCACCGGCTCCGGTGGAGAGGTATCCGTGGGGATTTTGCGCACGTAAAAAAAAAATATCTTAAAGTATTTTTAAGTTCACATATTAATGAGTGAAGAGAACACAGTGTTATGTTTGGTGTCTTTATTAGTACCATAAAGACACCAAACTGAAGTATAAACCATTATGAGACTAATAAAACTTGAAGTAAATACGCCACCGTGTGCTTGGAGCCAGCCCAACAGCAATACTGCGCTGTGAATTATATAATACCTACTTTGATAACATTTTTAATGAAAATAATAGACATAATCTGAAAATAATAGGATGGCCACGGTAGCCTAGTGGTATGGGTAATGGACTGCTGTAATTAGACGAGGTCTCAAGTTCGATCCCAGGTTCTACCATGGCACATACCAATGAGTTTTCTAAGTTATGTGTGTATTTATCGCAGGTTTATAAGCGTCCAGTTAATGGCAATAGGCTCGCCGTCTATTACATTGGGACCTAAACATAAACTGGCGAAATTTGGGTGCTAGCATCTCTGCCAACCCCTTTGGGGATATAGGCGTGAGTTTATGTTATGTTATAAAAATAGACATTTACTTATATACCAATTTAAAATTTTTTTTGAAGAAACTAAGTAAAATGATATCATTGTTTCACGGGAAAGAGTTAATGAGCTATATCCACAGTCCTACCTAAAATATTTAGGAGCACTTTCGACCATCAATGTCGAGTAGAACTCTTAGCTTTTAGCAGTATAGTTAACGTAGTCAATACCAGCATTAAACTAGGATAAATCACTAAGGAACCGACAATTTATGGGCCATTTTAGTGTTCACAAGCACACACTTACAGATAATTAAGAACGATAAATATTTAAAAGCTCTGACTATACATGCTCGTAAAAACGAGGATTGGTTGTTCTGTTATCAAACGTTATGTGTTATTTTAACGTTAATGAATCGTTTGGGCCGAATGGGCCATAAAACATATAGGCTAACTTCAATAATCGCACAACAACGCGACGTGAACGGAACATAACGAGAAGCGTTTCACCATATTGCCAAATCTATTTTCCAAATGAAATTTGTACACGTTATTGGATTTTTTATGTATGGCAAGAAATACGCAAGTAACACTTTGGTCGCCTATTACAATATTCAGCTACATCAGTTGTATACCTATATAGGTATACAACTGATGTAGCTGAAGATATGTGATTTGAACGCACTTTTTTGTATAGGACACGTCAATTAGATTTCACCTCGCCTAATAGTAAGTGAAGGCAAAGTGTCAGGAAAGATGGTCACCAGTACATACACGTACCATATTACAATGGTGGCACTCAGCTTGACGGCCTCATGATATGCTTTTTCACGCCACGCTTAAAGGACCCGGTGCTGTAGGAATAAGAAACCACATGAGCTGGTAAGGAATTCTTGGTCTTAGAGGTTCTAGATGAAATATTCTGTATGGAAGTGATATCTGAGCCCTGCACGTGTTGTCCTGTGTAGGAAAGGAGAGGGTGGGTCTAATTGGAAGTGCTAATTACAACATTCACTATGGTACAAATGGTAAAATACTGCCAAGGACGCAACATTTCTAAGCATTTGCAAAGGTTCTAGGGTATTCCTGACCGCAATGCACGTTACACGTTATACACGCACGTTACTGCAACCTGTAGAGCGCATCTAGCAAGTACTTTGCGGTGCACTCGCAGAGATGCGAGCAGCATTCCACACAAGAGCTAATTAGTGTCTTGTACAGAAGACACCGTTGCTCTGGCGGCGTAAAGAAACGTTTCACTCTGTTCAAGACTCCGAGTTTACGCGAGGCTGTTTTGATGATACTCTATATAGTTTTTGTTATTCACATTGCAGCAAACATCCTTACCTAGAATATTGAGATTGTCTTGCAGTGGCAGTGGACTTAGAATATAAGAAACCATTACGCTATGTGTATGCGGTATCGACCTCCTGTATATTTACATAATATACATTGAGGAAAACAGATGACAATTTGTCCCTGAGGTTGATTTTGGTCAGAATCAAGTTTCTCAATGAGACCAAGAAAACAAAGGCATGCGAATTTACTACTAAGATATCTTCCATCCGTTTCTATTCTGCCGAACATACTACTACTCTTTTTGGACAATCATTACCTTTCCTGGATTAGGTGGAAGTCCCTAAGAAGACTTTGAACACAGGTCGGTCGAAGTAAGGAGAATCGGTCCAGGTGGGGTTTCACAGACGTCGCGGACCTGCGGTGTGAGTGTGGAGTTGCTCCTCTGTGTGCTGCATGTCCATCTACTTGTACACCGGATGAACTTATGAGCGCGCCTCCTTGAACGCCATCCAGGAACGCAACGCACACTAGAATCTGAGCATTGAAGCGCCGTCGACTCGACAGAAGAAGAAGGACAGTCATTACACTCAGTGTGGTCGTGGATGTTGCCCTCGATAAATCAGTGTCTAAACTAGAAGGTCAATTCTCCTACAAAAGCTATTCACCGGTCTCAATCTGTTAAAAACAAATGAAATGAGAATAACCTAACTCACCAACAGCATATGCGGTATATAAAATGGTACTGTCATCGTTCTTCGGTGGGTCTTCAGGGTAGCAAACGCCTGCTGCGAACATAGCTGGCTGTGACAGATCTCTGAACATCATCTCTACGCAGTACCCTGTGGACGGGTGGTATTGTTCCCCACCAGGGGCCACTTCGAACAGCGTACCATTCTGCAACAATAATAAAGGCTTAATTATTTCTATTAAAAATATAGTAAATATAATATATGGCTAATAAATGCCAATAAATACTATATGAAATATAGTATAGGGCGAGCCTTACTCCAAAACAATTGGGGCCAGTCAACCTCACCTGAAAGTGATACACCAACTGTTTGACGGTTGAGGCTCTAATGCAGGCTTTCCTCTCGGTGTTGGAAGATAAGACACGTGTTTGTGTCTTCAACAAAAGTCAATGTATGTTGATGGTTCGAGTATTTAAGTAGTCGCTAATAAGACCTTAACAAAAAGTTGAACTTGATAGTCTTTCTTGGTTTTTCGTCCATAGGCCATGGTAACCACTTTCTATAAGGTGGGCCGTGTGCTTGCCTGCCAACCAAGTGGTATAAAAAAAAATAGGCGCCAAGGAATAACTAGCGCCTAATTTTTTTAAAAGAGAGTCGGCAATGACATGTTCCACAGATACGTTATGTGTTATTTCTATACCACAATGGTACCAAGTCCCAAGCAAGGATAAAAATGGCCGGACAATGTAGACTGGCAACATCAAGTGAGGCTACAAGCACGTTGCCAATTCTGTGGAAACATGTCACCCACGTAGCATACAACAGATTAACCAAGGTTAATCTAAAGAATAGCTATAATAACTTCATTACTTGTAAATATTATTGCTATATAATACTAGTATGTATTATATAATACTAATATGTATATAATACTAGTATTGCTATATAATAGTATAGTGTAATACCCATTTTCGCAAATAAATACATTTGATTTGATTTGATTTGATTTGATTTGATTAAATATCGGCCACCCGTTGCATCTTTATTGCCTATTCGTTCTATTAATATCACAGAATCTGATTCCATTTTATATAAATACATACCATAAGATCTTAACGGCCAAAGCAATGATTTCATATAAGCGTAAGTTATAGATAGATAATACTGTATTGTACACCAATACATTGAAAACTATAACTATAACTAAAAAAAGACAAGTAGGTAACATGCATAATATACAGTTTAATGTACAGGGCGGCCTTAACGCAGAAGCGATTTCTACCAGGCAAACTTATTATGTATTATAATATCTTAAAGTGCCGGCCTGGGGGAGACAGGTGGAGCCACCTGTAACCCTGGCAGAAGCAGGCGGCGGCGCGCCGGGCGCGAGACGACACCCGAGAAGAGGGCCAGATCGTGAGAGATGGCCCTGGGTCGGCCGGGGTGCGAGGGATATGCCTGTCAACCTCACCTTCGGCAACCAAAACGACTCACAGGCGGCGTGCGTTTTAGTCGGTTCGAGTCCGACATAACCTCTCTCACCGGCTCCGGTGGAGAGGTATCCGTGGGGATTTTGCGCACGTAAAAAAAAAATATCTTAAAGTATTTTTAAGTTCACATATTAATGAGTGAAGAGAACACAGTGTTATGTTTGGTGTCTTTATTAGTACCATAAAGACACCAAACTGAAGTATAAACCATTATGAGACTAATAAAACTTGAAGTAAATACGCCACCGTGTGCTTGGAGCCAGCCCAACAGCAATACTGCGCTGTGAATTATATAATACCTACTTTGATAACATTTTTAATGAAAATAATAGACATAATCTGAAAATAATAGGATGGCCACGGTAGCCTAGTGGTATGGGTAATGGACTGCTGTAATTAGACGAGGTCTCAAGTTCGATCCCAGGTTCTACCATGGCACATACCAATGAGTTTTCTAAGTTATGTGTGTATTTATCGCAGGTTTATAAGCGTCCAGTTAATGGCAATAGGCTCGCCGTCTATTACATTGGGACCTAAACATAAACTGGCGAAATTTGGGTGCTAGCATCTCTGCCAACCCCTTTGGGGATATAGGCGTGAGTTTATGTTATGTTATAAAAATAGACATTTACTTATATACCAATTTAAAATTTTTTTTGAAGAAACTAAGTAAAATGATATCATTGTTTCACGGGAAAGAGTTAATGAGCTATATCCACAGTCCTACCTAAAATATTTAGGAGCACTTTCGACCATCAATGTCGAGTAGAACTCTTAGCTTTTAGCAGTATAGTTAACGTAGTCAATACCAGCATTAAACTAGGATAAATCACTAAGGAACCGACAATTTATGGGCCATTTTAGTGTTCACAAGCACACACTTACAGATAATTAAGAACGATAAATATTTAAAAGCTCTGACTATACATGCTCGTAAAAACGAGGATTGGTTGTTCTGTTATCAAACGTTATGTGTTATTTTAACGTTAATGAATCGTTTGGGCCGAATGGGCCATAAAACATATAGGCTAACTTCAATAATCGCACAACAACGCGACGTGAACGGAACATAACGAGAAGCGTTTCACCATATTGCCAAATCTATTTTCCAAATGAAATTTGTACACGTTATTGGATTTTTTATGTATGGCAAGAAATACGCAAGTAACACTTTGGTCGCCTATTACAATATTCAGCTACATCAGTTGTATACCTATATAGGTATACAACTGATGTAGCTGAAGATATGTGATTTGAACGCACTTTTTTGTATAGGACACGTCAATTAGATTTCACCTCGCCTAATAGTAAGTGAAGGCAAAGTGTCAGGAAAGATGGTCACCAGTACATACACGTACCATATTACAATGGTGGCACTCAGCTTGACGGCCTCATGATATGCTTTTTCACGCCACGCTTAAAGGACCCGGTGCTGTAGGAATAAGAAACCACATGAGCTGGTAAGGAATTCTTGGTCTTAGAGGTTCTAGATGAAATATTCTGTATGGAAGTGATATCTGAGCCCTGCACGTGTTGTCCTGTGTAGGAAAGGAGAGGGTGGGTCTAATTGGAAGTGCTAATTACAACATTCACTATGGTACAAATGGTAAAATACTGCCAAGGACGCAACATTTCTAAGCATTTGCAAAGGTTCTAGGGTATTCCTGACCGCAATGCACGTTACACGTTATACACGCACGTTACTGCAACCTGTAGAGCGCATCTAGCAAGTACTTTGCGGTGCACTCGCAGAGATGCGAGCAGCATTCCACACAAGAGCTAATTAGTGTCTTGTACAGAAGACACCGTTGCTCTGGCGGCGTAAAGAAACGTTTCACTCTGTTCAAGACTCCGAGTTTACGCGAGGCTGTTTTGATGATACTCTATATAGTTTTTGTTATTCACATTGCAGCAAACATCCTTACCTAGAATATTGAGATTGTCTTGCAGTGGCAGTGGACTTAGAATATAAGAAACCATTACGCTATGTGTATGCGGTATCGACCTCCTGTATATTTACATAATATACATTGAGGAAAACAGATGACAATTTGTCCCTGAGGTTGATTTTGGTCAGAATCAAGTTTCTCAATGAGACCAAGAAAACAAAGGCATGCGAATTTACTACTAAGATATCTTCCATCCGTTTCTATTCTGCCGAACATACTACTACTCTTTTTGGACAATCATTACCTTTCCTGGATTAGGTGGAAGTCCCTAAGAAGACTTTGAACACAGGTCGGTCGAAGTAAGGAGAATCGGTCCAGGTGGGGTTTCACAGACGTCGCGGACCTGCGGTGTGAGTGTGGAGTTGCTCCTCTGTGTGCTGCATGTCCATCTACTTGTACACCGGATGAACTTATGAGCGCGCCTCCTTGAACGCCATCCAGGAACGCAACGCACACTAGAATCTGAGCATTGAAGCGCCGTCGACTCGACAGAAGAAGAAGGACAGTCATTACACTCAGTGTGGTCGTGGATGTTGCCCTCGATAAATCAGTGTCTAAACTAGAAGGTCAATTCTCCTACAAAAGCTATTCACCGGTCTCAATCTGTTAAAAACAAATGAAATGAGAATAACCTAACTCACCAACAGCATATGCGGTATATAAAATGGTACTGTCATCGTTCTTCGGTGGGTCTTCAGGGTAGCAAACGCCTGCTGCGAACATAGCTGGCTGTGACAGATCTCTGAACATCATCTCTACGCAGTACCCTGTGGACGGGTGGTATTGTTCCCCACCAGGGGCCACTTCGAACAGCGTACCATTCTGCAACAATAATAAAGGCTTAATTATTTCTATTAAAAATATAGTAAATATAATATATGGCTAATAAATGCCAATAAATACTATATGAAATATAGTATAGGGCGAGCCTTACTCCAAAACAATTGGGGCCAGTCAACCTCACCTGAAAGTGATACACCAACTGTTTGACGGTTGAGGCTCTAATGCAGGCTTTCCTCTCGGTGTTGGAAGATAAGACACGTGTTTGTGTCTTCAACAAAAGTCAATGTATGTTGATGGTTCGAGTATTTAAGTAGTCGCTAATAAGACCTTAACAAAAAGTTGAACTTGATAGTCTTTCTTGGTTTTTTACGATACTATTTTTTTATTGTAACGAACTGTACCTAATACAAGTGAAATATAAGTAAACACGGGGCGAGAGCTACGAAGGATCGCAAGCCAAGCTCGCCCGCGTACGAAGGCAACTCGGGCGTCAGAGGTCGATGAACGACCTCCGCCCCCCATGAGCGTAGACCTGGGGGTGACTGGTGGAGCCGCCTGTCACCCTGACAGAAGCAGGCCGCGGCAGTGGCGCGCCTCGCACGCCTCCTCGTTTCCGGGGACGAGTTGGGGACTCTGTAGTCCCCACACCCGAGAAGAGGGCCAGATCGTGAGAGATGGCCCTGTGTCGGCCGGGGTGCGAGGGATATGCCTGTCAACCTCACCTTTGGCAACCAAAAACGATCCACAGGTGGCGTGTGTTTTGGTAGGTTCGAGTCCGATATACCCTCTTTCACCGGCTCCGGGAGGGGTATCCGTGGGGTTTTGCACACGTAAAAAAATACAAGTAAACACATATAAGTACTAACTTTAACATATAAGTAATTAGTCAATCTCAGTCAATCAAACCCCTTAGAAATCCACGTACATTTCCTATTTGAAAATATAAATGTCCATATATGAGTCTCTACCACAGCTACCACACAAGCTTATTACTGTAATAAATAAATCGCTTTAGAGAAATATCGTGTAATAGATTTCAACATAAAGTACGGTTGGACCTTGGAATAAAACACAGAACTCAAGATAACATAACGTGGGTACCTACAAAGTTAAATGCTCCCAACTCTTAAACTGCCTTTCGAATAAATTTCTTTACTTATCTTATCTTACTTTAGAAGATTATTCGAAGTGTAGTTAAAAATAGCACCATGTAAAGTAAGCATATAATCGATCTTAACGAACAAAATACTCAAAATGATCTTATTGCCTTGGTATAAAATCGCCACAAATAAAGCAGTTTCTGTTAAAAAGGTGTTCTAATAATTGATGAAGTCGACGCATAAAAGAATCTAAATTAACATCATAAGGAGTACGATAACAACAGCAAATTGTTACTCCAGTTGAAACCTAAAGTAAAATATGTACCCCCCTCCCTGTTGTTATTGACTGACTACTGACTTATTGTTCTGATATTTGGTACACACCTTTAGTTCGGTTAATAATACAATTTAAATAACATGAAAACAGTTTGATTTACTTTTAATATCTTGGTATTAACATCATTTAGAGACTTTGTCGTCAAGATCGTTTTGACGCTGACTGTACCTAATAAGCACGAGGCTTAAAGCTCGGTAAAGATTTGCAATTTGAATCCTCTTTTTAAATGTTGACATATGGAAATAACCACCGACCAAACTTACTGCGCAATGATATTTACTTTGACATTGAAGCATTGTGTTAATTGAATTTACCTTGTAATTTGAGGACATTTATTTACATACATTACCCCGTAATGGTAGTATTAACAGAAGTTATTCATAATTCATATACATGTATTCTTATGCCTTATTTACGTTTAATTAAACAGAAAAGTGATTTTTTATCGGAAATGTGTCAATTGGGTGGTTCCCATGGTAAAACATTTTATTACATATTTTAATAAATGGCAAGATTGGCAAGTATTCTAACCGATGCCATCAATATTCCAGGTTTATATTATACGATATTTCTCTATATACTTTAAAAAAAACAGAGGCACTCCAGGTGTGCAGGCAGAAGTGAAAACTTGAAAATATATATAGAGTAGATACTTAAATACAGAAGTGGTATCACATGAGAGTTGTCATTTGTCACAAGAGGTGTCAGCATCAGTGTCACAAGTTCAATGATTCTGTTCTGCGCCCCCTAAAATCCAACCACACGTCTCTGATCGACCACCTAAATCTCGTGGGGGGTGGACACACGGAAACAAACATACTGGCGTGGCTAACGTGGCTCTGGTGAAATTTCTTGAAAAACTTGACATTGGCGTCGCGCCATTATTAATTTTATAAACTACTACGGGACAACGGCGGAATTGATGCTAAAAGCACAGAGCCATTAATCAAGAATTGAATTGAATTGATTCTGTTCTGCCTTAAAAATATATACGGAAAATGTCCAACGCTCCTAAGAAGCAAGTAATTTTAGTTGGCTTGGGTCCGAAGGTCTTAGTGCGACACCATACTTATAAAATTAATATTTAATGACAAATGCCACATATTTGCCCTGGAAAATCTGGAACCTTCACTACGGACTGCAATTTAAGCGTTATGTGTAGAAGTTTTAACAAAAAACTTTATAAAAATATGCATAATGGCTACTGCATGACCAAAGGTCATGGTAGTCTGAGGACTTAACATTACCAAGGTAATAACACTGGGCTTTTTTAATGACATTTTGTTACAGGGTGTGCGCTTTCCGCTATAGTTAATCAATACTTACAGGCCCTCGGTTCTACTATTCAAAACCATTGTCATACGACGGACATCGCTAAAAGGCCATTTAATTGTAGACTTTCTAAGTAGGCAATGCTTTCGTTTAAAGTTCATAAGCGGATAGAACTAAAGTCTAAAATTTAATGCCATTTTTGCATTGTCTGTGGTATGAAAGTGCTTGTCCCTTTCCATTCCTCATTCAGACTTTGGAGTTAGTCTAGATTTTCTTATAATATGGGAGGGAAAAAGGTGTAAACATATTTATTTAGATAGTTTTTAAATCTATAGAACCAACCAGACCACGGCTAAATTAATGGATGTAAATATTTGCACTGATCAGGAATCCAATTCACGACCTTTGGGCTACGACGTAGCATTCGAACGCTTTACTGCTACGCCACAGAGGTTGTTTAATTCAGTTCTACTCGTGTATTCAAAGTGATATCAATCTATAGAAACGGAATTACTAAAGCTGAAGTAAAACGGGTGTAATTATTTTTTTAACTTGAGTTATGAGCCCCGTAATTTTGGTCACTGCTTTCAATTTCATTTCATTTTGCGTCACTGTGTGGTTCATCAAGACTTTTCTATGAAATCGAATGCAGAAATTATAACACGGAAATTGCGCGACTCACAAATTAACTAAAATATTACGTTCCTTTGGCTTCAGCCTTATAAAACTATTCGTGCAGGTATTGTACTTAGATACATATTGATAAATTTAAAACGTTCATAAATCCTTTTTAATACTATGTTAATATAAAAATGTTTTTTTTCTCCACCCCATATATTTCCTTTATTCCCACACACAAAGCAAATGGTAAAATGATTATAAAATACAGTTTGTGGAAATTAATAGTCCTTAGACAACGCCATAATAGTCCAAGCAACGGCGGCGTTAAAAGTGTTAATTGCATTTTCTTTTTTTCGCTCTTATTTTGAAATTCATTTACTTTTTTCCACCGTATCAAGCATGGGAAGCCCATAAAATTTTCAAATCTATTGGTATCTTTATAACCAAGAATAGGTATTGTACATCCGCCTATACGAAGGGTATGGGATTGTATAGACAACTTCACTACTAGGTAGTAATTACACCCACCCATCAACAGAGGTTGCTCGAACGCATATTTTCCCATTGAATTTTTCGTTGTAGACCACAAAAACGTTACAACATATAATCACATACATATGATCACGCCTTTATCCCTGGAGGGTTAGGCAGAGCTGAATTACATCTATATTTCACCAATAATTAATAGGGGGTGTGCCTATTGCCGTATTCCGGGCACTATTGTTGACTCGAGACATGCATCTGAGGCTGAGTATGGGCTGTATATATCTGTCTGATGTTAAACAGCCCTATCCCTTAGTCGCCTTGTACGACACCGCATGGGAAGAGATGGGGTGGCCCTAATTCTATTCTGCTGGAAACCACGCGGCAATCTGTTGGAAACCAGGCGGCTTTACTTACAAAACGTTAAAATTATAAAATATCAAAGAACTCTGTAGCAAATGGGCAAGAAGAAGAAGAAGTCAGGCGTTAGTCGGTTCCGTAATAGCTAAATAAGAACCCGACAAATTGAGAACTCTCCTCCTTTTTGAAGTTGGTTCAAAATAAGCTGAAGATTTAATGCAAAATGGATTTCGAATTAAAGGGTGAACACACATTGTTGTTGTATTCTCTCATAATCATAACTAAGGTCATAATGTATGTAGCTTTAGCCATGTTTTGAGGAACAATTTATTTTGATGAGTGAGTCAGCCGCCGTCGCTTGTGCTCGTTTGCGTTCGCTCGTTCGTGTGCGTCTATTCATAAAATATTATTTCAAGCGCATATTAATCCGGGTTTTAAATTATAGTAAATTATATATTTAGCGCCACATATCATACTGGATAGACTATGAATATTAGAGTTGCCACAAATAGTGAGTAGGCCGAAAACCGCATTCGGCAACATTATCGGCCGAAGCACCGAATATTCAGCTTGAACGATAATGGTAACCTATTGAAGTAAACGATAGTTTCTGGAACTGCTTTGAAAAAGTCGCTACATATAATATGCAAAATAGTAATGATGTGAATGTGGAGAAGATGCTGAGGCAAATGTAGGATTTATATTTGAAAACAATTCGTCTAGACTGACCCTAACAAATGGTAGTTAGCAAACGAAAATAAATAAATGATACCCAAACCTCTCGAGATTTGCCAAAGTTTATCTTAAGTTTCTTGGAAGTAGTAAGTATAATGAGAGTTAATTATTTCTAAAGCCAGTATCATTAACAACAAAAAATTACAAGGTACCAATAAATGCTGAAAAACTTGTTTTTATCTATTACAACTTACCACTGACCAATTTAATTAAATTACTAACATTTACATATGATCTTGAGTAATATGATTGTTTTTGTTGTAGTTTTGTGTGTGTAGTATTCAGATGAATACCGAATACTATACAAAGAGGCTGAATACCGAATAGTAACCGAATATTCGTGGCATCTCTAATAAATATAAACCCAAGCTGGAGATTACAAATATACTTATTTCACTAAAATATAGATCGAAAATTTAACTGTTTAACTAAGTACCTAATTTAGAAATTATAGATTTTTTTTACTTATTACTTATAATTATTTTATCTACATATAAGTCTGTGGTATTCACATTTGTATATCTGCGAAGGTATAAGCAGAAGTGTATCTTCGTGGTCTGTTTTATTATTAAAGAAAAGATGGTAAAAGGTTTTTTTCTCTCCCTGATGGGAGGATGGTGAGCTGTTGGCAAAGTTTCAGGAAAGAGGGTCACCATTACATACACCAACAATATTACAATGGTGACCATCAGCTTGACGTCCTTACCGCGTCCCGCTTCACCAGAGCCCGGAACTGTGGAAAGACTAGGAAGAAGGAATGGATATCTCCAATCCTATCGGAAACGGCGGTATTTCTGCCCAATTGAGCAGTTCGACTAGGAAAGTACCTCCGCCCTACAGAATACCGCGGCCATAATAACTTCGTGTTGAGTTTCCAGCGGTGAGTAGGTTAGCCAGAGCTCACTGAATTTGTGCTGTCAGTGGGAAGACCAAGGCTTATCCTGCTTTGTCTTCTACACTGACGGCACAGAAACTCTGTGGTTACAGGGTCGGCAGCGCGAGTGTGGCTTCTCTGGCGTTATACACGCCCATAGGCCACGGTAACCATATTCCATCAGGTGGGCGTTTCCGTGAGCTTGTCTGCCACCTAAGTGGTATTAAAAATTAGGTATGCTGGTAAATAATGCCAAGACTTTATGGTGCGGCAAACGTAAGGAATTGAGCACGACGATTATCACATGGAACGCTCATGGAATTTAGCCTTGAACTGATTACAATTCTAGAGCTCAGTGCCGTAAACCCACTTCGACATTCTGTGCAGTCAGCTCGAATTGTGAACACCTAAAGTCGTTCAGTATCGCGTGGAGTATGTGATTAGACTTTATGTAGTACTTAATGGTCCAAATTAGTTACAGCGCCTCATGTCTCCACGCTGTGACACCACACTCTTACCACACTAATTATATACCACCACATATTAATTAAATTTTACTTAGATTTTCCACCTCACCATAATTCTTAATTGTAAATTAAAAAAAATAAACATGAAACTACCATCTATCTTATACCATGGAGAAAGAAATAATTATTTCTGTCCTCCGTGATCGATGCCTATTTAAAGTAATTAGGTATTAAAATTCTAGTATAAGTACAAACTAGAAATAAGTTCTATATCAGTAAACCTTTAAGAAGTGTCTGGCTAGAGAATAATATATTATTATATTATAATAAAAGACAGAAAAAAGATAAATTAATAAATTCCTTTTCTTTTGATTTTTTTTTATACAACTTAGGTGGCAGACAAGCACACGGCCCACCTGATAGAAAGTGGTGACCATGACCTATGAACGTGTGTAACACCAGTGGAGTCACATCCGTGCTGCCGACCCTGTAAGAACAGAGATTTTGTGCCGTCAGTGTAGAAGACAAAGCAGGACAAGCCTTTGGTCATCCCACTGACAGCACAAAAACTCTCCAGTGAGCTCTGGCTACTCTACTCACCGCCGGGAACACAACACGAAGTTATTATAACCGCGGTATTCTGTAGGGCGGAGGTACTTCCCTAGTCGGACTGCTCAATTGGGCGGAAATACCGCTGTGTCCTACCGAATCAAATGACAACGCTTGAATATTGTAGTTGAAAGGCTAACCAACACAATTTATTTTTAACTTTTTGGGAGTCGTTTTTTGTGAGGGGAGGTGCTTTTAAATTTTTATTTTTATTTTAATCATTTTAAATTGATCTACTAGTCAAGCTCTTTGATTTGATGCCCATATTGGGGGAGTTGTGAAAAAGAAATTCACCATTTTGTGGTGGCGGCCATCTTGATGTGAAATTTGTCATAGATTATGATATTTTACTAGTCGTCTTGACTACGTACTTTCATTTGACATCCATATTGACGGAGTTGTGAAAAAAAATATTTACTCCGTCATTCTGTGGTGGCGGCAACCTTGAATTGGATTGAATGAAAGAAAATCGGTTCATCCGTTTAGGAGCTACGATGTCACACACACATACACACACGCACTAGCACACATGTTTTGCGTCGGGGGTTAATATAATAGGTATTAACGATAAAAATGGTATCAACTAAACAGTGGCATTGATTGAACCAACACACAGTATATTCAACAGACACTAAATTCCTCTTCCAATATCACTATCTAGAATCTAACATAATCAGATAGGCGAGAGAATTCGTGCTTTCATGAATCTCTCAGGCAGAAAATTTATCAAAGCCTATTTATAACTCGAGTAGAAAGGTCAGACGTAACATGTTTTAAATTAATACTGAGAATGGGATACCCTTCATTCACGCTTTTGCGTTGATGTTTATTTGTAACAGTACTTAAACGCCGTCCCACAGTTAGATAATGTAGGAGGGCATGCGGTTTTAGTCGGTTCGAGTCTGACGTAATTTTTTTATAGCACTTAGGTGGCAGACAAGCACACGGCTCACCTGATGGAAAGTGGTTACAGTGACCTATAAACGTGTGCAACGTTATACCCGTGCTACCGAGTCTGTAAGAACAGAGAGTTTCTGTGTCAGTGTAGAAGAAACAATCAGGACAAGCCTTTGGTCTTCCCACTGACAGCACAAAAGCTCTCCAGTGAGCTCTGGCTACCCTACTCACCTCCGGGAACACACCACGAAGTTATTATAGCCGC
This sequence comes from Eilema griseolum, assembly GCA_963662185.1. Lineage (NCBI taxonomy): Eukaryota > Metazoa > Arthropoda > Insecta > Lepidoptera > Erebidae > Eilema > Eilema griseolum. The sequence continues at coordinate 10,688,401 of OY759241.1, read as the reverse complement.
GGTATTCTGTAGGGTTGAGGTAGTTCCCCAGTCGGACTGCTCAATTGGGACGAGAATACCGTCATGTCCTACCTCCTGGTACGTACGAGGGGTATAACTATACAAGTTAAATAAAATGTACCTACACGTAAATCAGTCACTACAAGTATAGCGCTTGGTCGAAACAATAAACAATATAATACAAATAAACCATATCCGAAGGCATCAAACAAGATAAATAATATCTACTGACTATTATTATATGTAAGTGATGAACGATACATGGGATTATGAAATCACCGCTAACTTTTAAACTTATGTAGCCGATAGCGAATATCGAGTATTTTAGCATTTAACCTAGAATTAATTTAAACAACAGGTATTATTATTAGAATATTTACTCTGAAGCTGGAAGCGCTCAAACAATGTGGATACCTTTTAAAGTGAATATGTTTCAAAGCAGCCCGCGAACCAGTTGTCCATTTTATGAACGTGTTTGAAACTTCCTATCAGGTTAGTCGTGTACTTATCTGCCGCCTAGCTAGTGTAAAAAAGGTTACGGAGCTATGTTGAAAATATAGCTCGACTGAGTATACAAATATACAGTCTACTACTGATAAAGAAATATATTTTTCTAGGAGGTAGGACACAGCGGTATTTCCGCCCAATTGAGCAGTCCGACTGGAGAAGTACTTTCGCCCTACAGAATACCGTTACATAATACATAATAACTTCGTGTTGTGTTTCCAGCGGTGAGTAGGGCAGCCAGAGCTCACTGGAGAATTTGTGCTGACAGTGGGAAGACTAAAGGCTTGTCCTGCTTTGTCTTCTACACTGACGGCACAGAAACTCCGTGCTTACAGGGTCGGCAACGCGAGTGTGGCTCCCCTGATGTTGCATACGTCTATAGGCCACGGTAACCACTTCCCATCAGGTGGGCCGTGTGCTTAATTTAAGAGTATTACACTCGCGCTGCCGACCATGAAGAAACCTTCTGGTGCACCTCTTGAAGAACCCCATATTGTAGGTGCTTGGGAAAACCGCAGCAGGGAGGTCATTCCACAGCTTAAGTGTGCGTGGAATGAAGTTTCTTTCATACCGCACAGTGCGCACCGTCTCAGTTCGCAATGTGTGAGGATAAATTCCCTGCCTATGGCGAGTGGTGCGATGATAGAATGTAGCTGTTGGCATCATGTGAAACAATTCATCTGAGCACAAACCATTGTATAAGCGGTAGAACACTCATAGCGAGGCAAATGTAGGGTGTCCCTCTTACAATAGTAGGTAATGTACTTAATTATGTCATTTATAGAATTAGAGCACTTACCATGCTTAAACCCTGCTGTGAAACTGAGTACGTCATTGAAAATGTGCTTTTATTTAGTAACCTTTAACCACAAATAGCCAATAAGTAATCTGTGCTCTTTGGTGTTCTTACTACAATAACAGCCCGCCCCGCTGCGCTGGGTGCCCGTTAGTGACGTAATAACCCTGTTCCACTACCGCTGCACGATGCCATTCCTAACCCAATCAGTTAGCTTAATTACAATCGTTTACATACATACGTATAATCACGCCTTTATCTCCGGAGGGTTAGGCATAGGTGAATTAACACCCAACATTTCAACAATAATTGTATTCTGTCCCACTTAATAGGGGATGAGCCCTTAATCGCCTTGTGCGACACCGCATATGAAGTTGTAGGGTGTTCTAAATTCTACTCTGCCGGAAGCTACGCAGTTACAAACGTTTATTGAATCAAATATTTTAACTCGTGTAGGCGAGTCACGAAGTAACACTTATGAACATAATAAACGTAAAGGGTAGATACTGTCCCTGTCTTTAGGCACATATATCTACATACAATGCAATCTAGGCAATGGGTAAGGCCTATTGAGAACAGAACCGATCAATAAGTAGTTTCAATATTTTTTCAACTAAGTACTAATAATATGCTCACGCTAAAAAGATAAGATTTCTTTTATTTAACTTAGGTAACAGACAAGCGCACGCCCCACCTGATGGAAAGTGGTTACCGTGCCCTATGGGTGTGTGCAACATCAGGGGAGTTACACTCGTGCTCCTGACCCTATAAGAGCAGAGAGTTTCTGGTCCGTCAGTGCAGAAGAAAAAGCAGGACAAGCCTTTTATCTTCCCACTGACAGCACAAAAACTCTCCAGTGAGCGCTGGCTACCCTGGGAATACAACACGAGGTTATTATGGCCGCTATTCTGTACGGCGGAGGTACTTCCACAGTCAGACAGCTCAATTAGGAAGGGAATACCGTCGTGTCCTACCTCCTTGGAAACCACGGTATTAAGAAAATATGAATTGAAAATACAATAATACATTGTTCGAATTGATTTACGTAGTAATGATACTGGGATGCAGTAATTACCTATAATCTCTTGACCACTTATGTCTGCGGTTTCGAAACGTGCGTCATGACAAGGCACGAGCATCATAGGGCACTATTATTTACAAAATCACATATTAATTTAAAGATATTTGTACTAAAACTTGGTGTTTATTTTTATTATTATTATTCTTCTTTATTAAATTAAACATCATATAAATTATATTTTTAGATACATATAAAAACTTGAGGAGGTAAGACACGGCGGTATTTCCGCCCAATTGAGCAGTCCGACTGGGGAAGTACCTCCGCCCTACAGAATACCGCGGTTATAATAACTTCGTGTTGTGTTCCCGGCGGTGAGTAGGGTAGCCAGAGCTCACTGGAGAGTTTTTGTGCTGTCAGTGGGATGACCAAAGGCTTGTCCTGCTTTGTCCTCTACACTGACGGCACAAAATCTCTGTTCTTACAGGGTCGGCAGCACGGATGTGACTCCACTGGTGTTACACATGTTCATAGGTCATGGTAACCACTTTCCTTCAGATGGGCCGTGTGCTTCTCTGCCACCTAAGTTGTATAAAAAAAACATCTATTTAAAAAAATAAAAATTAGTTCTCCATCGGCATCGGGTACAGGGATTAAGTTACCAGTGGTTAGGGCTCCAGAGAGAGGAATCTCCTCACAATGCGTGCAGTGTCGAGGAGTACCGCCTTCCGCATCAGGCCCTTGACCCAACTGTCTAATGCGAGCCTCTTAAGATGTTGGTCGAGGCTCTTGGCAATCAGTCTGTGAACCGACACTACTATCGGAAAAATAATCGCCGAATTCACATTCCACATGTCGACACATTATTATTATGTATTCACTCAACCAATTGCGATCAAATTTACGAAAACATCTCTAATAACAAAATCTACGTCAAAATTCGTTCACTAATTTTTGCATCCTTTGCTAAAAACAGACATACAGGTTATTAAATGTTCATTTATTCAGTGAATCTCTTAGACATTTCAAGAGACTAGCCATGGAGTCTTTTTTTTATACCACTTAGGTGGCAGACAAGCACACGGCCCACCTGATGGAAAGTGGTTACCGTGGCCTATGGACGTTTGTAACACAGAGGAGTCAGAGTCGCTCTGCCAAACCTGTAAATACAGAGTTTCTGTGCCGTCAGTGTAGAAGACAAAGCAGGACAAGCCTTAAGTCTTCTCACTGACAGCACAAATTCTCCAGTGAGCTCTGGCTACCCTACTCACGGCTGGGAACACGAAGTTATTATAGCCGCAGTATTCTGTAGGGCGGAGGTGTCTCCCACTTAAGCTTATTTAAAAATTGAGATTTTTAAAAAAGATGTAGGCAACTTTAGGTCTGTATTTGAAAAGTGTTGTCTATTTTAATGTAACTATAAATAGCTGTTTAAGCAGACAAGAATTCCAATAAAAAGATATTTAAAAACTGTAACTTCTATGGTGTCCGCAGTAAGTCACGCGTGTGTAACTGTTCTCATATAACTCTCCAGGCTACAGGCTCCAGCTACTAGGCGACGTCCAAGCACACTATGTAGGTACAGCACATAACGATGGTTCTAAAAATAATTTCCGTATCTATGTCAAAGTTAGTTCGATAAATAATAAAATATTCTCACGAAGCCATAGTTATATAAGCCATAGCTCGAGATGGCTATGGAAACCTCGCCACTTGTAAAAACATTGCTATTGTAAACAGCAACAATTTGTAGAGCATTGTTTATGTTCCGCACGGAGCATGAGCAGCGTCCCTGACGCTAAGTTTTATTTTGCTAGTTACTGGCTCAGTTGGCTTTGCTAAGCTGAATATTTTGTGAAACAAGAAAAAGCTTCTATAAAAAAGCAAGCAATAATGTTTAGGAACGATCCATCAGAGATCAATTTTTTTACCATTTACTATTATACATACATACATATAATCAGAGTTAGGCAGAGGTAAATTAACACCCACATTTCACCAATCATGGAATTCGGTTCCACGTAATAGGGGGTGAGTCTATTGCCGTGTTCCGGGCACTTTTGTTGACTCAAGCCATGTATTTGAGGCTGAGTTTGGGCTGTATATATCTGTCTGATGTTAAACAGCCCTATCCCTTAGTCGCCTTGTACGACACCGCATGGGAAGAGATGGGGTAGTCCAAATTCTACTCTGCCAGGAACCACACGGCTACTATTTACTATTTTACTATTATAATGTATGACTAAAATCTATATTGACATTACCGATTGACTTCATATAAGTAATACAATTAAGAGAATACCTACATTATGAATTTGTTCATTTTAATCTTTTAAGTAGCCATAGGTACCATGACATTTTGATTTGTATTCTGGAATATATAAATATAAATAATTTGACCGTATGAAAATTTCTAGAAGTAAAATATCAGATTATTGTTTTGTATTTTGTTCCTGATTTCTATTAGAATTGCATATGGTGAAAAATGGCGAAACTATCTATCTACTGTATATAACACCTTATGTAACCAAATTTGTAAGGAATATATAAATTTGAATTGGAATTTGAATTTGAACCTTGCTATCGTGAACAGCCACTTCCCGGTCTGCTCTCTCATGGCTCTCTTGCACAATTTGGTTTATATATTACGACATAACGCAAGAAACTGTCGTCTGCTACCTGCCCCCTATCCCGAGAGGAAATCCTACGAAGTCATTGTTCGTCAATCAACAAGTGAACCGGTTTGCAGGTGAGGTTTATTTGACTTTCGAACAGTAAAACCCAAGCATCATACAACCCCTTGTTCGCTCGATGTGCTCCTGGCATAATATATTATCAGTCGTATCGCGTCCCAAAATAAGTTCTAGTCCAGTTTAATAAATAAAAAAGTGAGAACGAAAGTCATCACTTGACACTTTTATACGTCGTATGAGGGTGAAACAAAATAACTAATTCATGAGCTGAGGCGTAAACGTCAGTATTCGAAATAGTAAAAACCACAATACCGTGACAAACTTGATTCTATAAACAGAACAATATTTTTTCCCAGAAATCGCCTGAACTAACAAAGCTTCGCCTCTCAAGGCCATTGTATGATGTTTATGAGAAATATCTTAACGTCATATATAAACAAGCCTGTACAATCACATTTGCTGCCTCAATAATAATAAACGCAGTGTTTGTATACGAAATATTGCAGCAAATAGCAGTAGGTATACCTAATCGAGTAATCACATCATTATAAAATTCATAAAAATATTATTCCTAATATTTCTCATATGTATAACCACTCTAAAAACATAAAGACGTCGATGTACCAATTCTTAGAAATAAGCAATTCAATCAATCAATCATAAAACCTTTAGATCCGCTTGCATCAAAGTCTTTCATCTCATCAGAGTCCGTGGTTTGGTTTCTGACTTTACCGTCTCCATTTCACCCGGTCTTCAGTATCCCTGACAGTGAGATCATTGGAAATCATTTGACTAACCAGATCATTATTCCAGTATTAATCTCAGTTGTATCCAAAGACCGAGCTCAACCTTCCTACACTTACTCCTCCTCTTCGCAACGTCTTATGCATCCCTAATAGCTAGTGATACTGATCTAGCAATCACATAATGACACTTTCTAAGATACTAAGAAACTAAATACTCAATCGTTAACATCAACATCCGATTTGATCTACTTAGGTCGATAGATTGTAGAAGACAAACTAAAGTAATATTTAGCTAATAAAAGAATGCTTAGGCTTCTTGGTTTTAATCGAAATAATTTGAATGAATTCCTTGATAGTTCAAATGCGCTAGTATGGCCGGTAAGTGCAGCTGCGGATAGTTACTATGCCACCAAATTTGAACTTGGTGCGGCTTTTTCGGGCAGGACGAGACCTGCCTGTCCTGTACCCCGAGCACTAAAAACTATACTAATCGTATCGTAAACGCAACGAAGGAATGGAACATTTCGATTGACGGCTTCACACAGATAAAAGTTCACAGTAGGCAAGCGGCCAATCGCAATGCTCCGTTCTCTCATTACGTTTATGATAGGTACAACTACGATAGTTTTTCGTGCTAGGGGTACTGATAGTAGTACTTGTAATGTAAATAAAAAGAAAAAGGCGAATATATTATGTCAAAGATCCAATTATTGTAGACCACAGAAGAAAATATATAATTGTTAACTTACGCAGAAAGTAATTCAATTACGGACCTAATTCGTAATGCTAGAATTTTATTAGAAACACAATTCGTAGTAATATAACTGAAGCAAAAAAAGGTCCAATTTGTTACTGATTGACCCTGTAATTCTACCAAACTCTTGGTTTTTAGTTTTTGCCAAAATGTACCCTTACATATAACAAAAACAACTTAGTGCCTAATTATAGGGATACTTAGTCTAGAACCTCCACGCAATGCGCCCTGGACAACAGAGACGGCAGCCCCTCTGAACCAAGGTAGGGGAGACGCTGCCGCCTGCAGACAACTCCGACCGAAGTGCGAACGGTCCTGTTGACCATTGCTCAGAAGTTTTCCAACTATCCCTATGACTAGCTAGTGGAAAGCAGGTAATTGGATGACCCATTCTCAGGACGTGGAAGAGCGACAACACTTCCTCCAAATGTCAGTTAATAACAGTTTATATGATTGAAAGATGCCGTTGCACAAAGCCAGGTTTTAGCTACGGAGGGTTTTACAAATAATACAACAAAATGCACATTAAGTGCACATAAAGAAGGAGATGGAGGTGAAATTATGTATTTGCGGTTAATTACATTTGTTTCAGAAGTATTTATTTAATTTTTATACAAATTAAAATAAATATTGAAGAAATTCACAAATTCGGGCAAGACACAATTAGTATGTTTGGTTTCACCGAAATGACAGTGAGGTCACAATCTGTTCAACATTGACTCACAGGAGATAAGAGTTGACGTATACAGCTAAAGATAAACCAAACAAACAATTTAGTACACAAAGACGATTTACAGCTAAAATAGTTCATATCCAAAAAATGGTTGAAAGGGCATTATTTTATTTCTAAACAATTTAATAATTTTACTTTTAACTGTTGCAAAAGAAAACTTTATAAATGTAAATAAAATGTAAAGTTTAGTTTATCTCCATGCCCTCCATGGTTACCTTCTTTAACCACAACAAAAGTAATAACAGAGCCTGTCTCTTTAATGGTAATTATTTAATAAATTCAAAATAAGGACAACAGATTATCGATTTGCTACTCTGAATAGAAAGAACGAAAACTTCGAAAGTCATAGTTCGGCAGTCCATAAGCTAACAGATTTTATCACATATAGGCAGTTTTCCACGGTACGTAATTCTGTAGATTTTATCACGCACGGCAGGTGACCTTGAACTCAAATGCACCACGTTGTTTTCACGATCCGTCCACAGAATCACCCACCGTGGAAAACTGCCTTAAAAGGGGAAAAATGGAAAAACCTATGAAGTTAGACCGTAGCAGATATCATCTGTTATCTCTTACTACTCCAGGGGTGGGGGGGAGGCGTCAGTATTAATATTTATAAGCATAAATTTTAAAAATAAGCTTTTTTGACTTTCTCATAATGAAGTTATATTTGTAATCGAACAATGTAATTCCATAATAGAGGGTCTATTAATGGGAACAGAGTGAGATCCGGCAGGACATACTTCGGTTCCCGCCAATAAAATAGCCAGGATCACCCGTAGAACAGCAGCAGCCGCATTGTCAAATGCCTTCCGTTTTAGAGAGAGAGAGAGGTGATAATAATTATCTCTCAAAACCTTGAGAACATATTTGGAGACGAAAATTCCGGAATATCATCACGAGTAAATAAAATTATCTTATTATGACCAACACTGCCGTTGTTAATGCTTGCAAATATAATAAAAGGATTCACGATAATCGTTTCATTTGTATTATTGTGACCGAACTTGGTATAGTATTTTCATACATAAGATGAATTTTCCCACTAGGTATGGATGGCCAAATTCGAAATTAAATGATAAAAATATTTAAGAATAGATTACGAACTCATATACCAGGGATAACATAAATATAACTAACCACTTATTGTGTCATTCGAAATCGAGGTTTGTTTTTTTAATTTGTTAAAATAAGTCTTAATGGTTTCAGATATGTACCTACTCACAAAAGTACCTATTATACTTATCTACTAACATTAGTACTATCCTATAGTTACAGTTGAATTCGAACATTTTGTTAAATGTAATTAATGTAATAAGTTTTTTAAGTGAACAATGTAGGTTCTTTGAGAAAATAAAATATCTACCGATAAATGAAAGATTCGTGAAAAAGTGGTAACTGAGCAGGTTAGAGGACATCGCAAGGTAAAGCAATTCTAGCCGGAATCATTTTATGGTGGGTGGCTATTCTTAACACAATGAGCCTCCTCAATGCCTGGGGATGTCATATGAATATTCGGTACGGGGAGTTCGATCCCGTAAAAGTCCGACAGCCAAGTTCGACTACCTACAGAGCTTCAATAGTGACAGTGAGTTCTTATGTGTTGGTATGTTACTTCACAATCAAGAAAAAGGCATGAGTATGTCTGTATGTATATCCTTCATACTGACAATAAGAACAATGAACAATCATTATAAGGAATGCCATTTATGACTATGAATGGATTAAACCTTTTAAATTTTCCGGTTAGCTAAAACATTAACCAAATGATAAACCTAAGCCCAACACGGCTAATGTAATTCGTCATACGGTCATATTAAGAAATATGAATCACAAATCACAAATATCCATTAAGATTCATTTTATGAAGGACAATATTGTGAATTACTCATAATATGTTTGATTGATAACTAAATCTGATAAGGGTAATTTTAAGAATTTGCTACGTAACAAGTTAGAAATTTTACGGAAATTCCCCTTTTTAAACAAAATTTCAGAGAGTTCCTGAATTTAAACTGGATTATCACGAAAAAAACAGAGAATAATTCTGTTAGAATAATCTCTTTAAGGAGGCACAAGACTTGATCGTAAAAAATTGTAAAACTTGGCTTACCAATTATCTAAAATTTTGTTTTTATTTTGCATAAATATTTAAAAATGTTACCTAAGTGATTACGATGACATAAATATCTATATAAAAGAGAATTTTGTGCGTTAAATTTGCCCTGGGGGCAGAACTTACCTCTTGAATGAACACCTCTTCATTGTTAACCCCTGAGACGACCAAATAGCTGTCAGCACAGGGTCTCACATACAAATAGAAGAACTGCTCGTGTGCAGCTATGTTGGTTAGTTCCTTCCCTCGGTATACAGGTGGACTGAACGGATTTATGACACTTGAATTCGATGGAGTACACGAAGTGTTGAAGAACAAACTTCCAAGGCCGCAACATCTATGGACACATATTCGTCCGATACAGGGGCATCCCAAACGTATCAACACCCCATTTTCCTCCACCTCGTACCAAGTCCCGCTCTTGTATTCAACACCTTCGTGCAAAACCGAACCATTTGCGAATGTCACGCCGTCTGTTACATTCAGGCTCTGTACCCTTGAACACGGAATGCTTTGGGCATTCGCACCAGCCAAAAGCATTAAAACCAACATCACCTTCATATTTATCGTCACTTAGCACATTTCACGACTAAAAGTTCTGAACAAAATTGTTTATGAAGTTTGGAATGAATTAAATTGTACTAAAGAAGTATTTTATCACTGCTCAAGTGTTTGTTATCTGTTCACTAGTGAGGTAATTTTATGTATCATTTGTGATAATGATAAGAGATAAGCGAAGGAGTCGTGAACACTGTCGTAGGTGTTTGTATGAGGGCGTAGAGGCGTGTTACTATCACGAGGTTCGTATCCAGACTGGCGCTTTTGCTGCATTTATCCCTGGCGCGCGTCTTACCTCAAGCCCACAGCAGTTTATCAATGTGCTAGTCGTTTGTTTACTCATTGTCTGCTAATGACGGACCCAATCTATCTGAGTAAGCCTATAGTCTAGTAAATCATTAACGTACACCTCTGCTATTTTAATTAATGTGGTAAATGATCTTGACAATTAAGTACCCGATTTTAACCGGCAGTGTCGATAATGTCGATATGGTGCCAAGTACTTGTCTAACTTATCATTGAGTGTTAAACCTTTCTTGTTATGTGTATTCATTGATTTTGGGATGTATTTACGATTAATACAAACTTATAAGAGCTACTAACTAAAAGGAATATGTATATAGTTACCACATTAGATTTATTACATAATTGGGGTAGGTCATACTTATTAACTTTGCACTGAAATTCGCAAAGTGGTTGACGGCCATGAGGTGAAATGAAATTTTGAAATGAAAGTTATTTAAGAAACTAAAAAAACACGCTGGTCACGCTCAACTCGACGGGTGACCTAAAAGACTAAGAATTGTGGAAAATACAAAATAAATAGGAAAGTCCTACTCTATGCTAAAGTAAAGACATGATAGGGTAGGTAAGAAGTTAAGTGATAGGCTGATCGTAAGAAATGTAATATGCTGATGCTTACTATTTATAAAAGATGCTGAAAAGCAATAACTTGAATTGACAACCCGCAAATGCTGAGGGTTAGCACTCCTACCAAGGAGGGTAGATGAGCTTTTTGAGGGTAGAAGAGTTTTTGATCATTTTGATCATTTGTCCTTATGGATTGGTTTTTTTAAGTTTTTACGGAAGTGATATTTAGGGATAAGATGTCAATACCTCATCCCTAAACCATCAATCAGCAGACAGCAAGTATAACAGTATGCAAATGAACTTGGCATGGGTCTCACATTTTGAGAGATTCTTATTCATTCTGCATCCTAGTATTTTTTGAACAAGCCGTAAAACAATCACCCTTCTTGCGTTAATTCCGGTACCGCTTTTCTAGTTGATATTTTTCCGTGAAATGTGGCAGTCGCTTCACGGCTGACCTCTACAACTTTTTTTTTTTTACGTTCGCAAATTCCCCACGGATACCTCCCCACCGGAGCCGGTGGAGGAGGTTATGTCGGACTCGAACCGACTAAAACGCACGCCGCCTGTGGATCGTTTTGGTTGCCGAAGGTGAGGTTGACAGGCATATCCCTCGCACCCCGGCCGACCCAGGGCCATCTCTTACGATCTGGCCCTCTTGACCTCTACAACTTATTGGTGATATCATAATATTATAGTTAAATCAGTTACCTATCGCAGCTTTTAGAGCTCCAACCACCCATAGCGACTGCTATAGATGTTCTTATGCAAACCGGTACCGGCGACGGCTTAACGTTGGTACTCACCGAGGCACGGCATCACCCAGGAGCACATAAACGTATTCGTGCATACAATGATTTGCGCAGAACGAGTATCGAACCCGCACAGAGGTTTTAGGTATGTAATCAAGTAATAAAACGCAGAACGAGTATTATCGAACCCGCACAGAGGTTTTAGGTATGTAATCAAGTAATAAAACGCAGAACCAGTATCGAACCCGCACAGAGGTTTTAGGTATGTAATCAAGTAATAAAACGCAGAACGAGTATCGAACCCGCACAGAGGTTTTAGGTATGTAATCAAGTAATAAAACGCAGAACGAGGATCGAACCCGCACAGAGGTTTTAGGTATGTAATCAAGTAATAAAACGCAGAACCAGTATCGAACCCACACAGAGGTTTTAGGTATGTAATCAAGTAATAAAACGCAGAACGAGTATCGAACCCGCACAGAGGTTTTAGGTATGTAATCAAGTAATAAAACAATGTACCTATTATTAATGAAACCTACAGTAGATATAACAGCATAACCCATAGGTTATGCTGTTATATCACACATATATACAGATAAAATAATATGCTAAACATATATAGCATATCATTTTATCTGTGGTTAAGTTATCACTCAGTGGCTGGCGACAAAAAGAGATTTTTCGTAGTATGTGTTCCTTGTTGGTTCTAAAAAAAGGACAGAACATATTATAAATTAAAAAAATAACAAGGTTTTCCTTTAATATCCAAATAGAGTCCCAAGTACAAATAGATAAAAAATAGGCGACGATGGATATCCATTGTTTCCTGTTTTTTATCCTCATGCTACAATAAATTATTATTTATTTTCTAATAAATATTAGTCTATTGTAGCATGAAGATCATTGTGTAGATAAAATACTATAGAATACTTTTAGACTATATAGTGACATCTAGTGTACAATTAACGAAACACGCAAACACAACTTTTTACTAAGTAATAAACGTTACAGATGGCGCTAAGGAGCTTTACTAATAATAGATAGACGTACTTTGTATAAGGTCACATATAATGTTATGTTCTCAGAAACGAAAAACAAAAGTGCTAACCACTTTTTTTTAAGCTGAAGCTGGTGATGTAGAAATATTTGAATAAACTTAATGCAAAAGAAATGGGCATCTCTGAAAAATTATAGGTTAGTAAGTAGGTACAAAGTAAACATTTACTCTAATTATTATTCAATGATATGAAAAGCTACTTGTATTTATCATTTACATAGAGAATGTATGAGACAAATCCTTTTATAAATGGATCAAATAAGATCCAATTATGGCAACTGCTTTATATAATAACTGCTCTAACTATTTTTTTAATTCACGAATCCATAATACTGTTAAGTTAAAAATTAAAGAATATTGACAACTCGTAAAAAGAAAAAGAACATAATGGTATTCTTTCTGACGAGGAGTTCCTCAAACAAAATAGGACACCAAAATACATTGCGTTTTGTATAAAAAAATCACTATTGATTGTTTCTACCTCGCCGCTCATCACGCCCAGACTACCGGGAAATCCCCGTATGGAGCGCAGCGCAGCGTGTGACGGACGAACGGTTTGTGTGGATCACTCTTGACACTCTTGCTTATACTTAGGTACTGTGCAATTGTGAAGCTGCGTACACACCAATTAATCTAATACTTATGTCTTTGGTTTGAGTGGCCCATAAACGCCAACGATGGAATCAGAATGTGATTAGGTACAGTCAACGACAGAAGTTGATTAACACACAAATATTTATAAATTCTTTTTACGTTGAAATGTAGGTATACCATCCACAGTTAATGTATGAGTAGTTTTGGAATCCTCCGAGGATAAAGTTAATATATTTGGTGCTCCGTGTGTTATTTTTAGGGTTCCGTGCCTCAAAAAGAAAAAAAATTAAATCCTCATAGGATTTTTTTTATTTTTTTATAGTAAGAACACATAAATTAGACTTCGCCTTGCCTGATGGTAAGCTGAAGGCAAAGTCTCAGAAAAGAGGGTCACCATTACTCACACATACCATGTGACAATGGTGCCACTCAGCTTGACAGCCTCATCATATGCTTTGTCACGCCCCGTTTAAAGGACCTGGGACTGTAGGAAGAAGGAAACACTTCGTTGTCTGTCTGTCTGTCAATACCTTTTCTCAAGTTGATAGGACTAAAACTGTGCAAAAATCAAACTTCCAATCTCTACCAGGCAACCATAACCTTAACAATTGTTGTCATTAATAAATTAGAATTTGTTAAGCTACTTATGTCGTTGACTGTACCTACTTGATACATGTAATAAATAACAGCAGGCTATATTCTCAATTTGTATATTCATAAATTAGATAAAATTACATGTACCTAGGTACTTTTCTTGAATTCTCAGAATCATCCCCCAATTCTACGAGGGCTCACAATGTAATCCCGCCAAAAATATCCACAGAGTATAATAATATCTCCTTATTCCGCCGTGCGCCACTGACAACTTCTCACTACCTAAAGTCGTCGGTGTTGCCGGCAAAATAAATACAATCTGATAATAGATTATACAAAATGTAACAACTACGCTATAAATCGTTGTTATATTTTTTTTATTATCCTAATATACACATATACTCATTTATCATAATTTAAATACCTACTTTATTAATCACTAGCTATCATTGTCACTCGAGGCTACACCCACGTCGGCTTATGATTCCATTCCCGCTACTGACCCTCATCGATATCGTAATGATATAATAGTCTAAAACATTCACAAATAATGTGAATTTCTATTGGTAAAAGTATTTTCAAAAAACGGTTCCGTTATCAGTAGAACCAGAGAATACCCCAACAATCTCACAAACAGACTAATTTTACCTCGTCTCTTACTATAAGGCACGTCAATAGTCTTCTCAAATAATATCATCTACGACATAGAAAATACTGTTTTCCAAAATTATCTATGTACGGGTATTTCCCTTTCTCGCGCATGTGCACTTACTGAGATGCGTGGTGAAAAAAGGAACGTCATGCGACTTTCAACGAACACTCCTTATATACTCCAAAGAGGATAAAAACACTACGTTTTAATATACTCTTTGGAACACTCCATAGAGAACACTCTATATAACAGTTTCTCCGCCGCTATTGACGCGTCTGTCTTTCGTTGAAAACTGTGTTAATATTCTAGGATAGATATAAATCGGTAAGAGACTTATTATAATTTGTTTAAAATATTTAATACTAAATACCTACGATCTGAATTCAGTAACACCTAGATGATCTAGATCCATGGATATTTTGTTTGTAATACCTAGATCAGTTAGCCATTGTTCTGGTATGGCGGCCTTTATACGGGTTTTTATGTTGCGGTGTCTCTGTTATGTCCTAAATAAAAGAATAAAGTGAAAAATAACTATTAAAGATACCTACAAATATTAGCGCGTGATATGTTTGTTAAATATTTTTACGTTAGTACAATTTACAGTTGACAACAATGTTCTTCACCTGGTGAACTGGTGTCCATATTTTATTGAATTCATCCTATGGATTGACTGAATTCCCATACCTCTCTATACTGATTATTCCCGTTGTCCACCCCCTGCTTGTCCACCGCGAGTGGACAGAGACACAAATATTTAAAAAGATTCTCGAGAATGTTTATTTAAGCAGTGGCTTTGTCCACCGGTGGTGGACATCGAGAGTAGTCATATGAAAATCGTGTCTTTGTCCACCCGGGGTGGCCAGCGAAAATAATTTAAAATTAATTCTCGCTGTCCCCCAGAGGTGGACAGCGCGAATTTTTTTAAATATTTGTGTCTGTCCACCCGCGGTGGACAAGCAGGGGGTGAACACCGGGAATAATCGCTCTATACCCTATACTAAAATAATAATGGAATTTATCTATTGGTATTAATACAGTGCTAAGCATAAGTAAATATATCTGCCTACCAGATGTGAACAGGCTTCAGCAACTATTTATATATTTTTTTACGGTGTAGGTTGAATTTCACCAGTGAAAATTCGATTACCGGAACTGAAATTTGACTGTTTACCTACTCAGTAAAGTTTAATTTGGAAATTAAAAATTAAATGTGTTATATAGCACATTTATAAATTAAGAGTTTATAAATAAGAATTATATTAGGTACAGATAATAACTGTGATTATAAGTACCTACCTAGTTCAGAAACGAAGTAGGAACATGGTGAGAATATCAGCCATTACTAAATTAAGGTCACTCTCTTGAAAAATTCACCTCTGCCTAACCGTCCGGGGATAATAGCATGATTATAATGTATGTATGTAGGTAGACGTGGCTTCCGGCAGAGTAGAATTTAGACCACCCCATCTCTTCCATGCGGTGTCGTACAAGGCGACTAAGGGATGGGGTGGTTTAACATTTGACAGATATAAACAGCCCAGACTTCGCTTCAGATGCATGACTCGAAGCAACAATAGTGCCTGGAAAACGGCAATAGGCTTACCTCCTATTACGTATAACCGAATACAATGATTGGTGAAATGTGGGTGTTAATTCACCTCTGCCTAACCCACTGGGGAATAAAGGCATATTTAAATATACCTATGTAAGTCTCGTGAAAAGGTCACGTCGTGTGATCATCCCACAATTAACAAATTTAAAACAAATGTTTTAGTTATCATGGGTCTGCTGGCTGCGATCGCTGTGAACTTGATTGGGGGGGTCATCATATACTGCACAGGCGGACTCCTGGCACCTGTTTTGGCTCCCATGCTGGGCTTCGGGACCGCTGGTATTGCAGCCGGGTCCACGGCAGCTGCCGCACAGGCTTTCTACGGCAACTTGGCCGCGGGCAGCATTATCTCGCAATTGACTGCTGCTGCTATGGTAGCGCCAACACCGTGAGTACTTTGATTCATTAGCACTTGATTCAGAAGGCTATATATCTATTAGTCGATATAGTTTTAGCACTAATAAAAATAAGATGGGCGTGTGACGACAGTCTCTATCGCGTGGCGGCGGTGAACGCGGCCACTACACAGGACCCGCAGTTTCAATCCCTGCTCGGTGCAAATATATGTACCCATGAATATGGGTATTTGCATTCATTGGTCCAATTGTGCCTCAGAGGACACGTTAAGCCGACGCGACGGTCTCGGTTGTCATACTAACATCTATGGGAGTCGTTATGGATAGTTGGAGCCATAAAAAGTGAGTGCAATGCTTTGATATAGCCTTTGAATTGTAAGTCAAATGGCAGTCGTTTCACTGAAAATATCGAAGTTCAACCCAATCCGCAGTTAGACTGCAAGAAGCGGACCCTAGGCTCTGAGGTGAAAGCTTCGGATGCAACTACGATTAACGCTAGGAAGAAGATGGGCGTGTGGGGCTTCACCGACACTTTCGGAACCTAAGCCAAGCTAAGTTCGCCTATTTTATTTTTTTATACCACTTAGTTGGCAGACAAGCACAAGGACCACCTGATGGGAAGCGGTTACCGTGGCCTATGGACATAGGCAACACCAGGGGTGTCACACTCGCGCTGCCGACCATGAAGAAACCTTCTGAGGCCCCTCTTGAGCCTTCTGAGGCCTACCTCGCCTAAAAGGCGTACCCATCTGGAATACAAGTATTAGGTTAATCTGATACTTGTATTCCAGTGATTTGGGGTCATAGGATATTTACACCTTTTTTATATTCAGCTGTCAATTGACTACACCGGACACCCTACTGGATGGCAAGGACCTAGGTTTCGGCTTAGCTTCTCCAGATATGGACCACCATTCCAGATGCGATAATAAAACCATTTTATTTTAATGTGCGCAAGACCCTCACGGATTCTCCCACTACCGGCTCCGGTGGGAAAGGTTGAATCGACTAAAACGCACGCCGACTATTTGGGCCGCAGGGTGCCAGAGATGAGAGTATCCAAGACATATCCTTCGCACCCCGGCCGGTGATAATCCCTACCTTGCCTTAACGGGCTCGATAGATCATTTTCCTTACCAGTGCAAATATTACGACAATTTGTCTAAATTTACTTTCAATAGATAGATGATACGACCTAATGCGTGATTTTCTGTGTTTCAGGTAATTCCTGAACGGTGCTGCGTCCACAATATACGTCGTACATGTGTTTCATTGAAATAAATGTTCTGAAAATTTGGTATTTAATTTTTAATTCAAATAACTTGTTATAAACTTTATTAAAAATAATGGCACCTCATTGTGGGACGTGTAGCACAATATATGTTACCAGCAATGTGTATAAACCAGTGCATATGCTATGTTTACAATACCAAGTGCGCAGCCGGCAATGTATGGAATGTTATATAAAAAACAACCACGATGTCTAATGAGGAAGCGGAGCAGAGCGAAGCTCCGCATTATCATTCGTGGTTATTTTTTATAACCACCTAGAAATAGAATTTCCGCAAATATAGACCAAGTTCAAATATATCTAGATGAATGATACATTGTCGGTGGAACAGCAGTCATTCTATATAATTGCATTGCACGCATTGCCCAGGTATTGTATAGAATATAAGTAGATAGGCAATGCGTGCAGGAAAAAATAATATGCAAACAATTCGGCACCTCTTATTTATCTGCGTAAATCTTTG
Organism: Eilema griseolum; assembly: GCA_963662185.1. Lineage (NCBI taxonomy): Eukaryota > Metazoa > Arthropoda > Insecta > Lepidoptera > Erebidae > Eilema > Eilema griseolum. The sequence continues at coordinate 10,670,236 of OY759241.1, read as the reverse complement.
TCAATTTGTATTTTTTTTTTATATAGGACACGTCAATTAAACTTCGCCTTGCCTGATGGTAAGCTGAAGGCAAAGTCCCAGAAAAGAGGGTCACCATTACTTACACATACCGTGTGACAATGGTGACACTCAGCTTGACGGCCTCATCATATGCTTTTTCACGCCTCGCTTAAAGGACCCGGGACTGTAGGTGAATAAATCGCCGCGTGGTGCCCGGCAGAGTAGAATTTGGACCACCCCATCTCTTCCCATGTGGTGTCGTACAAGGCGGCTAAGGGATAGGGCTGTATAACATCGGACAGATATAACAGCCCAGAATCAGCCTCAGATGCATGGCTCGAGTCAACAATAGTGTCCGAAATACGGCAATAAGCTCACCCCCTATTACGTAAGACCGAATACAAATATTGGTGAAATGTGGGTGATAATTCACCTCTGCCTAACCCTACGGGGATAAAGACGTGATTATATATATGTATGTATGTTAATTAGTGAATATAGGTAAATAGACAGATAAATGTTAATGATTAGATGAAAATAATTAATGGTAAGTATTCAGTTGCGCCCTGGCAATGAGGATATCGACAGGATATCGTAGGACACGGCGGTATATCCGCCCGATTGAGCAGTCCGACTGGGGAAGTACCTCCGCCCTACAGAATACCGCGGTTATAATAACTTCGTGTTGTGTTCCCAGCGGTGAGTAGGGTAGCCAGAGCTCACTGGAGAATTTGTGCCGTCAGTGGGAAGACTAAAGGCTTGTCCTGATTTGTCTTCTACTGACGGCACAGAAACTCTGTATGTACCGGGTTGGCAGCTCGACTGTGACTCCTCTGGTGTTACAGACGTCCATAGGCCACGGTAACTACTTTCCATCAGGTGGGCCGTGTGCTTGTCTGCCAACTAAGTGGTATAAAAAAAAAAAAAAAAAGGATTCGGGTTTTGACGAACGAAAAATATCTGAACATTTCAATATGGAAGTGCGCTACCATAGAACCCAATTGAGGATTCTTGAGTGCAATAAATCGAGCAACGTTTCCCAATCCTCTTTTGTTACAAGGAGATAAATGAAACAATAATAATGTGCAAATCAAAATATTATTTTATTAAGGAAAATAATTAAATGTAAGTAGGTACCTCCTTGGTGAGGCATTGATCATATTATTTCACCATTGACTTCTACTACTAGGTACCACTCCCGGTGGCCGACTTTGCTACTTAGACTGAGCGCACACGCTTGATTTCTTGATTAGGATTCCCGGACAGGAATTCAGATTAAAAAATTAGCGTTTCTAGCGAGTAGCCCATATTCTCTGTTTTTTTATTAGAAATTTTTCATTTATACGGAAAGACTACCACTCCCGGTGGCCGACTTTGCTACTTAGACTGAGCGCACACGCTTGATTTCTTGATTAGGATTCCCGGACAGGAATTCAGATTAAAAAATTAGCGTTTCTAGCGAGTAGCCCATATTCTCTGTTTTTTTATTAGAAATTTTTCATTTATACGGAAAGAATTCTGAAACGAACGTCAGTTTTTTGTCGTTTTGAAATAATAAGGACGTGTGCACCTTGTTAAGCATTTTGTATGTAAATGAAGCATTCAAATTTCCGAATATTAATTCCTGATTAGAAAACCGAGTGTGTTCCGCCCAGCCTTGTGCCTACCCACATTCAAATATTACCAGTATTTTTAGAAAAAATTAAAAGCAATGATTTTGAGAGCTTCGAATACAATAGGTAGGTAAGTACGAGTACATTCCTTATATTATTAACATGGTTGCGCCGATGTAGAAGCTGTATTTCTTGACGCGGAAAACACACTCCTTCTATACCCAGCTCCCCTTCCGCACTAACCATAGAATAGTAGTAGATATAGCTTCCGTCCGCCATTTGTGATATAGACACTCAGTCTCGCTTTGAACTAGCCAGCGTAAAGACGGACGGACCGCGCTCGCGTCTCTCAGAAATGTATAATATTTGTTACATTTTTACCGCTTCATAGACCTTTACCGATCGGATTGTGCCTCTCGTGTGTTCCTCAAGCGATCTAGTGATGCTGACGGCAGCTCCTGAGCAAGGAAGAGAAGATCCGTGTACCGGCTGCGATGAAAACACGTGTGTCGTGAAGGTTAGTGCATCCTCTCCTAATTTCTCGGGCTGCATTCACTGCCTGGATCGAATCTGCGGCAGCCCGGCCACCTGTCTTGTTTTGTGTGTAAAGCGTCAATAGAACAGTTAGCTACTTCCCGCAATACAGTCCATTACCGCACGCTGCCAAGCGCCACCATTTTTGGTCCGGATCGAGCCGGATTCTTGGCCGTAGTTCGTATTTTGTTATTATTCTAATGGGAATAAGCTCGCCGCACCTAAGTGCCTGGTTATTTTAGTAGAAAACCCCGCATCCAGACACTTAGGATTAGATTTGTTGTCCGTTCGCCGCTGGCTCGCATTGTACCTACCTAATACATAAATAGGTTAGGTATCATATCGACACTTGATCGTAGTTCACAATTTTCGCACCGCGCCTAATTACCTAGTTATTTTAGTAGAAAACCCCGCATCTAGGTACTTAGGCTTAGATCTTAGGTATACTAGACACCCTAGTGCATAGGCACAGTGTAATACCTAACGCATTTGGCTTTGTTTTATTTTTTTTCAATTACGTTGTTCTCGGCTCGCGTCGTATTTGCCTAGTACCTGCGTGGGTAGACACGTGGCTGTACCTACCTCGCTCGCATCTCATCCCAATTCATACGAAAGTATTTTAATTTGAATAGATATTACGCAATACTTAATCTCGGAAATAATAGTTGAACCTAGACAGCGACCATCGCGTAGGTACGACCTTGTTGCTATGCGCGTTTGTTCAAGCGTGCATTCACAGTTGTAGGTACCTACCTATCTGCCGAGTATCGCTCGCGCCGCCTCGCTGCTCTGTACCGCTAAGATTAAGTCATTTCATATTTGGTGTTTACCGCACTTTAGTTTGAGATTTAATTGTAAACATGTCCCCAAAGGTTGATAAGACCGGTAAGGTTCAATTGAAACTTTTATACGCTAAAAAAGAAATGATTTACTCTCGCGTACAATCGATTTATGATAATGCACTTAAAACCTCTGATTTGGTCATCAGAGATTCGTTCTTGTGTTCTATAGAAAACTTAGATAGTCTACGCGCGGATTTCGAAACCTTAGTACATGACATCAACGTTTTAGAGTTGAATTTGAATCCCGATTACTCAGTGAGTTATCAGGCCTTGTCGTCGTTTGACGATTTGTATTGTCGTATCAAACGCGTCGCTAGGAGTTTGGAGAAGCCGGCTGACCTACCCAACCCCACTCGCGACCGACCTAAGTTGCCACCAATTCAAATACCCGAGTTTGATGGTAACATTCGCAATTGGTGTCTATTTATAGATAGTTTTGAGAATACAATAGATAAGAACGATTCGTTGACAGATCACGAAAAGTTGCATTATCTCGTTGAAAAATTGACTGGTAAAGCTATAACCGTTTGCGCTGGAATTACGTTTAGTGCCGAGAATTATAATTTAATTTTAAATACTTTGAAAGCTAGGTATGAGGATAAAAGATCGGTAGCTAACGCCTATTTAGATCAGATGTTTGATTTGAAATCTATTGCGGCATGTAACGATCAAAACTTAGAGAAATTTCTAGATACTTTCGCGTCAGCTGTTCGCGCCGTAAAGAACCTAAAGATTGATGACCTCTGCGACTTCGTATTTTTGTATATGGGTTTAAGGAAATTAGATTCCGAAACCATTCGTTTGTTTGAGTCGGATCATCGCGGCAATAGAATTCCTAAGTTCGAAGACTTAGAAAGTTTTGTTCGCGAGCATATAAAAGTATTGCAGCGCTCTTCATCGAAACATGAGGGCGCGAAGATAGTTGTTGATTCTGCACGCAAAGTAGATGCGTCATCGAAGTCACTGAGGTCAACTCATACTTATGTTAGTACCGCACCAGCACGTGTACAGTCACCTGTTTGCTCTTTGTGTAGCACTCATCATTCGCAACTGTACAGGTGTCCTGGTTTTCTAAAATTGTCGCCTAGTGATCGTTATAAATTTGTTCGCGCTAATAATTTTTGTTTTAATTGTCTCGGTACTAAACACCGCGTTGTTTTATGTAATAGTAGAAATAGTTGTCGCAAATGTCAAGCGAGACACCACACTTTGCTTCATTTTGAGAATAGTAATGCCGCATCCAATGTGAGCACGGTTGGCTCGTCGAGCGGTGACACACGGCAGCCTGCGCCGCAGCCGCAGCCCGCGCTCGCGCGCGCTCCGGCCCGCCCGGTGACCGCCGCGGATGACGTCACCTTGTGTTCGTTCTCCGCTAGTGCTGCACTCACTACTGTGTGTCTTGCGACCGCTCGCGTTGTTATTGTTGATGCATTAGGTAAGCCGCGCATTGTTCGAGCGCTGTTAGATGGCGCTTCGCAAAGTAATTTTATTACTCAAGATTGTTGTCGGCGTCTTGGTTTCAATGTTGATAAGCGTTCAACCCGCTCAGTGGTGAAGGGTTTTGGAAGCTTACAGTCAGCTGTTCGTGGCACCGTTAAAACAAGGTTTAGATCTCGTTTTAATAATAATATTTGGTTTGACATGGATTCGCTCGTTATAGATAGAATAGCTGAACAGTTGCCTACCGTCCCGGTTGACACGTCTTTATTAACGAAATTTAAAGACTTGCCTTTAGCAGATGAGACTTACGCTGTTCCTGGAGTCGTCGATATATTGATCGGCGCTTCGATTCTCCCGCACCTCCAGTTATCACGTAAGGTTCAAGGGGGACCGACGTACCCCGCTCCGCACGCACTGGAAACAGTTCTTGGTTTTGTTATAATTGGTTCCGCACCCGCTTCTATAGATAGTTTTAGTCACTCGACTGCTTCGTTCTGTTGCACCGTCGAGCCGCCACTGGAGTCTACCATCCGCAAGTTTTCACTCGGTGGCTCCCGTGTATCCGCTGAAAAACGCTTTCTTTGTTTGGAACGAAAGATGCAGGCGTCCCCAAAGTCGAAGCGGGCCTATGATGAGGTTGTTAATGAATATTTAGATAAAGGTTACATCTCACCTGCGCCTGCGGACACTGGCGGGACCCAGCCTTCGTACATTATCCCGCACCGCGGAGTTATTAGAGAAGATAAGCTTACTACTAAAACTCCGCGTAGTTTTGGATGGCAGTGCTAAGACTAGCACTTCCGTGTCGCTTAATGACATTTTGTATTGTGGTCGGAATCTTTAAGGTAATTTATTTGACATAATTGTAAATTTTCGCATTAATATTAGTAGAATTTTAGCTTTTAGGACTCAACAGTCGCTTTGTGTTGGGCCCACTCTTCGCCCCATCGTTGGGACACATTCGTCGCTAATAGAGTGGCAAAATTCAATCTGAATTGGCGCCACATAATCTCTTTCACGTTGCTGGCACCGACAACCCAGCCGATTGTCTCTCTCGTGGATTGCTTCCTTCGCAAATTTTGGATCACCCGTTGTGGTTTGGTGGACCGTCCTGGATTCATGCCGCGTTAGATGGGTGGCCAGTTAGTCAATTCAATCCCACTACGGTTTCCGAACCACCCGAGGAGAAGAAGCACTCGCTTGTTGTATCGGTCCCACGTGAAGAGACCCTTATTTTGTTGTTGGCTAATCGCGTCTCGTCTTGGTCGAGACTGTTGCGTTGTGTTGTTTGTTCGCCTCTGCCCGCTGCCTAGCCAGCAGTAGGCACGAGCTCCAATCTAGGTTTATATTTTAGTTGTTATTTCCCAAACCTAGATTTAGATTAGACTTTAGATTTGTTTCGCATTTGTCGTTTCGAAGGTAACCCTTCAAGCCGGGGGGAATGGTTGCGCCGATGTAGAAGCTGTATTTCTTGACGCGGAAAACACACTCCTTCTATACCCAGCTCCCCTTCCGCACTAACCATAGAATAGTAGTAGATATAGCTTCCGTCCGCCATTTGTGATATAGACACTCAGTCTCGCTTTGAACTAGCCAGCGTAAAGACGGACGGACCGCGCTCGCGTCTCTCAGAAATGTATAATATTTGTTACATTTTTACCGCTTCATAGACCTTTACCGATCGGATTGTGCCTCTCGTGTGTTCCTCAAGCGATCTAGTGATGCTGACGGCAGCTCCTGAGCAAGGAAGAGAAGATCCGTGTACCGGCTGCGATGAAAACACGTGTGTCGTGAAGGTTAGTGCATCCTCTCCTAATTTCTCGGGCTGCATTCACTGCCTGGATCGAATCTGCGGCAGCCCGGCCACCTGTCTTGTTTTGTGTGTAAAGCGTCAATAGAACAGTTAGCTACTTCCCGCAATACAGTCCATTACCGCACGCTGCCAAGCGCCACCAAACATCAAAAATAGCTCACTTAGGTTTACATTTTATAGTTTGCTTATGGAATTACTCGAGTAGGCATTACTTTGCGTTTTTATAGATCATAGCTGTAAAATCCAGGTGTATAGAAGTTACAATAGTCTACGCACTGCACACACGCACAAATAGCGTGAACCTATTCCTGTCTCATTTCAATGCAGGCATAGCGTTAAAGTTATTAAAGTTAAACAAAATTTATTTGAAAATTAGCCATATTATTAGCTTCTTCGGAATAAGCAGCAAACTGTGATCCGTCCATTTCTGGAGCATGAGCGTTATTTCTTAAAAGAGTATGATTGGTACCTCCTATTGCCGCTCCACAATCCGGACATTTACCGATTTGAGTAGCTCCGCCGCATCTGTCGATGCAGTAGAAGTGACCATTGGGACATTTATACCAGTGGCCAGCTTTCAACCCTACTGCCTTAACAATCATCTCGCGCTCCAATTTGGCCACAATACCACTTGAATTGATTGCAGCTTCTAGTACCTTCAGAGCTTCTATAGATTTGTCTTCATCAAACACAAACAATGTAAGTACTAAATTTTTAGCTACTTCGATATGGGTCTTAACCTTTGAATCATTCTTTAAATGCTCCCCAAATTGTAACAATTTAGCTAGTTGTACAATAGCATTCAAACGTTTAATTTCATTTCCTATATCTTTTTGTTGCTGCTCACTTATCTTTATGTGTACTTTGGCTGTAAAGTCAATTTTCAATGTCTTCAGTATTATAGAAATATATTCTTCTAGTTCTTCTTTCATTATTTTAGTGTTAATCTTTAGAAATTCCTTCCAACACTCAGTTATCATTTCAATTACCTCACAGTATATGATAAGCATCTCAATTTGCAAAAGATGTATTTTCTTTTGAGTTTTTAGAAAAGAAACGAAATTTGTAAAGGTTTTCTCCAAATCAGCATGCCCTATAAATGAAATAGTAATTTAAAATCAAGAACAAAAATTTTACATCCTAAAAATATCATTCAGAACGTGTAAGGATTAAATCGAACATAAAAGTATGAAATAAAACCTAAAATGGGTTATTGATGGCGCAATACTCATCAAATTGATCATGGAATTATTAATAAGGATAGACTTAAATATTACTATTTTACCTTTTAAACATTTTATGAATGTTGATTTGACTTTAGCTCTCAGTTCTTGTAGCTTTTTATCAATTTCTGTGTTTCGTCCGTACACTCTTTCTTTAATAGGATTTATATAGTTTTTGAACAAGTCGTTTACTAAATCTTTGTATCTGTTCGTATTAATAATAGGTTTACGACAAAACGGACACTGCCGTATTTGTATGTTCTCCTGGTCTCCCATCATTAGGTTGTCCATGTTCTCCAACTCCAGCACGTGACCGCAGTCCTGCAGTAATATAAACCTGAAAGAGTATTATAGTGTGGTCGTTATTGTAATTGGGTCACACGGTCGATAGGGCAATAGAACACAAGCAGATAGCGGTATGTGCGCACTTGTCGCGGTCGCCGTACTCGTCGCCGAGGAAGTCGGTGGGGAAGTCCCCGGGGCGGCAGGCGCGGCACACGGGCGGGCACGGCTCGCCGCACACGCCGCGGCAGCGGTGGCCGCACGCCAGCGCGCGCGCGCACGCCTCGCCGCACGCCGCGCGCGCGCACGCCTCCGAGCACAGCCGCGGGCACGCGCCGTGAGGACACGACCGCCCGCATTTCTCCTGCAGCAACAAACAGATCGAGCGTACTGGGTAGTGCGCAACCGATATATTTTACATGATGGTAGAATCATTTATATATTTGACGAGAGGAATAGATACCTACATCTATTCCTCTCGTGAGACTAATCCGGAAAGAATATTACCCATAAATCATCATGAAATTGTAGTAACACGTAAAATCTTGTAACTAATTACCAGTAGCGCTTACCTGTCGATGAGTGACCTTAACGCACGTCACCTCTCAGAAAAACAACGTAAGTTGTGTTGAATGGAATTCCACGTGTTACTTTAGACGAAAAAATAGATTCGTTCCGATAACAAGGTACTACTTTATATTTTTATTGTTCGTCATTCATTTTTAATCGTAATCAATAAGACATTAATTAGTAGGTACCTTGCATTCCACGCACGGCGCACCGCAGATTCGTCCGCAGCGTGAGTGCTCGCATTGAACTTCACAGCGCATATTGCACGGCGGACATATTTGATTACAAGGCTCCTGGCATCTAATAATAAGAATTATATGATAGTAAAGTGTACCATAACGACCAACTATGACTTCTATTAGATCGGTACTCCTACTGAACAGACCCTCGATTGTACTAAAACTAAACCACTGTCGTAACACGGACACTTCTAAAAAATCCAATTAATTTTAGACTTTAAAGCTAAGCGGTTAAGGCCGAACATAAAAGTCTTTTTACAGAGAGAATGAAAAAAGTTTGGTGAAACCCTTTTTTTATACAACTTAGGTGGCAGACAAGCACACGGCCCACCTGATGGAAAGTGGTTACCGTGACCTATGAACGTGTGTAACAACAGTGGAGTCACATCCATGCTGCCAACCCTGTAAGAACAGAGATTTTATGTAGTCTCAGTGGAGAACACAAAATCAGGATAAGCCTTTGGTGTTCCCACTGACAGCACAAAACTCTCCAGTGAGCTCTCGCTACTCTACTCATCACCGGGAACACAACACGAGGTTATTATAGCCGTGGTATTCTGTAGGGTGGAGGTACTTCCCCAGTCGGACTGCTTAATTCGGACGGAGACCCTTATCATTTAATTTTGAACTTTAAATATACTCGTAGATATAGAAATAAAGTTTAAAATTGTATGCCATTTTTTGCAGTATTGTGGTATGATAGTTGTTATGTATTAGTAAAATCAAGGGCCTGGCAAGCTGGCTATGCGAAACAAAAAAAAAGATATATCGATTTTGGACACTACTGGCACAGTAACAATTTTTTTTGTTTTTATACCACTTAGTTACTCTAGCTGCTCGTGATACAGAAGAAAAATTTCATTAGCTCATTCATTTAATTTTTTGCATCCCCATCCAAATTCGAAATTCAAAATTTATTTCCATCTCACCCAAGAGCCGTGACACGAAATTGTGACTACCAAAGATTTCCTACTACTGCCGTAGGTATGTATAACATACGATGTGATAGCTAGCTCACATCGTAGAAGTCAGATTCTGTCGTTAAATGAAATGAAAAGTCTTACTGATGACCGCAAATATTCATTTGGTGGCAAGTCTGCTTGCAAGGTGCGTGTAGACGGCCTTGGTGACACTGTGAACAAGACCCGTTGCAGAAGTGGCCGCATGCCAATTCATTTCTGCATGGCTCCTTGCAATACTCCAATAACTTTTTTGCTTGTAATTCACCTTCATACATAAAAATAATTATATTAGTATTGTAATAATTTATATGAAAATAAATTAAAAAAAAAAACAGTATTTATAAGGATTAAACTTGAATAATCTTTGACTTTAACTTCTGTATGTCAAAGTTAGTAAATATTCTTAGCGTAATTTGGCACTTTGAAGCCCGGGCGGCGACATTGTTTGGTAAGCGGATAGATGTACCTAGACAACTACATATTACCTTTATTAAATGTAGTGTACAAATTGCATGGGAGATTAACTTTGTGACCACACGGAGAGTCGACTTGCGTTGCAACTAGAATCTTGCACTTGGTTTCATCACACTCTGCACAACACGCGGCTTTGCAAGGATGTCCACAGGATAGTGTTCGCTTACATTTTTCAACACAATGCTTTTTGGTGACGATTTTATGGCATTCGGCCGTAATTGAGTGATTACAATCTGGAATTACTTTAGTCACCTGCAAAATAAAAATACTAACAAATAAGATGCCATCGATATTCACTGCTAATAGACATATTAGCTCGCGTGAACCTGATAAATAGTTTTAAGGCGCAATTAGATCGTAACTTTATGTAAATGTACAAAATAGAATAGGTACCTAATAAGTATAGTTCTCGTTTTGGTTACCGGACATGAGTAAAACAGTGTAAAATTATTCCATTTGGTGACCGAATAGAGAAGTATCATTCGTGCACACGAATGACAAAGTACAGTACGAAAAGAAAATGTTCTCATCGTAACACATTACTTGCTAACTGTTAGCAGCGGCTCCACCCGCGTGGATGTTGGTTACCGTGACAAAACATAAAAATAGTATATGTTCTTTCCCAAGTTCTAGTCAATATCTACCAAATTACATCAAGATCGGTACAGTGATTCAGGCATGAAAACGTAACAGACAGACAGACTTATTTTCGCATTTATAATATTAGCATGGATATGGATATACTTCCTACGTAATAACAGTATAGTTACCATCTTATTGCAACCTCCGCAAGGAACCGAACATTTCCTCTTACAATAGTGTCCACAATTCATCTTACGGGTGCATTTTTCTTCACAGGGTATTTCATTAATATCTACACAACAGGCAACGCGGGCCACGTGTTCACAATCAACTCTTTTCTTCTTAACCTTTAAAATAATGTAATTTTAGAAAAAAAAATACAGATATTCCAAAGGAGAAAATGAATCAATATATAGCATCAATCGAAGTTGATATAATTGGAACCACAAGATTTTTTTATGTTGCCTATCTTTAAAATTATCGTAATAAGCAAGGAAACTATCAATACACACATTATGCGGTTATCGACTCTAAGAGAGTGTCAAATCATAGCTCTCTGATTCCATTGATTTTCGGTACCTAAACAGCGTGGAAATGGTGCATTGAATGCGAGCTATATCAACATGTCAATCAGCCCACCATAGTCCACTGCTGGACATAGGCCTCTGACAATGTATGCCATTTCGTCCGATCCTTCACTTTCCGTATTCAGTCTGTCTCAGCTCCAATCGCCCGTTTGCATTCTCGCGGTCTCTAGTCTAGGATTCGTTAGCTCCAACGGCTGTCGGTCCATCGAAAGACGTGGCCAGCCCACTGCCACTTCAGCTAGTTTATTCTCCTAGTTATTATTTTTTTATACCACTTAGGTGGCAGATAAGCACATGGCCCACCTGATGGGAAGTGGTTACCGTGGCCTATGGACGTATTCAACACCAGGGATGTTACACTCGCGCTGCTGACCGTGAAGAAACCTTCTGATGCCCCTCTTGAAGAACCCCATATTGTAGGTGCTTGGAAAAACCGCAGCAGGGAGGTCCTTCCAAAGCTTGAGTGTGCGTGGGATGATGTTTCTTTCATACCGCACAGTGCACACATTCTCAGGTCGCAATGTGTGTGGATGAATCCTCTGCCTATGGCGAGAGGTGCGATGAGAGAGAGAGAAGCTATGTCGGTAGGAAATTTTAGTTATTTGTCGGATAACCTCGTTTAGAACTCTATCTTTCAGAGAATCTCCAAGCATAGCGCGCTCCATAGCCCGCTGCGCGATTTTTAGGTTATACTAGCTCTACTGTTAGTGCCCACGTTTCGTCACCATAAATCATAACAGATAGGACACACTGGTCAAAGAACTTCTTTTTCAGGAATTGCGCTAGAGAGAAGCTAGAATTAGGCTAGTTCTTTCTCGAAGCTGTTTTTACCGAGCTAGATAACCTGCCCCAGATAGACATAGTTTAGAACAACTTCGTGAATCGTCCCTTCGATAACAATCGGTCTCGGTGCAACATGTTCGTTAAACATGATCTTGGTTTTATGCAAGTTTATACCGAGGCCGACATGTTGACAAGCCCCATTTAGGCTGTACAGCATCTCGCCCAATTGTTCCAGCGTATCCATCACTTTGACGATGTCGTCGGCGAACCGAACATGTGAGATACCTACCTAGCCGAACTTACAAGTCACCTCTACTTACTTGGACATTACAATTATCACATTCTTCATGACATGCTTTCTTGCATTGATGAAGAGGAATATCATCAATAGCCTCTGCTCTGCAGCCCTTTTTCTTCCTAGCGCAGTCTTTAACACAAATATACTGAAAGTGTAAAACATTACATGATTACTATTAGATTTCCTCACTATTACTATTAGGTACATTTTATCAAACGTATAGGTAAGTTGAGTACAAACTGACATTTTCATGATCTGAATAGGCCATGTGACAATTTTTTTCACATACATGACCACATTTTTCCAAACGTTGTTTGCATTTTTCTATGCACTTCACTTTTTTTATATCCATATAACATTTTTTCTTGGTCTGCAAAGCAAATTACATTTAAATCATATATCATGCAGCTATAAAACAATTACAGATATGTCTCCTGAGAGGAACAAGTATGCCTCCAACAACTTTTCCTCCGGCGATCTACGACCCTTAGATGGCGTGCGTTTTAGTCAGTTCAAATATGACATTAAATCCTCCACCCGTGAGGATTTTTCGCACGATAAAAATGAAGGTATGTATAATGTGTATCTAGTAATATGAATTTCGTTACCTTATGACCGCATATTGGTAAAACAGCGTCGATTTCAGTGAGGCATCTATTTTTGGGATCCTCGGGTTGACGATGACAATATATCTCCATTTCGTGGCCACACGGCAGAGTCTTTCGTACGTCAACTTTACACTGTCCACAATCTTCTTTGCACCTTAATGGGCATACATGGCCGAGATCGCAGAGGATCCTACAATATAAATAAAAGATAGAGAGAAGTAAAAGACTAAAAAGTCGAAGCTCAGGAGTGTGACATTAGATCACTAGCTAAATAAATAAAAACTAGAGTATTCTGCACAGCACTATCTTATCTAAAAAAAGCGTAGCTGAGTATGTTTATGTGCACTGCACATAAACGTATAACGTGCAGTGCACATAAACGTTCTCAGAATATTTTTTGTAGATATTCTTCTAATTATATGTGGTTTTAAACACCCATACCATTACAAATACATTCCCGCACATATAAATAATTTGCAATGCGCGGGAATTAAACTCACAACGTTAGTAGTCGACCGCTCTTTTGCTACGCCATAAGATCTTCAGAAATAGTTATTAAGTATATTATATAAACTTAATAGTTTATGGTTATAACAAAGCTGCTATATAGTAATATTACAAGTGTTCATGTTTTACCTTTCACATTTTTCAGGACATTTAATTTTAACATGCTCGCGGTCATATCCATGGCAATAGAGCTTACAGTAGTGTCCGCAACTGTACTGGTAATTACATTTCCTTAAGCAACCTCCTTCTGGTACTTTGGAAAAGTCTTCTGCAGTGACAACCTGAAAAAATTATACAGTCACCATCGGAACTGGCTTAACACATTCCAAGTTACCTAAAGAAGGTGGCTCTAAAGATAACACAACTTAAAAAAAAATACCCGACTGACGCTAAAAAGATCGAAACAGGTTTGATAGTAGGCGGTATAAATCTGTAATGATCTTTTCAACGTCAGTCGGGTTTTAAATTTATCATATTTAAAAAAAAATTAAAATGAAGTTAATTAGTACAAAATACTCACAGGTGTTATTTGATCAGGATGAACTCGACATTTCAAGTTCAATACTGTCCCTAACGAACCTTTACTTTCCAAAGTAGCGGCAATTTTTCTCCACAGTTCAGATTTCATTTTCAACATGTTGATATTGCCGAACATATAAAACCCTGTAAATGACCAATGTGTTAAATGTTAAACAATGTAATTTATCGTGATTACAATATATGTTAAATTGATATAATCTGATTATGTATTGCTAGTTTTAAATATTAAATTTTTAATCATTTAAATTGTATTTTCATTATTTGACATTAAAATATTGTGAACTTGACATTTAATATGTAATATTGACAATTGAATTGAATTACTATTTTCACATTATTTATTGAATTATTATTTTGACATCGGGAATTGAATTATTAATATGACTTTATTAATGGAATTATTACTTTGATATTATTATTTGAATTAGTATTTTGTCATCATTAACTGAATAATTATTATTTCTGATATGACATGTTCATGAATAGGTAATATATGAAATGGTAATTTAATTATTACTTTAATTATTAATGTGTTGTGGAATTATTATTTGGTTTTTGAAGCATGATTATATGTGATTATGATAATGTAAATGTCATATATTGTAAATGAAATTATTATAATTATGTTGCTACTCTGTCGCATTGAGTCTGCCTGTAATGACATTGTATGTATGAAATGAATAAATAAATAAATGTGGTAATCTAGGTGTAGATGTGTAACTATGCCTGAGTACCTATACCAAAATATAAACCTTAATTTTTGAATGACAAACATACAAAAATTTGATATTCTCATGTAATACGGGTGCTATTATTCGGATATACTTTTATATTTTAGATAGGTACATATTCTTTGGTTAATATGTAAATAAATATAGGTGTGTATATAAATTATACATAGAAATCACTAATGCAAAACACATTTATAAGTAAAGAAGCCAGTTATACAATAAACATTTATATATATCTTAATTCGCACTGCCCGCAATGCGGATAACCGCAAGTGCGTTGCAGCACAGATTAATTAATAGTTACCTACTACGTAAGTTACAGGCATCAGCAGTAGATATTAAGTTTGTCAACTAACCTTGTTTCGCTCGTGAAAGTGCCACACAGATTCTGTTCTCAATTCCAAGGAACCCGATAATGTTGTCAGGGTTATTTCTTACCAGAGAGAGTAATATTATTCTTGACTCCTCTCCCTGATAATTGTCCACTACGGTAATTTTCACTTCATTCAGACAAGCGTATTTTTGTCGTTCCTATAAACAATAAATAATAATATATACGATTGATTTATTTCTCGAATGTGACTAGAACTGACGTAGGGATAATGATGATGGTTATTGATTTATTTCTCTCAGTCCAATGGGTACATATAGGCGTTTACCCATGGTCCCACCAGTTTGACCCACTAGTGGGATCATGGATTTTTTTTCCCGTAGTAAAAAATAGACACCGTTAAGCACGCTATCAAACATGCAGGAGGTAGGACACAAAGGTATACCCATCCGATCAGACTATTATCATATCTATATATCAGACTATTTAACTGTGTCACCAACTCACAAACAGAGAGAAAAAGATGATGATGAGGAAACTGCGCTGCAATCCCTTCTGTACTTGCGGCAGTACAGGGACGAGGTCAATATTTCGACACTAAATAACAACATTGTTTTTTTTTTATACAACTTAGGTAGCAGACACGCACACGGCCCACCTTATGGAAATTGGTTACCGTGGCCTATGGATGTGTGCAACACCTGGGGAGTCACACTCGTGCAGCTGACCCTAAAAGAATAGAGAGTTGCTGTGCCGTCAGTGCAGAAAACAAAGCAGGACAAGCTTGTGGTCTTCCCACTGACATATAACAGTACAAAAACTCTCTAGTGAGCTTTGGCTACCCTACTCACCACCAGGAACATACGAGGTTATTTTGGCCTCGGTATTCCGTAATGCGGAGCTACTTCCCTAGTCGGACTGCTCAATACGGACGGGAATACAGTCGTGTCCTACCTCCGAAAAATTATATTCGGTTCCACGTAAATCAAACTAAATTAAACAATGCCTGGATTCTCATACGTACTTTTCTCATGTAAAACATTTGGCCAGAGTAGGCAGTCAAGATTGTGACTTCATGGCGCTCATATCCTTGTTGTATGAGATAATTCGCTAAAGCGAGTACCAAATCCGCTTCCTTATAATTAACTCGACTATTGTTATCGTTGAAATTATCCTGAAATCATTTGTGAAACTCATTATTTTTTATATAGATATTTATTTTTTTTATAGCTGACCCACCCCAGCTTCGCCCGGGGTATATTTTGAAGCTTCATATCTCTTTGAGCCCGTATGTTTCAGTCTTCAAAATATGTATGAAAAATTGCCGAATTTGTTAACATTTATTATCAATGCTCCGCTCCTTTAAGTATCATTCAAATCGGACCAGTAGTTCCAGAGATTAGCGCGTTCAAACAAACAAACATACTCTGCAGCTTTATAATATTAGTATAGATAATCTCATTATTAACAAACTTGTTTCGATCTCTTGCCCTCGTTTACACCACGAAACTGAGGAACAAAAAACTTGTAGAAGGCTTGTAGCAGACTAATCAAAACACAATACTATACTTACTTACTAGTATCTTAGATACTTTTTCTTTCACATAGGATGTATAGCCAACAAGGTGGAAACAAGTATAAAACACATTTGCGTTCACACTGTAGTCTGTGACATATTGCAATTTGTCAAATACATGTTTTATACTAAGGTGTAAATGAGGGGTTATATATAATCTATTTTATAATAAACTTTTTAGTTTTTTATTTTTTATTTCCTGAAAAAATATAAATCATATATATGTAGGTAATATATTATTACCTGTTCCCGATATTCATGAGAAAAGAAGAAAACATTTTTTTCAAGTCCTGGCACGTTATCAAAGTTTAGCACAGACGGATGGTTCTCTAATTCAGAGTAAATATGTGGCGAGATCAGTGCAGCGATCTCTGGGCGCATACGATGTTGGACATTGAGCCTGCGACTGTGTATACCATTAGTTATCATACGTTCGAACAGCGACACCTCAATATTGTATTGCTTTGCCAACTTTAGATAGGACGCTGATGGCCTCAACTGTTGATGATCACCTACGAAAAAGCGAAGGTTATTTAATTCACACTGTTCTTAGATGCTAAGAACTTCTTTGAACCCAATATTAAACTATTACTAACCAATAAGGATAAGATGTTGGCAATTCACTGTGAGTGATGTTATTATGTGCTGCTCCAACACTTCGGCGGCTTCTTCGACTATCACTGTAAATAGAACAAAACTAGAATTTCATATGATACTACACTCCATTCGGATTGTTATTTAACTAAATAGAAACAATATTGTTGTGACTTTTTGTTTTGTTATGTTTAATATGTATTTGCATAAAAAATCGCTACAATATTGTTTACCTTTAGATACATACACAACCAAATGGAGTTTTTTTTTTTTTACGTGCGCAAAATCCCCACGGATACCTCCCCACCGGAGCCAGTGGAGGAGGTTATGTCGGACTCGAACCGACTATAACGCACGACGCCTGTGGGTCGCTTTGGTTGCCGAAGGTGAGGTTGACAGGCATATCCCTCGCACCCCGGCCGACCCAGGGCCATCTCTCACGATCTGGCCCTCTTCTCGGGTGTGGGGACTACAGAGTCCCCAACTCGTCCCCGGAAACGGGGAGGCGCGCCAGGCGCGCCACCGCCGCGGCCTGCTTCTGCCAGGGTGAAAGGCGGCTCCACCTGTCACCCCCAGGCCGGCGCTCATGGGGGGCGGAGGTCGTTCATCGACCTCCGACGCCCGAGTTGCCTTCGTACGCGGGCAGCTTGGCTTGCGATCCTTCGTCGCTCCCGCTGCCGCTCCCGCCCTGCCTCCTCCTTCACGAGCATTACTTGCTCGCAGAAGGAGGCGCCAGCCGCCCACGCATCCGCGCAGCGGACCATCGCCGCGAGCAAGGTGGAGAGCGTGAGAACTCTCACTCCCAGGGCCGCCACAAGCTCCCGCCTCGGCGTCTCCCACGCCGGACACTCGGTGAGCGTGTGCGGACCTGAGTCCTCCCTCGCGTCGCAGTGATGGCACTCGGACGTTGGCTCTTTCTCCATCCGACGCAGATACTTTCCGAAGCACCCGTGTTCGGTGATCATCTGCGTCAGACGGTACGAGAGGCTGCCGTGTGGCCTCTCTAGCCACTCCCCCATGATGGGTCTTACCGCCGCTACAACGGCGCGCCCTGCGCCTGGTCGCCCAAGTCGTAGCTCCCATTCCGCCACCATTTCCCTGTGGAGCCGGGATCTCACGGCCCGAATTTCTTCGGGCTCGGGATCGTGACCCCGCTCCCGCGCCGCCTTTCGGAACCGGTATAGCGTCGAAAGGGATCTCGCTTCCAGGATCCATGGTGGCGATCCGGCGAGGAGACTCGCCGCGTTGAAGGATATCGTGCGGTACCCCCTTATGATGCGGCACGCCAACTTCTGCTGCGGGCGCTGCAGCAGGGGCATGTGCCGATCATTCAGGGTGTCCGCCCAAACGGGACACCCGTATAGGGCCATGGACCGCACGACACCCGCGTAGAGTCTCCTGCAGGAGTCCTCCGGGCCCCTCAGGTTAGGTAGTAGCCGCGCCAGAGCGATGGCTGTGCCCACCAATTTGGGGCCCAGACTTCGGAAGTGCTTCCCGAAGTCCCACCGGCCGTCGAGCACGAGCCCCAGATATTTCATCTGGGGCTTGATGCCGATGAGAGTGCCTCCCACTGTGAGACTGGAACCAGGTGGTGGCGTGCGACGAGGTCCATGAAAGAACATGGCCTCGGATTTATGCAGAGCCACCTCAAGGCCCAGCCGCCGGATCCGTTCCACGAACCAAATGGAGTCTAGATAGTGTTGAATTCAATAGACCTTAGTAGGCGACAGTGTTGGGCACATTTTAATTGTGTCAATTAAACTTGCAATTAACCCGACTGCTGTCTAAAAGACCGTAACAAGTGTGACAGCAGGTGGTACCCATTAATTTTTCTTTCGGTTTATGATTGGCAATAGGGCACAGCCGGCTGTCAAATTTATTTCAATCTTTTAGACAGCAGTCTAGTGTATTTGTTTCGATCTTTAGACAGCAAGTCGGATTCATATTTTTTTAATATTTTTGATTGCATTTAAAATTTCAGTGCATGGCGGACGGATTTCCGATTCGGAAACCTGCAGTCGGAAATTCCGTATAGCTATATCTCCGTGCGTACGACGACGACACGCGGAGAGTCAGCATAGCTGTGTAGGTACGCACAATAATTTACATTTTACCATAAGTCGCGGTCGTTCGCGTAGTTTTTAAAACTTAGTGTAAAATCATTTTTTCATTTCTCATACCTACTCGGAAAGTAGTGTTTGTTGTTTTCTGATTATTGAGTAGAAAGTGTTGCTTCCCTCCATAGAGAGGAAAAAACTCATACAAATTACTTCCCACAGGACCGCAATGAACTTTAAAAATAGAACTGCTATCAGCTGTGAGTTTTATGTAAAAAAATAATAATTACCTAATGTGACTTTCTAAACAGCCAGTGTAAACTTAGCACAAACTTCCATGAGCGGAATAAGCCGCACCAATTACACGGTGAGTTCCATATTTAAAATTTAACGTCCACTTAGGTGGCAGACAAGCGCACGGCCCACCTGATGGAAAGTGGTTACCGTGGCCTATGGACGTGTGTAACATCAGAGAAGCCACACTCGCGATGCCGACCCCGTAAACTCAGAGTTTCTGTGCCGTCAGTGTAGAGGACAAAGCAGGACAAGCCTTTAGTAATCCCACTGACAGCACAAATTCTCCAGTGAGCTCTGGCTACCCTACTCAGCGCTGGGAACACAACATGAAGTTATTATAACCGCGGTATTCTGTAGGGCAAAGGTACTTCCCTAGTCGGTCTGCTCAATTGGGCGGAAATACCGCCGTGTCCTACCTCCTTATGATATGGCGAGCAGAGAAGAATATAAAATCGTTTATATTATTATATTATCAATAAATAAGTTTAGATAAAAACTAGTTTTATTTTCCTCATATTCTAAATGAAAATTAGAGTGTTTAACACGGGTAAAGAATCAATTCCTAGTCGGACTATAGTCTAATTACCTCGGACATTGATTCTTTCGACCCTCGGTTAACAATGTACTATTCCATTATAGGTATTCAAACTATCATGATCTCTCACATTACTATTAGAGCATCGAGAAATTTACCATGAATCGTATCCAACTCCAAACAAAATTAGTCTACTATAGTAAATAAAGCAACATCGCTTGCCTATTTTAGGTGAAACTGCTTTTAGAAGTTTCCGCATCCTGGCAGCTCCAGAAGTAGTCAATCCTAGTACTTCTGTATTGTTATTTCTTATCAGTTCCATGTCCATCATCATCCTGGTTTCTTCATAAGCTGTTGCAGAAGGTGATACTGTTTGCTATAAAAGAGATATGAGCAGCTGATCTTAAAATTTGTACTTATGATCTTATTACCGCTAGCAGTGGACTGCTTCTAAGCTAGGAGCAGTCGATGTATTGGTACTCATATTTGGTGCTCACATATTTGTCATAATTTCAAAGTCGTGGTAGTGGTTGTGGTGATGATGACGACGGTGGTGGTGATAAAAATAAATAAAACTAGTTTATTTAAAAAAAACAATTCGACATTTTGAAAGAGTTCCCGTTGGCCCCACGCTAGGCAAGCCTGTCCTGTGGGTACCGTGACGTTTGTCTAAATCAGTTTCAGTGCTCAGTCTTCATCTTAAATGTAAACACACAAAAATTAGAAGACTAAGGAAATAGGAAGTGTAATGTATGTATATTATATATAAGTGTGTGTATATCTATATTATATATATATATATAATATGTATATTATATACTCGTATTGTGATAGTGGCAGTAGTAGTGTTTATACATAATTGATAATTGCACTTACCTGGAAATCCGCTACTTTTTGCTTTGTTACGTTAACTGTTTCCTCAATCCACATAAAGTACAATTGCCACCGAGTATGTGGCGATATTCTAGAAAAATTTGTGTCAACTGTAACGTTCAGATTGATCTTTCGAGAACGTTGTTTTACCATGTCCTGTAATGACGTCGTTATGTGAATATTAATGGTGGCGTTACTTAATCTATATAAGTACATTAAATGCCAGTTTTTGTAGTAAATAGCAACATCGTCATCACATTAGTCCCAGCTGCAGTTAGGTTTGTATTTTGGAGCCCGACTTCCTTTGTCCTACTCTTTCTATTGATTTGGCTTATATTGACTTATGCGGCAATGACTGCCACCTGACCTAGTGTACCGGTTAGCAGGTGAAGTTGGCTTTCACTCTTAAAATCATGATGGATTCCCTCATACACCTCTGCAACTGGGTGCAATCTCCACGTCAGATCCAAGGTCCTGGGTGCCTAGGTGACTTACGTAACTCACTGTTGCTTGCCGCAGATTCATCACAATAAAATAAATAAATAAATATTCTACAACATTCTACACAACGCAAAATAAATAGAGAGATAGCGAAAGTTCAGTTGGATCTCACACTCACACCTAGGTGGATTTTAGATAAAAACACTTAGCTATTTTATTTCATAGTAAATCTACAAATCGTTGTTATACTTACATAATATAGATTTATCTTTGAATGTAAATTTTTAATTGCCATTTTTTTATGCATTCTCTGCTCAAAAGTGTTTTGAGTATTTAAGTATTCTTCAACTAAATTCTTGAGAGCCAATTTTGCATCTGCTACAAGGAATGATGCCATATGCAATTTAGCATTTTCTAAATGATTTTTTTTATAACTGTCGTCATCCCACATCGCACTATATTCAGTTCTCTTATTATTGTATTCATTTTCATCGTTGTCAATAGTTAGATTGTCATACTCCGATAAACATTCATTGAAATCACTATAATATTTTGTATGATTTTCAAATAACCAGTGTAATAAAGGATTGCCATCATAACGAAACTGTCCATAATAATCACATAGTAATTGTATTTCAGGAACATCCACAAGCACCTCACAACTGACAATGCCGTGATTTAAAATATCAAGTAGTAATAAAGAATCCTGGAAGTCTTGAATAGATTGTTTTAAATTCGTTTTGGTTTCTCTGATATAACTATTCGTGTATTTCATCTGGGAACTAAACTTTCGTAGATTCATTAAATTAAATTTATCCATAGCTGCATTGCGGGACTGGCCCCCGATACGAACTATTTTCTGAGTAACATTAGATATTCCTTCAAGAAATTGGTCTAATGCGTGATTAGTATAACATATGACGAGCATAAGGCAGCCGTTATAAGATTCGACATTCTGTAGGAGAGCTTTCGCTACATTCAAGCCCACATAAGTTTTGCCTGTACCTGGTGGACCCTGTATAACAGCAAACTCATGCGTGAGTGCCAATTTGTAAGCTTCATACTGACTTTCGTTAAATTTTAGTTGCTCTTTCGTTGGCCATATCTCAGGATTTAAAACTGGGAATTTTAAATTATTTATCACAAATTGGGTTTCATCTGTTAAATATGCAGGTTTATTGGTGGCCGGCTGAAAAATAACAACAAATAAATTAATCATTGTGTATAATAAGTCTTTATCATCATCACCATCATCATCGGAGTGATAATCCCGGTTGCATCCAAAACTGGCACTTTGGAGTGTGTGGTCCTCTCTTCTCCTTTCCAAGAATTAATTTTCATTAATCAGCAAGTGTTCCGGTTTGCTGGTGAAGTTAGCTAGGTCCTCGAAGATGTTTGTGGGGCTTAATACACTTGGTTATGTACAATTCGCGAGTTTACCTCTAAAACCTTAGCCATTTCTAACAAAAAAATTGTAAGGAATAACAGTAGTAGACAGCAGTGTTGGGCAAATTTTAATTGCAATTAAAATTAACCGACTACTGTCATAAAAATCGAAACAAGTTTGACAGCAGGCAGTGCTCATTAAGTTTTCTTTCGGTATGTGATTGGCAATAGGGTACAGCCTGCTGTCAAAGTTATTTCGATCTTTTAGAAAGCAGTCGGATTTACTTTAACACTGGTAGATAGAAACAGAATTAGATGTAGTAAAAAAAGAGTGATGTACTTTCATAATAACCTTTTAGACGTGGCTCAAACACAAACAGGGAATAAATATTTAATACTCGGTGACTTTAATGTACCTTATATCATTTGATTGATAATGATGGTAAGGGTGGTTCACTCCACTTACATTGTTGGCCGAATTCAAGAGAACTTTTTAATACAATTTGAGTGTATGTAATTTACTGCAATATCATAGTTATGTAAATTCTAACAACCAAGATACTAGATTTAATACTATCGAACTATCAAATCTCAGTCTCGTTTTGCACGGACCAACTAGTAGCTGAAAACGCTCATCATGTACCTAGCTATCTGTATATCCGTGGACGTTGATGAGCCCCTAAATATTCCTAAATATTAGCAGTGCACGTTCACGCGGTAACCGGACCCTATTTATTTCAACTATGCCTTGGCCAATAGCTCTCTAACAAGAATAAATGTCATTAGGAATATGGTTGTAGTTTTTGCCTCAAAATTAGCATTCGATGACCATGTGGATAGTATTGTCAAAAGGCCGCTAAAGTTTTGGAATTTGTTCTTAGAATCTCAGTCGACTTCAAGAATATCAAAACAATTACAATATTTTATTGTGCTTTTCTTCGCAGTTACCTTGAACATTGCTCGCAGGTATGGAATCCTGTTTATGATATTTATATTGATAGACTGGAAGCAATCCAAACAGAATCCAAGTTACATCGAATTCAGATCCTGTACCTATTTACCTAACTATTTTTAGCAGAGGTAGGCAATTCCACATTCTCCCATTATACGAACGTAGAAATATAGCTGATTTGACTCAGGGTGTATCGAGTGTACAATTCACTATGCCATGAGTACGATTTAGATTTATTTTTCACCAGCACTAACCAACTCGTGAAGTCAAGTTGCGCAAGAATTTTTTTGACTAAGTGTAATGCGATTATCAAAATAACTTTTCTTTTAACCGGTCACATGTTGGTCCAATAGCCATTCATCAAGAATTGAATCATTTTTCTTTTCTTTTATATCTTGTATAAAATTATGATATACGTATATATCATTAAATATGTAATATTATATTATACGTAACTATTGCATGCTAGGTCTAGGGCTAGACGGTAGGTCTTGTATACATCATAACAACTGCTATATGCGAAAACTTGCAATTAGTTATTTTATACATATAACAATTGTTTCTAATTTGTTTTCTAGCTGTAAGTTTATCTGAAAAAATAAAATAAATAAAGTACCTACGTACATTAACTTTAACGATGTATTGCTGCAATGGCAAGTGTATCGGAAATGTAGGCTCCTGGAGAGCCTTCAATATGTGAAGGTATGGCTCATAGTAAACTTCGCTTTCTATCATCGTGTACCAACCTTCTTGCTGGATACTACCTCCATTACTTGAATCAATTATTGACACTGCCAGCTGCAAATAAAATGGGATAGCTACATGTAAACGTTTTTCAGTAAATAATTTCCAGTAAGAAATGAGCGTCTCCGAGAACACAATCTAGGGCTTCGATTCTGAAACGAACACTTTTTTTTTATACAACTTAGGTGGCAGACAAGCACACGGCCCACCTGATGGAAAGTGGTTACCATGACCTATGAACGTGTGTAACACCAGTGGAGTCACATCCGTGCTGCCGACCCTGTAAGAACAGAGATTTTATGCCGTCAGTGTAGAGGACAAAGCAGAACAAGCCTTTGGTCGTCCCACTGACAGCTTTAGCAGCTGCTAAAAGTCCATTTCATTTCAGACTTTAAATCAATGACGTTAAAGTTAGAAATTAAAATGCTTTTTGCAGAGAGAATGAAAAAGTGTAATGAAAGTCTTTTCATTTAATTTTCGACTTTATGCTTTAGAAATAAAGTCTAAAATTTAGTGTCATTTTTGCAATGTATGTATTAGGACAGTGGTTTTGCTTTAGTAGAATCGAGGGCCTGGTAGCAGCACACTGGGAACGTAAAATTTAATTGTAGATGTACCGTTTACTCGATAGAAGAACACAATTAAGTTATGAACTTGAAATTTG
This sequence comes from Eilema griseolum, assembly GCA_963662185.1. Classification (NCBI taxonomy): domain Eukaryota; kingdom Metazoa; phylum Arthropoda; class Insecta; order Lepidoptera; family Erebidae; genus Eilema; species Eilema griseolum. The sequence continues at coordinate 10,645,158 of OY759241.1, read as the reverse complement.
GCAGGTAGGTATGCCTTTTAGGGTGTAGACATCTACTAAGAATAGATTTTACGATACTCCACCCATTAAGTTATGTGTTGTTCTAAGTTGCTCTTTAACTATCTATACTATATGTTCGGATGATTAGATACGTATCTATAGATTCATATAACTATGCATGTCATTCAGATCGTTGGTTTACTTAAGTAGTGTAAATAAATCCATTGAAGCTAACACACGTCTCTTTTACTGCATTTTCTGTAGCAAAGTAAAATCAACCTTATTGCACTCATCATATGGTCCAAACGAACCGGATTAGTAAATTGTTGCAAAAAATACGTCGGCCGCTCGAAGACAAAAGAACTGCATTCCTGCGCGATAAGAACCGGGCGCATAATAGCCGAGATTGAAAAGTTTTATAAAATCACAACTTAACGACTACGATATTATCAAATGAACTTCGTGATTTTTGGGTCAAAATATATAGTTTAAAGGTTACTTTTTACGAAAATGAGTACCACAAGTACCCAGTTACTGGATGTTTTGGAAGAAATTGCTGGGAAAATGCAAAAAGCGCAAGTAAACTTGAAAAAATGTCCTAAAGCAAGATTAACAAAGGGATACATTGAAACTAGGTTGCAATGCATTGAAGAATACTGGCAGTCCTTTAAAAGTACGCATCAAGAACTTGTGAAGTGTACACCGAAAGAACAACGTACGAACATTCCATATTTTGTAAACGAAGATTACTACGTGATTGAAGATTTGTACATTTGTTTACACGGTGATTTAAAGGATATGCTATCTGCATTGGCATTAAGAACTAAAGATACCGTGAGTACTATCCCGACTGAAGTTATACTACCTAAAATTCATCTTCCCGTGTTTAATGGTAAATACGAAGATTGGCCTACTTATCATGATTTGTTTATATCACTAGTCCGTACGAATAAGTCGTTGAGTATGGTACAGAAATTACAATATTTGAAATCAAGTATTACGGGTGAAGCTGAAACTTTGTTAAAAAACGTGAAAATTACTGAAAGCAATTACGAGCAAGCATGGGACATATTGAAGCACCGCTTTGGGAATAAGCGAGTTATTGTAAAAACCCTTTTCAAACGACTTACCGAACAGAAAGTTATTAAGACACCGACAGCAAGCCAGATAAAATCCTTACTAGACACTACCACAGAATGTTTACATAGTCTACGAAATCTGGACATATCTACCGAGACTTGGGACCCCATCATTATATTTTTGGTAGTTCAAAAATTAGATACTGAGACCCATAAGGATTGGGAGGAGCATTCATACACTCAGGAGTCTGATAAACTGCCTACCTGGAATGAATTCGTTATATTTTTGGAGTGCAAGTTTCGTACGTTGGAGTCGACTACACCTACTAGTTCTACAGCCGTCACAAGGGAAAAGGCTACCAAGGAGAAGCTCTGTCATGTTTCTGCGACCGCACCTGTGAAGACGTGTATGATGTGCAAAGAAGATCACAAGCTTTGCCATTGTAAAGATTTTATAAAGCTTCAACCTATAGAAAGAAGTGAGTTTGTACGAAATAATCGCCTGTGCTACAATTGTCTGATACCCGGGCACACCACCTGGAAGTGTCGAGTACCTGTTCATTGCCGCGTATGTAAACGACGTCACCACTCGCTGCTACACGAGTTTAGAAGTACCAAGCAATCAGACAATTCACAAACTCAAGACAGCCATGTCGAAGGTAAAGAGAAGGAGAAGAAAGATGAGGTCTCAGACGTCGCAATATCCTCACACTTTGCAGCAAAGAAGTCTACAGCCTTGCTGGCAACGGCATTGGTTTATGTAAGAGATAGTAATGGATTGACTACAGTATTGCGCGCCTTAATTGATCAAGGATCTCATGAAAGTTTCATTAGTGAAAGAGCAGCACAGAAGTTAAAGGTGAAACGAAAGTCAAGCAAGGGTACAGTTACAGCAGTTGGAGGGATACAAACACAGATAAATCACGTTATTGAGTTTGATCTTTTTTCAAGATGTGATGAAGATTTCAACATATTCATGAAGGCATATGTAATACCCACCAAGATAACCTCCAACTTGCCTCTAAGACATTTCACCTACAATATCGAAGCCTGGCCACATTTGCAAGGACTCACCCTGGCCGATCCAAGTTACAATACACCAGGGCGAGTAGATCTTTTGTTAGGTGTCAAGGTATATGACACAATATTAAGAGATGGTCTGGTTAAAGGTCACCTAGGCTCCCCAACTGCTCAAAACACAAGCCTAGGATGGATTCTTTTTGGAAAGGTGGAAGAAAGCACTTCCTCAGAAGACATTACTGTTATGCATCATCATATGAATATAGAAGATATGTTGAAATCCTTTTGGGAAGTAGAAGAAGACAGTAAGAATAAACTAACACAAGATGAAGAATTATGTGAGAAAATATATAAAGAAACATATACAAGAAATTCTGAAGGAAGATACGTGGTAAAATTACCATTTAAGGCTGAAAATCCTAAATCACCTGAAGGGTATACAAGGGATATAGCACTAAGAAGATACATGCAACTTGAACGACGTTTAGAAAATGACCAAAACTTAAGGACAGAATACACGAGAGTAATGAAGGAGTATATTGATTTGAATCACATGGAAGAAGTTCCATCACATGAAATAGAAAACCCTGCAGTATACTTACCTCATCATCCAGTCCTTAAGGAGAGTAGTGAAACCACGAAGGTGAGAGTGGTGTTCAACGCATCGTCTAAGGGTTGTAATAATATATCTCTGAATGAAGAATTACTTATAGGACCCCAATTGCAGGAAGATATGAGATATTTAGTAATGAGATGGAGAATGAAGCCTATTTGTTTCGGAGCAGACATCGAAAAGATGTATCGGATGATATTAGTAACAAGGGTGGATACAGATTATCAGCGTATACTCTGGCGACATGATGTCAATGAACCAATTAAAGACTACCGCCTATTAAGAGTCACCTTTGGTACTGCTCCAGCACCGTACCTAGCCGTTAAGACTCTCCACCAGTTAGCAGAAGACGAAGGCTCAGATTACCCATCTGCAACTGCAATAATCAAAGAAGACTTTTTCATGGATGATATGCTTTCTGGTGAAGATACGGTGGAGAAAGCTATAGAGTTGGCAAAAAATGTCAGCGATATTTTACAAAAGGGAGGTTTCACGCTGCAGATGTGGTCGTCAAACAGCGTAGAATTTCTGAAACAATTCGATTCATCACATCGTAGTAAGCAAGTTGCAATAGATATGAAGTTGCACGGTACAGTTCGAACACTTGGTTTATTCTGGAACATGGGAAAGGATACAATACATTACCATTTAGATTATACACTGAAAATGGAAGCGATCACTAAGAGGAAGATATTGGCTGACATACATCGCCTATTTGACCCACTGGGATGGCTGGCTCCTGCTATTGTACCTGCAAAGATGTTGATTCAGAAGTTGTGGTTAAATCATAGTGCTTGGGATGATGAAATAGGTCCTGAAACAGAAAAGGAGTGGATTAGTATACGACAAAGCTTTACACATTTGAAGGATATAGAAATACAAAGATGGCTGCAATGTTCAAGCAAAGACATTAAAAGCGTTACGGTTCATGGATACTGTGACGCTTCTAACAAAGCATATGGAGCAGTTGCTTACCTGAGAGTACTGGGAGATGATCTTCAATACAAAACGTCCATAATTGCTGCAAAATCAAGAGTAGCACCTGTAAAACCGATGTCACTACCACGACTTGAACTGTGTGGTGCTGTACTTCTTGCAAAATTATTGAAACAGATAAGCGAAGCAATGCGAATTCCTACCAGTCAAATATACTCGTGGACAGATTCCACAATAGTTCTATCCTGGTTGCAAGGAGATCCTACTAGATGGCAGACCTTTGTGAGGAACAGAGTCATTACAATTATCGATAATATCGGCAGTAATTGGTTTCACGTGGATTCAAAGAATAACCCTGCTGACGTTGTATCACGAGGTATGCTGCTACCAGAGTTAAAGAAGTGTCAATTATGGTGGGAAGGGCCAGAATGGCTGAAACAAGAAGAAATAGCATTTAAAAATATAAATACAACAACAGATTTGGAAATAAAACGGAATATAAGTGTGAACGTCGTAACAAATCAGATTATGGAGGAGAAACCGTGGTCTACCCGCTTTGAGGTCTGTGACACGCTGATTGAGTTGATGGGAGCTGTGACATACTGCAGACAATACTTAAACCTGAAAAAAGAAAGAACACAAATTAATTTGACAACAGAAGAGCTACAACTTTCATTACATAAATGTATACAGATAGCACAAAGAGAGTGTTTTGAAGAGGACTTAGAAGACTTAAGAAATAAAGGAAGGGTTAAGAACATAAGTCGACTGAAGTCTCTCAACCCATATTTAGATCGAAATTATATACTCAGGGTGGGTGGAAGAATTCAACATTCCTGTTTAAGCGATGATAGAAAACACCCTATAATTCTAAGTGATAAAGGATACTTGACGAAATTAATTGTTGCTGATGCACATATCGCAACATTTCATGGAGGCGTACAATTAATGATTAATTACATTCGATCTAAATATTGGATATTAAAATGTAAGCTATTAGTAAAAACTGAAATACACAAATGTCTAATCTGTGCTAAACAGCGTGCAAGTGTCAGAACCCAGTTAATGGGAGACTTACCTAAGGAAAGAGTAACACCTGCTCGTCCTTTTTTACATTATGGTGTCGATTTCGCTGGCCCGTACAACATTCTCATGTCCAGAGGAAGAGGTGCTAAAACTATTAAAGGTTATATCGCCTTATTTATATGTATGTCAACAAAGGCCGTACATCTGGAGCTGGTTGGAGACTTGACATCAGAAGCCTTTATTGGAGCCTTTCGGCGGTTCGTTGCACGTCGAGGAAGATGCGCTCACATGTGGAGTGACCAAGGTCGGAATTTCATTGGCGCCAATAAAGATCTTCAAGAAGCCTGGAGGGCAGCCAGATTAGAATTCGAAGGTGACATCATAGAAACTCTGGCTAAGGACGGCACACAGTGGCATTTTATACCAGCGTATAGTCCGAATTTTGGAGGCCTTTGGGAGGCCGGCATAAAATCCACAAAGTATCATCTGAAACGAGTTTTAAACGGACACATGACCTTTGAAGAATTCAGTACACTTTTATGCCAGATTGAAGCGTGTCTGAATTCACGTCCTTTATGTCCGATAGATAGTTCAGATACGGAGAACCTGAATGTACTAACTCCGGGTCACTTTTTAATCGGAGAAGCGCCTATTACTCTACCTTCACCCAGTTTGCAAAACGTTCTAGTAAGCAATTTAACAAGATGGCGTCATACTCAAAAGATATTGAACGATTTTTGGAGGCGCTGGCAGGATGAGTACTTATCTAGACTTCAACAACGACCGAAGTGGTTAAAAAAAACTGAAGAATATGAGATTGGACAGATAGTGCTCATAAAGAGTGATAATGCTCAACCAGGCAAATGGCCTCTTGGCCGCATCGTAGATAAACACCCTGGCCCTGATGCAGTTACCAGAGTCTACAGTGTGAAGAGCGGTAGTAGTATAGTTAAGCGATCTGTTAGTAAATTATGTCTTTTGCCTGTAGATATCAAAGTTTAAGTAAAATAGGTAGTAGTCTGAGTTCCAAGTATCAAATGCATGTATAATGCTTAATAATCATTAACTATCTATTCGATTGATTTACAATTTGTTATAGTTTTGACTATTATACAATTTTGTATCTAGTTTAGCGAGTAATTTGTATAGTTGAATGTTATTTTGTGAATTTGCACGATGTTTTTAAAGAACTAGCCGTTCTTTGGTGGGCGGTATGTTCGGATGATTAGATACGTATCTATAGATTCATATAACTATGCATGTCATTCAGATCGTTGGTTTACTTAAGTAGTGTAAATAAATCCATTGAAGCTAACACACGTCTCTTTTACTGCATTTTCTGTAGCAAAGTAAAATCAACCTTATTGCACTCATCACTATATAATATTATAAAGAGGAAAGATTTGTATTTTTGTATGTAACGAATAAACTCAGAAAGTACTGCACCGATTTTAATAATTCTTTTTTCATTAGAAAGCTACATTCTTCGTGAGTAACATAGGCTACTTTTTATCCCGAGATTCCCATGGGATCAGGATTTACGCGGGTGAAACCGCGGCGCGGTGCTAGTATAGGATAACTAGGTTATAATATTGGTACTTGGTAGGTAAATTTTCAAATTCATCTGACGTTCTGAAGTGCTCAAAAATTACGATCATACGAAGCTAATAGAAACGTGGATAAATAATCAATTTAGTGTTTTAATTAAGTAGTTTCTGCAACATAGGTTAGTTACCTTGCCTGTAGACAGAAGCAAATTATCCCGATCTAAGATGGTAGCGACTATAAATTCGCTTAGGTTATTCTTAGTAAACAATACCAGGGAGCCAAAGAGTAATCTCTTGCTGTGAGCCCAGTTGATTCTTTTTAAATACTTGTTACTTTCAATGTCGATTTGTACCAGCGTTCCAACTTTCAAATTGTTAATATAAGGTCCAACAAATTTTACATTACGAAAAACGCTGAAATAGAAATATAATATGTTTTATAGGGTTCCTTAATGATTTGTTAAATAAATAAAAAGACAATTATCTTACCGAACGTGATCATATTTGCCTTTAGCTGGATCTGCCAGGTACTGATCTGTACAAAAAAAGTAGTTTAAAACTCCTCGAGCTTCACATCACTGAACTTCAGCATGAGGTGGGCCGTAGGTACGTCTTATTCAAACAGCCGTACAGTGAACTGGGTGACCTTGCCATGGCTTGTAACGTTGACGACCCCGGTGTATTGATGAGGATAAAATCTTCCATCACTTAATAGAGAGCTACACGTAGTAGCAAGATGCTGTCAATCAACCCAACAGCTCGCCATCAGTTTGTCGTGCGTCCTTAAATACTTCACGGACTTCAGCTACTGGCAATAAACCTTTCATACGAACCCGCCTTGACAGCCTCTGTAGCGTGGTGGTAATGGTTCGATACCCACTCAGTGCAATTATTTGTATGCATGAATATATTTGCATTGGTCAGGGCCTGCCTCGGAGAGCCAGTTAAGCCGACAGTCCCGGCTCTCATACAAACATATATGGCAGTTGATACGTGTAGTTGGGAAATTTTATAGACTAAATTCGCATCATTGGGAATCCCGAGATCACGAACACCCTAGAACCTTTACAGATGCGTAGAGATGTTGCGTCCATGGCTGTATTTTACAGTCTGTACCATGGGGAGTGTTCTGATGAGCTCTTCCAATTAGTTCCACCCTCCCCTTTCCTACACAGGACAACACGTGCAGGTCATAGATGTCATCCGCACACAGTGCAGAACATACGATCAAGAACCAAGTGGTTCGAAGACTCTTTCCTCTGTCGCACCATTAAGGCCTGGAATTCATTACCAGCTCACGTGTTTCCTTCTTCCTACAGTCCCGGGTCCTTTAAGCGGGGCGTGAAAAAGCACATGAGGAGGCCGTCAAGCTGAGTGTCACCATTGTCACACGGTATGTGTAAGTAATGGTGACCATCTTTTCTGGGACTTTGCCTTCAGCTTACCATCAGGCAAGGCGAAGTCTAATTGACGTATTCTATATATAAAAAATAAAAGTAACAGCAATACTTAGATATCGCCAATGGGTTATGGAGGTCAGATGGCCGTCTCTTCACGGAAAATATCGAAGATCAGCCGAGCCCGCAGTTAAATTTGGAGAAGCGGACCCCAGACTCTGAGGAGAAAAGCTTCGAATGTGACTGGGATGAACGCTAGGATGAAGTAGACAAGCCCCTCTAGTATTGCAGGAATTAAAATACACTCACTGACGCCTACTCTGATCGGTCCAAAACAGTCTTCTCTCAGCAGTCTGAACTGAACGTCTAAATAATGGTCAACGTCGGAGTACGCGCCATCGACGATGTTCGGACGTAAGAACGGCTGAGCGTCAAATAAATCTTCTCGAGTTGGTATCACACTAAGCTCACGAAAGTCATTAGGTGGTTTCATGTCAACATCACTGTTCTCACGATTTGCAGTTTCAATCTACGGTCATAAAAATATTTTTTTTTACAGACATCATTAACTATTATCCATAATAATATTATAACTGCGAAAAGTAACACTGCATGTCTGTCTGTCTGTCTTTTTTTTTAACCCCCGACGCAAAAACGACGCGGTGTTATAAGTTGGACGTGTCTGTGTGTGTGTTTGTCTGTCTGTGGCATCGTAGCTCTTGAATGGATGAACTGATTTGACTGATGTTTAAAATGTGTTTAATAAAAAATTAATTAAAAATTTAAAAACTCTCAAAAATTCGAAAAGAAATTGTGTTAGTTAGCCCTATAACTTTGATATACCTAGTAATACATATTTTGAGGTCAGCCTTGTTATGTCAGAGGACTCTAACTGGTAGAGCACTACGTCATATTATCGGAACGATCCAAGGTCCCCCCGACAATGACAACGCTTGCATCAAAATATGTATTACTAGTTAAATCAAAGTTATAGGGCTAACTAACACAACTTATTTTCGACTTTTTGAGGGTTGCTTTTTGTGACGGGGATTTTTTATACCATTTAGGTGGCAGACAAACACACAGCCCACCTGATAGAAATTGGTCCCCGTGGCCTATGGAAGCGCATAGCACCAGAGGAGTCACACTCGCGCTGACGACCCTGTAAGCACAGAGTTTCTGTGCCGTCAGTGTAGAAAACAAAGCAGGACAAACCTTTAGTCTTTCCACTGACAGCACAAACTCTCCAGTGAGCTCTGTCTACAATACTCACCGCTGGGAACACAATAGTCGAACAAACACCTACCAAAGTCTCATCTCTACCTCCTATTAAAACTGTCTATCGGTGTGTTACGCTTTTACCCCTGAAACGATTGTGTTGAAATTTGGAATAGGGATGGATTAGACCTTGAGAAAGGACATAGGCTATGTTTTATCGCGATAGCCGACACCTAGCTGGTGTGAAATATAATAACTATATCTAGTTCAAGCACCTTTTGCCATAAAATACCGGTGTAACTTGTCACGGGCAAAGCCAAGTGGGTCGGTTCTTTAAAAATGGTAGAGGGGTGTTGGAATAGTAGATGTTGTGAGGAACCGCCAAACAATTTTTCTTTGAATTTATGTGACATTAACTTTCTTACTGGTCCTAGGTCAGACTACACAGACTATTGGCATTATGCCGATATAACCTCCCTTACCGGCAAAAAAGAGACAAAAATAGACTACTGGTGTTATGAACTGAATGTAACCTAATTATTGATACACATTTTTTACCGTGATAGCCTAGTGGTATGGGTAAAGGACTGCTGAGACAGTCTCGGGTTCGATCCCAGGCTTTACCATGGCACAGACCAATGACTTTTCAATGCTTTTCGAATTTATGTGTGTATTTATCGCAGGTTTATAAGTGCCCGGTTAATGGTAATAGGCTCGCCACCTATTACATTGGGACCTAAACATAAAATGGCGAAATGTGGGTGCTAGCACCTCTGCCTACCCCTTCGGGGATATAGGCGTGAGTTAATGTTATGTTATGTTTTTTTGTATTTAACATTATATTAGGATGAACATCAGACATGAACCTTACCTTATCAGAGTAATTTATTAACTTATTTCTTACATCCTCCAGTCTCAAAAAGTCCACCTCATGTAACACGAATGCGTGTCTTTGATTTAGACATTCTAAACAAGTTTTAGAAATATTTTCTATTAATGCTCTACATTTTCTTACAGCAGTAGCGGGAAATATATCCATTATATATTTGCAGAAAGTAATGAAGTTCTTCCAAAATGTATTTTGATCTTTCCAATACATATTATTTTGTGATTTATTCATGGTATAGGGTAAATCTATTAAGTAATTCCGCAAACATGTAATAAATTTGGAATTACACACATCCAAAAGCAATGTGGAACTCATTTCTTCAAATGGTGATTGAGATACTTTCGCTAAGACTTCAAACATCAGTGCGAAAACGTCGAGGGTATGAATAGGCGAGTTTAAGAGATCCATAAATCCTTTTTTGTGTTCATTTACTTTTAGAACTACTTCTGATGTATTTTTCATTTTTGCTAAGATCTCCAAAGTTACAATACCCATAAATTGAGATCGGTTACTTAGTTGGTTGCGTGTAGTGTTTAAGAATTGGCTCCCATGCAGCCTAGAACTTGACGGACCTAAAATAAACAATGTAACAAGCATAAATTACGAAAACTTTTGTGTACACGTATCGTCAAAGTTCTAATCCCAAATTCTATAAAGTCGATGCCAAGCCATTCGCTTGGGTGACATAAATCGTGATTCTTCATAGAAAAAATTATCTTTTTTTACGTGCGGAAAATCCTCACATTTACCCCCACCACCGGAGTCGGTGGGAGAGGTTATGTCGGACTCGAACCGACTAAAACGCACAACGCTTGTGGGTCGTTTTTGGTTGCCGAAGATGAGGTAAAAAGGCATATCCCTCGCACCCCGGCCGACCCAGGGCCATCTCTCACGATCTGGCCCTCTCCTCGGGTGTGTGGGGACTACAGAGTACCCAACTCGTCCCCGGAAACGGGGAGGCATGCAGGGCGCGCCGCCACCGCGGTCTACTTCTGCAAGGGTGACAGGCGGCTCCTCCCGTCACCCCCAAGTCTGCGCTCATGGGGGGCGGATGTCATTCATCGACTTCCGACGATCGAGTTGCCTCAGTACGCGGGCAGCTTGGGTTGCGATCCTTCGTCGCTCCCGCTGCCGCATTACTTGCGCGCCTCCCTGTTTTCCGGGGTCGAGTTGGGGACTCTGTAGTCCCCACACACCCGAGGAGAGGGCCAGATCGTGAGAGATGGCCCTGGGTCGGCCGGGGTGCGAGGGATATGCCTGTCAATCTCACCTTCGGCAACCAAAACGACCAACAGGCGGCGTGCATTTTAGTCGGTTCGAGTCCGACATGACTTCCTCCACCGGCTCCGGTGGGGAGGTATCTGTGGGGATTATGCGCACGTAAAAAAAAAGTACGCGGGCAGCTTGGCTTGCGAACATACTTCGCTCCCGCAGCAGAAAAAAAAATTACCTGAGTTGTAGAATGACTGTTGTGATGATCTGTTATACACGGGACGCCTCCATGTATCACCTTCATTTTTACGTTGTGTTTTTAAATATTTCTTGGGCCGCGAAGGTCCTGAAAATGTATAGAAGAATATTTTATCTCTATATTCGTAACACGTAGGTACAATCTCAATATACACTGAGCTCAATCTTTGCGTATTAAGTTATCTTTGCTTTGGGTCAAGAATCTCAGACATCGGCTCCTTATCCTGATCCAAGGCAGGTTCACCAACTACTCTTCCCGTTTTCCTGCATAGCACCTGGGTATTTGGTACCTATAAGAGAGACTGCCGCAACGTTTCTCAAACCAAGTCTCCATTTCGAGTCTTACGGCATACCTCATCTATAACGATGTGTCCTAATAAAGAGGTAGGTAGGTACTTACCTGCGTCAATATCAAGCTATAGTTACTAAGAATTGGATCTTTATTACGTAGGTACTAGTTAGTATAGGTGTACCAGAATCTCATGGCAAATTGGAAAATAAAAATTTGATAGTGAGGTGAAATGTGGGTGGATAAAGGCGTGATTATACAATATATATCAGACAATAACTTGATATAGTAAGCATGGTATATACAAGCATTTTCACAGTGAAAAATAGTGCACCCTCACCATAGTTTTGAATTTATTTGAATTCTGAGCTTGTCTTATGTTTACTGGTAGTTTATCCCACAGACGAATTGCCGTAACTGAGAAAAAATTGTCGTAAAATGTTGTTTTATGCGACGGCATCCTTAGCCTTATGTTATATGATGACCTTAGATGTCTCGAATGAGTATCATGTAGAAACTCAAAACGTCTCTTAAGGTAACACGGAGTTGTAGCGCGTAATGCAAATGTATGGAGTGCAAGAAAATTCGCATATATCTTGGTTTGCGTTGCGCTTACATAGAATAATATATAAAAAGCCAACTATACTATATATGTTTTTTATATAGAACACGTCAATTAGACTTCGCCTTGCCTGATGGTAAGCTGAAGGCAAAGTCCCAGAAAAGAGGGTCACCATTACTTACACATACCGTGTGACAATGGTGACACTCAGCTTGACGGCCTCGTCATATGCTTTTTCACGCCCCGCTTAAAGGACCCGGGACTGTAGGAAGAAGGAAACACGTGAGCTGGTAATAAATTCCAGGCCTTAATGGTGCGACAGAGGAAAGACACAGGGACACGGAGGAATATAGAATTTAAATTAAACAAAACTTATAATGTGTCATGGAATTCCTCCGCATACGTTAAAATTAAATATCCAATAATATCTGCAGAACAAATAATAAAATGATAGTATCTGTAGTCACTGCAGCTATATCATCATCATCATTCTCCTCTAGAAGTTGTAATATTTGTGACAAAGAATAAAACTCTATGTAATAGTATCAAAATGGTACAGCCCAACTTACTGGCCAACTCGCCACATAGGATATCCATTCCAAAGGAATAAAATATTTGACAATTTTGGCAATTTCCTATGGACTTTGCATCCCTACCAGACCCGTACGCATATGCGTGTTATGTCTTCTAAAAAGTAAGAGTAGTATCTCTTCTTCTTTTTCTTCTTATTTTATTCAAATGGCTCCTTGCATCGGTTATATAAATACCGATGATTCTGCCAACCTCAAGGGTAGAGTAGATTTAATCGTTTATAGAGGTCTCTAGGAGTAGTAGGTACCTCTATGTACCTACTCGTATAATTTGGCATAATGACATAACGTTGCCATATAAAAATTATAGATAGATAGATAATACTTTATTTGTACACCAATACATTTACAGCAGAGACAAGTAGACAAGTAGCATGCATATATAGTTTAATGTACAATGGGCGGCGTTCGAAGCGATTCTAGCGATTTCTAGACAACCTTGGGATTCCTTTTTTAAAATCGTGCCATAAGATTCTGGTAGACCTATAGGTATCACATTAAAATATGTTGTAGGTAAGTACCTACCTTATAGGAGTAGCTACTTCTATAAGGTACCTACAACCTACAACATATTTTAGTACCTAGCTAGGAAGGGCATCATATAATTATGTTATAGTTATAAAAAAAAATGCCTTACCCATGAATTTCAGTAGGTACCTACCTAAGTCAAATTGATGTTATGAGTTAATTGGAGAGCGGAAGTCGGGCTCCCAAGTAGGTAGGTCTGGCTGAATAATAACATTTTATAATAACCAATTCGGTAATTACCTATAAGAAGGCCACACTAAACTTCTTAGAAAATAATACAATCATCATTTATCAGCTCGTGTACAAGTACAGGATTAAATGCTTCATAATGAATTCACATACACAGGTAGGTACTAATCTTTAAGACTACGATTTTGGTCCGCGGCAGTTGCGCGCCTGGCGCGCCTCCCCGTTTCCGGGGACGAGTTGGGGACTCTTTAGTCCCCACACCCGAGAAGAGGGCCAGATCGTGAGAGATGGCCCTGGTTCGGTCGGGGTGCGAGGGATATGCCTGTCAACCACACCTTCGGCAACCAAAGCGACCGACAGGCGGCGTGCGTTTTAGTCGGTTCCAGTCCGACATAACCTCCTCCACCGGCTCCGGTGGGGAGGTAGCCGTGGGGATTTTTCGCACGTAAATAAAAAAAAAGACTACGATTTTGGCATATTTTGATATTATTATTGACTGTCTCTGTGGCGACGCGACGGCGTGGCAGTATTGAACTCGACTGTTACGCATACGAATCGAACCCGCGCCGGGTTCGATTCTCTATTGACATTAGTCTGGTCGTGTTTCGTAGAACACATCGGACCCGGATTTCATACGAACATCTATGACACCATCGTTACGGGTGGGTAGTAGGAACCCTAAAAGTTCAAAACTAATCCAACTGCAATACTTCGATATAGCCTATGGATTGTGGAGGTCAGAAGGCAGTGGCTTCACGGAAAACATTCAAGACCAGTCATACCCGCAGTTAGACTAGAAAAAGTATTGATTTATCTGTGAGAAAAAGCGAACTCCAGACTGAAGGGAAAGCTTCGGATGCGACTGGCGTTAACGCTAGGTAGAAGAAGAATTGTGATTTATTATTATATGACGGTTCTACATTAGATAATGTTGACATAAGCCCACAAAGGAAACTGATTCATGAAACGTGATAAAACGGTATTAGTAGGTACCTACCTAAGTGTAGGTCTGTACCACAGTTATAATATAATAATAATATCTATACAGTATTCTAACTTCATATAAACGGACGAAACGCGTTCCATACCTACGCGCTTCGATAGTGGCATGCGCAGGGCACGCAGCCAGTCTGAATCAGCTGGATTGTCCCGCAGCGATGAACGGACGGTGTGTCGTTTTTTGAATAGTGACCGCGATTGTTTTTTGGGTAGGTAAGTAGGTACCTACGTAATTTGCGTCTTTTGAATGGATGTTCTTATCTCCTCCCGAAAGATAAGACCTGGATTAATAAATAAATTGAATAAACTCCATTCGGTTAGGTACCTATTTAACTAAACATAAACAATGTTGATGTGTCTATTTAATGTGTTTTATTAAAAACCTCAGTTTATACATATTTTTCTGTTTAGAAACTTATTTTGAAGACTAAAAACCGATATCCAACTACTAGTTAGTTAGTTAGCCTAGTTCAATTGTTTAATATGTGTTTTTATAAAAAGTCGCTTCAAAACATAATTCCCTAACCGAATGGAGTATAGGTTCATGAATCATGACACGGCAGGTACTTACCTACCTACGTCACCTATTGGCCGCTTGTCGCGCACGCGGCGAAACCGGTTTATTCCTGCGCGTTGTCAAGGAATGCAAAATACCTACCTGCTTCCAAATAGTCATCGTTGTTCATCTTTCACGTCTTCCTAATTTCACCTGAAATGGATAAGACTCAGTTTGAGTACAATCACAGTAGGTAACATTAAGCCGGCTGGGCCGGGTGCGAGGGTTATGCGTCCGACAATCTCACCTCCGGCAACTTACGACCCTCAGACGGCGTGCGTTTTAGTCGGTTCGAGTCCGACACCTCTCCCAATGGCTCTGGTGTGGGGGGGGGGGGGGGGCATCCGGGGGAATTTTTGCACGATACATAAAATAAGGTAAGGTTAAGGTTTATTAAGGTATGATTTCGACCGCAGACAGCAGCAGCTACGGATATCTGCAGCAGCAGACGCAGAGCATACCATGAAGTAAAATTGAATATGATAATTTAGTTTATTGTTTTAATTTATTGCGGTTTCGCAACGGCGGTTTGCCGTTTATCTGTATCGAGGTTTAACAAGTAATTTTATTTTATTTAATTAGATGCTCAAAATATCGGTACTGGACGCAGGGTGGCTGCAATGCAAAACAAGGGGTCAATTTAGTTTTTTTTTTAATTTTATTATTATATTTCCGCCCAGGGCACGACGGGATTTCCGTACAATTGAGCATTCCGACTGGGGAATTACTTCCGCTTTACAGAGTACCGCGACCATAAGAACTTCATGTTGTGTTTCCTACGGTGAGTAGGGTAGCCAGAGCTCACTGGAGAGTTTGTGTTGTCAGTGGAAAAACTTTTAGGCTTGTCCTGCTTTGTCTTTTACACTGACGGCACTGAAACTCTGTGCTTACAGGGTCGGCAGCACGAGTGTGACTCTTCTGGTGTTACACACGTCCATAAGCCACGGTAACCACTTTCACACATAAGTGGTATAAAAAAAATCTTATAACATTCTCAGACAAATTACGTAAAATAAAATAAATAAATATCACACTACTTACAAACCATAAAAGATATATACCATACCTATATTATTTTAAAGTAGAATTTTACACTAAAAGGCAGGTGTTCGGTACCTCGAGTACCACAACAGTACCCTATCTTCTTTTCTTCGATCCCACGTAATAGGGGGCGTGCCTATTGCCGTTTTCCAGACACTATTGTTGACTCGAGCCATGCATCTGAGGCCGAGTCTGTATATATCTGTCTGATAGTAAATAGCCCTATCGCATAGTCGCCTTGTACGGCACCGCATGGGAAGAGATGAGGTAGTCCAAATTCTACTCTGCCGGGAACTACGCGGCACGCATATATTATATATATTAATATTATTACAATATACTTACAATATTATAATGTCAAATGTCAATAATAAAACAAAATATTCACAGAATACATCCGTGATTATGTCGCGTCGAATAACTCAGCCCGTATCGTTTCCGGCGCAAAGGTGCCCATGATGCTGGCCTCGTTACCTCGTTCGCTTCGTTAATCGCAATGGTCATCCTTTGCCCCAGGAACGAGCCGGAACGGTTATATTTTATCTTAATACTTATTATTTATTATTTACTAGCTTTTACCCGCGGCTCCGCCCGTGTTGATGTCGGTTCCCGGCAATTTTTCTCACCTTTTAAACCTTTCCTAGACCTCCACGAACATTTCAAGACCAAGATAAGATAAATCCGTTCAGCCGTTCTCGAGTTATAGCGAGACTAACGAACAGCAATTGATTTTTATTCATGCATATAGAAGATGTGCGCCTTAGTTATTAAACTCAATATATAGGTTCAATATTTTTGGTCAAAACCAAAAATGTTGAACCTATGAAATATAACTTTGTCTTGTCCCTGTTTCAATACTGCTTATAGGTAGGTATTATACTTACTTATATTTATATTTAGATAAAATTATTATTCATAAAGGCGAATTTCTCATCAAGACGATTCAAATAAGCCCAAACTCGACGAGGTTGTGTTTCTAGTTTCTACACAATAAGGTTGTTTTTTTTTTTATTGCGAAGTTCCTACTTTCCTACTTCCAGTTTCATAATCAAATCAGCACATGTCATCATACTTTGCATTGTCACGCGATTTACACTTGTACACAAACAAAATCTCAACTCAATCATCAAAATCCATAACCGGGAAGTAGATCAAAATTATTATCATGATTTGATGACAAACATCGTGACAAGTACCTAAAACTAAATAAAAGCTAATAATAATAAAAGGTTTGTACATATGTATTAATCAGTATATATCATATCAATGACTGTATGTAGCTATACTGTTATCTATCATTGTTATCATACATTAACAACTTTATTAAACTTTAAATACTCACGCTCCACTGCAACCAAACACCAACCCGACCAAACGAAATTGAAGGATATTCACTGAGGAGGTCTTATACAAACCAATAGGTATATGTATAATACAAGTTCAACTATGTTTGAACGTCATTACAATTTATGCTACGAAACATTTCACAACACAATGAACACTGAACACAATCCTTAATTGCCAATATTCACAACGCGATCACACGACGCGCGAATGTAATGAAACTAAACCAACGAAACGAGACACGAAAGGTATTTTGGTGTTATATACATTTACACTATATAGGTATATACTAGGGGTACTAGCGCTTATAAGTTATCGAGCGTATCTAGAACAAAAAAGGTTATAAGAGAGTATATTATAAGTGGAACTTCACGACATTACGAACAATATCAGTCTATGCCTGGGAAATCCCATTGTTCAAATATTAAGGCACCAGTGTTGCCAACTCCTAGAAATTCGAGTCCCTAGAATAAAAGTCAAAACTCGCTAGAAAATAGTTATTTGCTTGATCTCTGCGACATATGTCAAACTGACATTCCTAGGGTTGTGTCGGATATTTCATGTTGTTGGTAGTAATTACGACGTTACACTATTATCGATTGTAATGTTACATATATGTAATTGGGTTTAATTTAATTATAAACGTTACTAAAATTAAACGATTTTACGAGGGACCTGCGCCATGCTTAAGCCAGATATTTTCATCTTTCAGGTAATCTTAGTCTTATAGAAAGTTGTCTTTACAAAGGTTTTAATTTTTGCTGTCGGGCAAGGACAAGGACCGATTCAGGCAATTTATTACAAAAACGTATGCCTTCCCTCTTAAAATAATCCATAACTTTGCTGAGCCGATAACATGGAAGCAGCAATTGATGTTTATTATTAATACGCGCCTGCATTGGTATGCAGCAATATGTATGTAAAGCTGATGCTTGACACCTTCTACTCGGTACTGGTAGTCGGTATTGAGGCTGGCCGACAATTCCACACTCACGTGGAAACTCTCCGCCTTAGGAGAGACTTCGTTTCGCTGTGTGTGTTCTACCGCCTATGGAACGGTTTGTGCTCAGATGAATTGTTTGACATGATGCCCACAGCAACGTTCTATCGTCGGCAGCTTGAGTGTGACGCCACTGGTGTTGCACACGTCCATAGGCCATGGTAACCACTTCCCATGAGATGGGCCGTGTGCTTGTCTGCCAACTAAGTGGAATTTAAAAAAAATCTGTCTATAATGTTACTTTCTTTCGTAAAATGTGATATATTTTTTCATACCAACATTATATTTTTCAATATTTGGATAGCTACAGTTAAATAAAGTACAGTTAAAAAGTTTTATTTAAAATATTATGGATAGTTTATAGTACGTGGTCAATATGATTCATCGCCCTTTAATAATTAAGTCGGCATTCCCATAAAGTATGAGACATTGATGTCATACGCCACGAAATAAGTCCCTTCGCCGGGGCGTGTCAGTCTGGCAACATTACATGTTACGCGACTATCTGTAATCGTCTTTTTAGTTTACAAGACCTTTCCTTTCATTGTTCAGTTACGAATGTAATAGTTCGTACCTAGTTGAACTGCTGAACAAGTTAAAGGAGTGAAAACTTCAGCCACAGTGTCTTCAGACAGTCTTGAATTACCTCCCAGCAATAGACTTTTTAATGTGATTAGTGGGTTTGAGCTCCTCTGCCGCCGTGGTACCTCATGCTATCCTCCAAGAAAACACAGTGTACATGTTGTGACGAGATTTGGTTCAAATATATGCCAGGGACTATAACAAAAATTCCGAGCTTGATGTCCCTGGACAGAGTTGCATTTTAAATAATAATAATAATAGACGATTGGGTCAAGGGCCAGATACAGACGGCTGCGCTTCTTGATACGGCGCGCATCGTGCGGAAGGACCTTTCTCTGGAGCCCTTACCTTAACTTAGCTTTGTCCCTGTACCCGATATCGGTGGACCACTATTTTTTATATTAAAGGTTTTTTATATGTATTTAAAAATATAATTTATAAGTTGTATATTTTTAACCCCCGATACAAAAACGACAGGGTGTTATAACGCGTGCGTGTGTGTGTGGCATCGTAGCTCCTGAACGGATGGCCCGATTTGGATTTTTTTTTTTGTTTTAAAGGTATATTAGTCGGGAGTGTTCTTAGCTATGTTTGAAAAGAAATCGGTCCAAGATAGCCGCCGCTACAAAATGACCGTACGTACATATTTTTTCTTAACTCCCTCAATATGGGTATCAAATGAAAGAGCTTGACTAGTAGAATACCATGCAATATGACAAATTTCAAATCCAAGATGGCCGCCGCCACAAAATAGCAATTTTCATTTTAGTTCACAATTCTCTCAATATTTGCATCAAATCAAAGAGCTTGACGAGTAGATCAATTTAAAAAGTGTAAAATAAAAACTAAATTAAATATTTAATACAAAATGACCGTATGTACATTTTTTTCTTAACTCCCTCAATATGGGTATCAAATGAAAGAGCTTGACTAGTAGTATTCTACTAGTCAAGCTCTTTCATTTGATAGCATGGTATTCCATGCAATATGACAAATTTCAAATCCAAGATGGCCGCTGCCACAAAATGGCGATTTTCATTTTAGTTCACAACTCTCTCAATATGTGTATCAAATCAAAGAGCTTGACGAGTAGATCAATTTAAAAAGTGTAAAATAAACACTAAATTAAATATTTAAGAAACCCCCATAACAAAAAACAACCCCCCAAAAAGTCGAAAATAAGTTGTATTAGTTAGCCCTATAATTTTGATATCATATTTTGAATCAAGCGTTGTCATTATCGGGGGGACCTTGGATCGTTCCTATAATATGACGTAGTGCTCTATCAGTTAGGATCCCCCGACATGACAAGGCTTGCACCAAAATATGTATTACTAGGTATATCAAAGTTATAGGGCTAACTAACACAACTTATTTTTGACTTCTTGGGTGTTGTTTTTTGTACCGGGGGTTTTTTATAATGAAGATTAATATAATAATATAAAAATGTACACAACGCTATTTAGACCCATGGTAAGCATAGCTTAACTAGCTTGTGTTATGGAACCTAGAATGCGGCTAAATATACTTAGATACTTTTTTTTGTAAATATATACACATTATAGGTACATAGAAACACCCAGATCAATGTAATAAAATCACAAGGGGCATCAGAAGGTTCAGAAGGTTCATGGTCGGCATCGCGAGTGTAACACCCTGGTGTCCCTATAACCACTTACCATCATGTGGACCGTGTGCTTGTCTGCCACCTAAGTGGTATAAAAAAAATTCGTGCATACAAATATTTGCACTGAGCAGAAATCGAACCTGCGCTTCCTGTATACCAGTCGAACGTTCTACCGCTACACCACAGGGGTCCATGACCGGCCAGGTCGTGAGTTGTCTTATAGTATTCCGTAGGGATCGATCCTGGGGCTGCTCCTGTGAAATATTGCATACTACTGCCAGCCGCCGTTGTGTGGTTAACACGTGACGGCGTGCGGTGCTGTGATCCGGCGGCTGGGTCCCATAAAACAGGTGGCTCTGCATAAAACCTCATCGGCATTAACATTAATTATTTGAGGCTCAAGACGGTATGTGGTTTTAGTTGGTTCAAATCCGACATAACCACCTCCGCTTCGGCTTCGAGGACATACAGCCCAGGGGTTCCGTGACAGTACACAAACCAGGGTACACTCTGGACCCGGAAAGTACATCGTAACAACGTACATTGTCCTACCGTTCATTCCGTGTCCGACATTTTCTTCGAGTGCTCAGAATGTATAGAGGCGTACCTGTAGCCTCCGACTGTACTTAAACGATGAAATAAAAAAGCCTTTTTTTAACAAGAAATGACTTTATGTATACAGAAGTATGATTAATCTTAATAACTAATATAAATTGGAATCCAATCACAAAGCAAACTTGTATTAAAATACCCGCGACTCCGCGAGTGTATAAAATATATTTATCTTCAGACTCTAACATAACAAGATATTTTTTTAAATATCTCCAATATTGTATATGTATGCACGATTACTTTATTAAATAATAACATCTAGCTATAGATAGACAGATGCAAATGGCTTTCAGTCTCAGTTTTCAACTTCACCCAGACAACTTATTTATTGATTTTATTTTATAAGAATATTAGAACCGAAACGTCAATTAGAGCAATGGCCAGGATTCGAACCCGGGACCTCTCGCTCGTAAGGCCGACTCCTTAACCACTACGCTAACGATGTTTTACCATAAAATATATTTAAACCATAGACAGGAAAAAGCTGTTGCCATATAAAAGATTTAAAAAAAACGACGGGTTGCACTCCGGGAGTGCCGGCAGAAGTGAAAACTTGAATATTAACGTTGTGCATTTTTGATATTTTGGAATGGGTAGAGAATAATTTTGTACGAATTGCTTTCATTATCAGTATAAAAGTACTATTATTTATGTGGTGGAATACAATATTCATTTATTGCGCTATCGTACACAAATATGACAGTTTATATTACATTAAAAATTTAACACTTCAGAACTATTACAATTATTTTACATTAAAAAGTTTATCACCGCCATCACACATGTGACAGTCGTGTGACATTCGCGCAAGCGCCCTGCGCCGCCTGTCCTCTCTCCATCCGTCTTACGAATTTTCGATCAGGTCACGTGTCCTGACGCGAGTTTAGAAATTTTTACCCATTCCAAAAAAAGTACACAGCGCCGCTAAAGAAGTTTTCACTTCAAAAAAATGTTTTGTTCATCTTTCGTTGGCCAGAGACTATGATTCCTATTTATGTATTTGGACCTATATACTGATGTGCTGTTTTTAAATAAAAATTGTGGGACTGTCCTATACCCCGTACCTCTTTAGTACTAGTACAGTCACAAAAGAGATACAATAGCACTTTTTACCCGACTACGGGTAAGTCAAAAAGGAGTGTGTATGTGTGTAGGTTCATCTGTTCATCTTAGCTCCTCAACTACTTATTAGAACTATACAAATGAGATATCGTTAGAAACGTCTTGGACGTCTATAGTATTCATTGGCACATTTCGATTATGTATAAATTATAGTTGTTGCTTGCCTCAAAATGATATAAATAAAAAAATAAATTTAATAACCAAATCTCGACTACTGAAAAATCTACTGAGACTGAAAACTGAACTAAAAACTTACTAAGCAATAGATAAAAGAGAACTAATGAAAAAATACGTTTGGTTAATATGATGAAAGATTAAAATGCAAAAATTAAACTTTTAGAAAACGCGAAATCAATAAAAAAATCAATCATACAATTAACACACGCAGCAATAAATTTTGAGAATTTTTTACATACATACATAAAATCACGCTTTCATCCCCAGGGAGGGTAAGGCAGAGGTGAATTAACAGTCACACTTTACCATTTATTGAATTCGGTCCCACGTAATTAGGGGGTGAGCCTATTGGCGCCTTCCGGGCACTATTGTTGACTCAAGCCATGTATCTGAGGCCGAGTCTGGGCTGTATATATCGGTCTGATGTTAAGCAGCCCTATCCCTTAGTCGCCTTGTACGACACCGCAAGGGAAGAGATTGGGTGACCCAAATTCTACTCTGCTGGGAACCATGCGGAATTCTCATTAGTGTGCGTGCGTGCGTGCGTGCGTGCGTGCGTGCGTGCGTGCGTGCGTGCGTGCGTGCGTGCGTGCGTGTGTGTGTGTGTGTGTGTGTGTGTGTGTGTGTGTGTGTGAGTGTGTGTGTATATGACACTTATGCTTATTATATTCGAGATATATCCGCAACTCGGACGTTGTTCTGTGCGAGCGAGTAACCAGTACCTCCAATTGTGGCCTTGCACTCTGGACATGTGCCGGTTGTGACAGCGCCCCCGCATTCACCAATGCAATAGAAATGATTATTAGGACATTTAAACCAATGGCCGGCTTTCAGTCCTATCGCCTGTATCACCATCTGACGTTCCAACTTAGAGACAACGGGTCTACTTAATTTAATCGCTGTTTGTACTTTTTTCAGAGCTTCTATAGCTTTATCTTCATTGAACACAGAAGATATAAACACGGAGGTTTTAGCTTCTTCGATATAAGCTTTTACATTTTGTTCATTCTTTACAGATTCTTCAGCTTGAAGTAATTCAGCGAATTGCACAATTGCATTCAAGCGTTTAACTTCATTCCCTATATCTTTTTGTTGCTGTTGACTAATCTTTATAGGTACTTTGGATTTCAAATTAATCTTCAATGCCCTTAGTATCATTGAGATGTTTTCCTCCATTTCTCCCTTTAATATGCTTGATTTTGTCTTTACAAATGCCTTCCAGCACTCTGCTACCATGTCAATTACTTCACAGTATATGAGTAGCATTTCGACTTGTAAGAGATACATTTTCTTTTGGAATATTATAAAAGAGTGGAATTGTTTGAGCGTTGCGGACAACCCGTTGTGGTCTGCAATGAAAAAGTACAAATGGAGTCAAGGCGGTACAGTGTTTATAATAGAAGCTACGTAGGGTTAGACAAAAGATAAAAAATATCTGTAGTGATAAAAAGTGTGACTCCCCTGGACCCCGATTCCATTAATTTTATGTCATGGCAAAACCACTGCCCTGCCACAGATATAGCTTAAAATGACATTTAATTTTAGACGTTTTAAAGTCTACAATTAAGTGGCACATTCACTCTGAATGAAAATGTCATGAACTTTTTTTCATTTCATTTTGAACTTTAATGCAATATGGACAAGGTCTAAAATTTTATGGCATTTTTTGCAGTGTCAATAGTGCGGCAGTGGTTTGGTTACGTTATAAGCTTAGTAGAATCGGGGCCCTGGTATTGCACACGCCCATAGGCTACGGTAACCACTTTCTATCAGATAGGCTGTGTGCTTGCCTGCAATTTATGTTAAGTTTTTTTGCACTTTAGTGGTAGGTACAAAAAAATTTTGCAAATATTTGTATGCATAACATGTATATTTGCATTGGTCTAGGTGTTTTTATGTATGTATTTACAAAAAAAAAAGTATCTAAGTATATTTTACCGCATTCTAGATTCCACAACACAAGCTAGTTAAACAATGCTTACTATGCATGGGTCTAAAATGTTGAGGAATATTTATTTATCTTGATCAAAGTTGGGCAAAAGACAGTAGCGGAAATTATGTTCATACACACACTACCTTTTCTCGATAGTCTCCTGATTTTTTAATATGTTGGAACATGACCCCTTTTGGTAATGCAGAAACATGACAATTGTATAACTTCTCAATGTAAAGATGATATGAAAATATTTGCACTGAGCAGGTATCGAGCCCGCGATCTTATGACTCAGTATTCAGCATTGATCGTACATTCTACAGCTACGTTACCACACACCACAGATCGCCAAATAAGGGAAACACCGTCAAACAAGGTTTGAAGGACAAAATTAAATAAAAGATAATATTTCAGAGCCAAATCTTTATTCTGTTCCAATATTTTATTACTTAGGTATACCTACATAATATATACATAACAGTGAATTTCGTATTTTATCTCCCAATCAATATAATTAACAGCTAATTACAACACAAAAGGCATCAACTTATATAATTTTTTCTACCTTTAAGAACAGAATATTATGTCCAGGGTGTATTTTTGAGACGAAGCTATATATAAGTTATAATATTTTTCACATAGCATGGGTACGGTGACATTTGACTAATTCCATTTCATGCATGATTCATTTCGAAACAATTTACCTAACACGGAATACAGGAAACAACACTTAATACGAAGATAAAAAGAAAACTGTTTTATTTTGCATTTTTAACTTAAAACTATTTTTATTTCTCCGTAATTATTTAAACTTTAAATATAAACATTCCAAATACATAATTCTTGATGCGTGAATCGGAACAGGTTGCGTTAGAGATTGACATAGTAAAATCGTTATAATCGATAAATTGTCGAATAAAGTATCATAAATCGTTAGTTGTATTTTTAACTAAAATACGATTATAAAATATAATTATGTAATAATAAACTTTAAACAAAGCATTTTTGTCTTTGTGGAGCTTTATTATAATATAGCAACACTGCTTAAGCATGAGCTGGCAGCCATCTTGTTATATCAACTCAGTACGAGTGCGTCTGCCTTGTATGCGGTCTGTTTTCTTTGTTTTGAGCTTGCGTGGTGTTTTTGTTACTTGTTTTTGTTATTGACTATCGTTGTGCTTTGTTGTTTTCGTTACCGTTTTTTGTTATTGACTTTTGTTTTGTTGTTTTTTTGGCAAAATGCCAAAAAGAACGAAAAAGACTGTGCTTGGTAGTCAAGCCCGTGAATTTGTAGTTTGATTGCGGGATTACTTTGAGCGGGAACGTGAGAATGGCGGAACGCTATTGCCTGTGTCCAACGTTTTGGATCGAGTGGCAGATGCGTTAGACATTGGGCGGAACACGGTTTCTCGAATCACTCGAGAAAAATATGGTGCTCACGATACAGAAGAAAATAAGTTGTCCACCCCTAATAAAAAGCGAACCAAAAAGGCATCTGTAACAGATGTAGACAGTTTTGCGGCCGATGCTATACGGAGCCACATTTATAACTATTACCAGAATAAAGAATTACCGACGCTTCTAAAGCTGGTCAAGTCTTTAAAAGATGCTGATTTGTTTACTGGAAGTCCTACATCCTTGTGGCGCGTATTGAAGGACATTGGTTTCCAATTCAAAAAAGTAAACAAAAGAAAAATTGTCATGGAGAGGGGCGATATAGCACTTGCGCGGGTTACCTTTTTGAAAAAGGCTAAAGCGATTACCGATTGGAGCAATGTCGTCTTCCTGGATGAAACTTGGCTGAATGCCAATCATACGGTCGGTAAAATGTGGACTGACGATACACCTCATGCCTCGACCAAAGTGCCAGAAGGAAAAGGGGAGAGATTGATTATTTGTCACGCAGGCACATCGAAAGGATTTGTAGAAAATGGGCTACTTGCTTTTAAAACGAAAAAGACGGGAGAATATCACGAAGATATGAATGCGGAAGTATTCACGGAGTGGTTTCAAAATATGCTTAGCAATTTAGAAGAACCCAGCACAATTATTATGGACAATGCCCCATATCACTCCGTGCAATTGAACAAACCGCCGACTTCTTCCAATAAGAAGAGCGAGTTGATCGAGTGGCTCCAAGCCAATAATGTGGAAGCCGATGAGACGAAATTAAAGGTGGAGCTAGTGAAGCTCGTAAAAATGCACAAGCCCCAAACGACATACAAATTAGATATGATGGCAAACGAATATGGTCACGAAGTCCTGAGGCTTCCACCGTACCACTGTCAGTACAATGCCATTGAATTAATTTGGGCCCAAATCAAAGGTAACTTGTTTAACCATAGTCTATTTACATACTGACAAAAATATGATTATGTTTATTACTTGAATTCTATGACTCAATTTGTTTTTTATCTTGTTTCAGGATACGCTGCACGAAAAAATACAGCTCCGCCTTTTACAGCCACAAAAATGATGGGGTTATTGAAAGAGGGATGCAAAAATGTCACTGGCGATAACTGGAAGAAAGTAGTGGAGAAAACCAAAAATCTAATCTTACATGACTGGGAGCGAGACATTAGAATAGACTGCATAATTGATTCCCAAATAATTATTCACGTCGACGAGTCAGATGACGATGATGATGATGATGATGATGATGAAGATGATGAACATGTTTGATTTTTAATAAATAATTAAACAGGTTATCAATTTTGTTTTACTTTTTTTCTTCAAAATTATTAGTTAATAGAATCGATTTCTTCTTCATTAATAAATGATCTCGATAAGATATATAATCGATTTTATTTCATGCGATTTTATCTTGACTACATCTCTAGTAACTTCAAATCCCAAACGTCACCGTACCCATCCTACGTGAAAAATATAATAGATTATAAACTTTAGAGACTACGTAACTTTGCTTGTATTCACAAGGTCATAAATCATAATCAAATTAATAAACATTATGCTCATCCAACACCTGTACCAACCTGTCACTCTGCTAGCCAAGGCAGAGTAACAGTTTACTTACACCTTAGATCACAAGTATTTTGTAACAAAAAACTGTCTTACATATATAAATTAATTAAAATTTATCTGAAAATTAGCCATATTGTTGGCTTCTTCGGAATAAGCAGCAAATTTTGATCCGTCCATTTCTGGAGCATGAGCGTTATTTCTTAAAAGAGTATGTTCGGTACCTCCTATTGCCGCTCCACAATCCGGACATTTACCAATTTCAGTAGCTCCGCCACATCTGTCGATGCAGTAGAAGTGACCTTCGGGACATTTATACCAGTGGCCAGCTTTCAACCCTACTGCCTTAACAATCATCTCGCGCTCCAATTTGGTCACAACACCACTTAAATTGATAGCAGTTTGTAGTACCTTCAGAGCTTCTATAGATTTGTTTTCATCAAACACAGACAACGTAAATACTCTGTTTTTAGCTATTTCGATATGGGTCTTAACCTTTGAATCATTCTTTAAATGCTCCCCAAAATGTAACAATTTATCAAGTTGTACAATAGCATTCAAACGTTTAATTTCATTTCCTATATCTTTTTGTTGCTGCTCACTTATCTTTATGGGTACTTTAGATTTGCAGTCAATCTTCAATGCCTTCAGTATCATAGTAAGCTGTGCTTCCATTTCTTCCTCTAAAATGGTGCATTTGGAATTTTGAAATGCCTTCCAGCATTCTGCTATCATTTCCATTGCATCGTAAAATATAAGAAGCATCTCCACTTGCAAAAGAAACATTCTTTTTCGGCTTTGCATAAATGACAATAAATTTTCGAAAGTCCTTCTTAAGCCCGCATGATCTAAAAATAAAAAATAGAACCATTTATCTAGTCTATACAGGATGAAGTTTTGAAACGGGGCAGTAAGGGCAAATACTCGTACCTTAACAGTTGTAGTTACAGCAAAATGTTCTTACGAGACCTTCCCTAACTTTTTGAGATACTTTGAACTGCATTCACAGATTTTAGTAACATCCTACAGTAAGGTAGAAAAAAGTTAAAAGTCCAAAAAAAAAAGTTTTGTCCCAATCGAACTTATTTCATGTGGGGATCAAAAGACTCTATGGGACCATTTTAGCTTTCCATTTCCCATTCATTTCATCCAGTGAATCAACTTTTTACAATGGCTAACTTTGTATTACTGCGACGCGAGCGGACTCAGGACTCAGGTCCGCACACGCTCACCGAGTGTCCGGCGTGGGAGACGCCGAGGCGGGAGCTTGTGGCGGCCCTGGGAGTGAGGGTTCTCACGCTCTCCACCTTGCTCGCGGCGATGGTTCGCTGCGCGAATGCGTGGGCGGCCGGCGCCTCCTTCTGCGAGCAAGTAATGCTCGTGAAGGAGGAGGCGGGGCGGGAGTGGCAGCGGGAGCGACGAAGGATCGCAAGACAAGCTGCCCGCGTACTTAGGCAACTCCGTCGTCGGAGGTCGATGAACGACCTCCGCCCTCATGAGCGCCGGCCTGGTGGTGACAGGTGGAGCCGCCTGTCACCCTGGCAGAAGCAGGCCGCGGCGGTGGCGCGCGTGTCGCGCCTCCCCGTTTCCGGGGACGAGTTGGGGACTCTGTAGTCCCCACACCCGAGAAGAGGGCCAGATCGTGAGAGATGGCCCTGGGTCGGCCGGGGTGCGAGGGATATGCCTGTCAACCTCACCTTCGGCAACCAAAGCGACCCACAGGCGGCGTGCGTTTTAGTCGGTTCGAGTCCGACATAACCTCCTCCACCGGCTCCGGTACGGATACCTCATCCGTGGGGATTTTGCGCACGTAAAAAAAAATGGCTAACTTTGTTTTGGGTAGGAAGTGGGTAGGACAGATTGTATAGTAGTAGTCCCATAGAGTATTTTAATACGCACATGAAACAGGATCGATTGGAACAGCAACAAAATTGAACTTTCAGCATTTTCCTTCTGGCTGACTGTACGAATTTGTCAAAAACTGTGAATGCAGTTCAAAATATCTCAAAAAGTTAGGGAAGGTCTCCTAAGAACATTTTGCTGTAACTACAACGATTAAGGTACCTGCCGTTATTACCCCGTTTCAAAAACACAGCCTGTATAATTGAATTTGTATCGTGAATTATATGTATACCTACATAGAGTTCATTTTGATTCCAATTGCACTGGCGATGGCAAAGTCAACGCCGGAGAAAACTTTTATAAAATTTACCTTTAGCAACCAGGTAATATTTTTAACAATTCAATTCCAGTTTAAACAATTTATTATTATATTATTATATAATGCAGGCGCGGTCGCAGCCTGAACTTTGGGGGAGGGGGGGGGGGCACTTATTTTTGAAGTACGCCTTCGGGTGTAGGCACCACGGTATCCCTATCTAGTCCCGGGTATAGGAAGGCACGTTTTACGGAGGTCATACTGCAATCTACAAGGCTCGAGTTGCCTCCAAATATCGCGGGCTGTGTGACTCGCTCCACCGTCTGCTCAAGTATTACGTGCTCGCAGAAGGAGATTGCGGCAGCCCACACGCTTGCGCATCGCGCGATTACATTGAGGAAGGCGATGAGCAAGAAAACTCCCATGGTAGCGAGGTGACGATGATACTCGTAGTGTCAATGGATACCGTTAGTACCCCCTGGGGGCTTTGATATACATCGTAAGCTGCGTTGAAGGTCCCCAACTATATTGTGCATCCGTGTAAGGTCCGCGTAGTCTCTTGCAGGAGTCATTCGGCCCCCTTGTGTTGGGTAACAGCCGTGCCCTTCTTTTTGGGAGCCAGATTTCGGCGATGCTCTCCGAAGTCCCACCGGCCGTCGATCACGAGCCTAAACTATTGGCATTGGTCAGGTCGTTAATTTGTCGATCTCGGTTGCCATACGGACATTTATGGCAGTCGTTACAAGCCACGCAAGCTAGGACACGGAATTTCACACTCTCACCCAGCAGTGCAGTGCCCACCGTGGGAGACGCTGAGATGGGAGCTCGTGGTGACCCTGGGAGTGAGAGTTCTCACGCTCGCGGCAGAAGTAAGTCGCAGAGCCGGCGCGCTTCCCACGCCTCCTGACTTCCGGGGATGAGTTAGGGACTATATTGTCCCCACACCCGAGAGCCAGATCGAGAGAGACGGCCCTGTGTCGACCGGGGTGCAAGGGGTATACCGATCAACCTCACCTTCGGCAACCAACAACTACCCACAGGCGTAGGTCGGTTCGAGTCCGCCATAACCTCTCCCACCGGCTTAGTATGTAAATAAAGCGTCAATCCGCATAAATTCAATGTGTAGACACTTTACAGTACCTACCTCCCCCCGGTATTTGAATTGACGCGTCGCCGGGTCGGAAAGAAGATTGATCTCGCTATCTAACTCTAAACACAAAGATGGTAATTGTATGTACCGCAGTCGAAGTAGTAGTAATAGTACTTAAATATGAATAGTTTACAAATTAATGAACCAACCTCGGTAAACTTTTAGGTATGTCGATTTCACTTTTGCTTTTAATTCCGTGAGCTTTTTGTCTATTTCTGCATTATTTCCGTACACTTTTTCCTTTATTGGGTTTATATCATTTTTGATCATTTTGTTCACTAAATCTTTATATCTGTTCGTATTAATAATCGGTTTACGGCAAAACGGACACCGTCTTATTTGTATGTTCTCCTGGTCTCCCATCATTAGGTTGTCCATGTTCTCCAACTCCAGCACGTGACCGCAGTCCTGCAGTAATATAAACCTGAAAGAGTATTATAGTGTGGTCGTTATTGTAATTGGGTCACACGGTCGGGATGGGCAATAGAACACAAGCAGATAGCGGTATGTGCGCACTTGTCGCGGTCGCCGTACTCGTCGCCGAGGAAGTCGGTGGGGAAGTCCCCGGGGCGGCAGGCGCGGCACACGGGCGGGCACGGCTCGCCGCACACGCCGCGGCAGCGGTGGCCGCACGCCAGCGCGCGCGCGCACGCCTCGCCGCACGCCGCGCGCGCGCACGCCTCCGAGCACAGCCGCGGGCACGCGCCGTGAGGACACGACCGCCCGCATTTCTCCTGCAGCAAAAAGCGAAAAATGTACCCAAAAGTTTTTAGTCATTGCCTCCGAATTTAAACAAAGATATAGGTATAGTTTGTTGGTTTATTTCGTATGTACGTGACGTAGTATGACAGCTAAGTAGTAGACAATAATATTGATAGCACCTTGCATTCCACGCATGGCTCGCCGCACGTTCGCCCACAACGTGAGTGTTGACATTGAACTTCACACACAGCATTGCAGGGTGGACATATTTGGTTGCAGGGTTCCTGACATCTAAAAGTAGGAATAAATAAACAAAATGTTAAAGTAACTCTTAAACGACAATGCAACTACATATAATAATTAAATGGAATAAAACAAAATTATTTCGATTTAATTACGTTCTTTTAAAAATCACACTTTTTTCAATTAGATATCTGGGGAGGTCTCAGTGAAACCTTGCATAATGGAATAAAATTAAACTCACTGATGACCGCAGATGTTAGTTTGATGGCATGTCTGCTTGCAAGGCGCGTGTATCCGACCCTGGTAACACTGTGAGCATGACCCGCTGCAAATGTGCGTGCATGCTAATTCTTCTCCACAAGGACTCTTGCAATACTCCAACAACTTCTTCGGTTGAACATTCCCTTTAATCATATAAGTAAATAACATTAGCTAAATGAAATTTCATTAGGTACCTACGGATCGTGTAAGTCTATTTCTACTATAATAGAATTTTTGCACGCTTGCAGTAAGAAAATAACAATCTGGCCAGTCTCTTTCTGTATGTTTAACTCAGCTTGTTTCAGACACTAGCCAGTCTCAACAGCTGAGTCGATTTCGATGTTATTTACACTTGGAGAGTAACGTCATAAGGCGTAACATATGCAACTTTTCTTTTTAAAACTAATTAGGAGTCAATCGAGCTATAAGAATTATTTCACGGAAAAGATTAACTAGGACAGGCTTAGTTAAAAACAGGGCTCGGATTACGCGTATTACGTAGCACAGGTAACATTTAGGAATACTCAGGTCCAATTTGTTGATTAATCAGTAATTATAAAAATGGTTAAGGTCAGTTTGTAAGTTATAAGCATCGTCTAACTTTCTTAGTTGGGACATAATCTTCATGTCATATTATGCAAATAAAATAATTTTAGAGTAGCTGAAACATGAAGATACGTCATGTAATTTTTTTTTATACAACTTAGGTGGCAGACAAGCACACGGCCCACCTGATGGAAAGTGGTTACCGTGACCTATGAACGTCATTAACAAAACTATTAAATAATAACAATCGTGGATGGTAAATGGTTTAGAGAAGGGGCAGGTTAGGAGTACCCTAAACCACCGAGTATGCATGAAGAATGTAATGAGAGTGAATGAAGCGAGAGTAGTATGTCAGGATCGTAGCAAATGAAGATCCGTGATCTCTGTCTATCCCTATGGGAAACAGGCATGATTTTATGTATATATGTATGTATTATATAATAAAGGCTCCAGCAAAGTACCCTGAGGAATTCCCGAGGGAATGCTCCTGGCGCGAGAGGTATACCCATTAAGGACTACTGTTTGACACCTGTTCTCAACATAAGAGGAAAACCACCTGTATAGATTACCCCGGATCCCGATACCTTGAATTTTACGGGTTAGCAACGTATGATCCAGGCAGTCAAAACACTTGCTAAAATCAGTGTAAACAATATCTACCTGACTGGGTTATGACATGGACTCTGATAGGAAATCACTATATAGAAGAAGGTAGTACACGAACGCCCTTTCATGAACCCGTGTTGTTGCTTACTAATATGCGGTCTTAGAGAAGCATAATGCTGTGTGTGCAACTTTCTCCAACAGTTTGGATATTGACTTATAATTCTCGACTGAGTCTATATTCCAAATGTTACACTTACTTTACTTTTTCCACGGTATTTTTAGTAGACCTGACCGGTTTCACTTTACGGCATCCTCAACAAATTCCACCAAGTGCCATCAATCAACAGTATAAATATACAAAAATGTTGTTTATGTATTACCTATTATGAAAGCACGGTACACATTGCAAGGTAGTTTAACCTTGTGACCACACGGAGCCGCGACTTCAGTCTCCACTAGTTTCTTGCAATTGCTTTCCTCACACATCGCACTGCACACAGCCATGCAAGGATGGCCACAGGGAAGCGTCTGTTTACACTTCTCACTGCAATCTTTTCTACTGACAACTGTCTGACATTGAACCTTAATTTTATGATTGCAATCTGGAATAACTTTGGTCACCTAAAAATAAACATATCAGTAAGGTCTTAGAAGAATTATGATTATGTACGTTTACAGAACCGTAGTTTTATGCTTCACTAAAATAAGATATTCTTCCAGAGCATAATCTCAATTTTAATAATTTATTAATTCTCAATAATTTATATTTTCAATATAACAGGGATTAGACAGTCACACACAAATATCACGATCTAAAATCGTGATCCGGTGTCAATATAGATACAATTTGCATTTGTACATCAATAATATCAATTCAAAATAGGATCACGAAGATTGCGATTTTTTTTATTTATGTAAGAATAGCTTTATTTATCTACAAAACATTACAATAATAATAATATTTTTGTATTGTTATTGAATGTTTGTTATTGCGATAAACTGTTTATTGATTATGGTTTATTTCTGTATGGGTACCCGCAATTTGGATACCCAATGCGGCAAGTGCCTTGCACCTCTAATTTAGACCTAGGGTAATATTAAGTACCTACCACTGCAATCTATTACGACCGCTAGAGATATCAAGTGTATTTACCATCGTCTTGCAGTCTCCGCATTGTTCCGAGCATTTCTTCTTGCAGAAGTGTCCACAAGGTAATGAACGGGTGCAATTTTTATTGCAGGGCGTATCGTCAATATTCACACAACAAGCAACGTGAGCCACGTGCTTGCAATTAGATCTTTTCTTGTAAACCTGAGGAATAATATTATTTTACCATAATAAATAATCAATCATGGGTATTTTTTTATTAGTAACTGTAATTACTAATATTACCCTTAACCCCATAACCTAAACTTGTTTTAGGTCTCGGTAGTGCAATAGCCAGGATTCGAATCCGGCACCTGACTAGAAGGCATTGGCATTGGCTGTATACCTGTCAGAAGATATTCTCAATAAAATTCTATTGCCAGATTGCCAAAAGCTAAAACTTAGAAAAATGGTTATACATATAAGAAACATCTCATTGTGTCAACGTCGTGTAAAAATGTGATTTCAAATGACGCAGGACCCTATTTATATATATATGTATATAGGGTACTTAATTCGGATGATAATAAATGATTAACCTCTTTAAAAAAGACAAAACCAAATAATAGATCGACAAAGTAGTTGTGATAGGTACTTACTTGGACATTACAATTGTCACAAGGCTGGTAACATTCTTTGTCGCATTGATGGGGACCGAGATCGTCTGTCAGCTCGGCCATACACCCCCTTTTCTTCTTAGTACAGGCTTTTACACAGATGTACTGGAAATATAAAATGTGATAAGCATAGTGGATGTTTGCAAGATGAAAGTCATCACTTGCCAAAAGTTCAAATTTGTAATCGCACTGTTTATGTTTTATGTTGATGACTGTTTTTCAGTCTGGCTCTCGATTCTACTAAATACACCATACGTCATACCACAGATACTGCATAAAAATGGCATGAAATTTTAGACTTTATTTCTGTATGGTTAAAGTCCGAAATTAATTAAATGAAAAGAGTTTTATTACACTTTTTCATTCACTCTGCAAAAAGTCTTTGCATTTTGGATTTTTTTGCACTGTCCGAGATACGAGAGTG